>JARQOD010000001.1:297271969-297315270 GCA_033576555.1 Oophaga sylvatica
TTTATTTTTCTGCCAAAGAGGCCGTGTGAGGTCTTGTTTTCTCCTTCGTCTCATTGGGGGACACAAGACTGTGGGTGTATGCTACTGCCGCTAGGAGGCTGACACTAAGTAAACATAAAAAAGGTTAGCTCCTCCTCCGCCGCATACACCTCAGCACTGGCCGCAGGCAAACCCAGTTCATGCTTAGTGTCTGATGGAGGCACACGTCTGGTTTCTGCCAGACCACTTTTTTTTTTTTTTTTTTTTTTTCAACTTTCCCACGAAGATGAGATAGGAGCGACGGACCCTTTTGAAGGGGTCCGATCTCCCCAAACCATCAACGGGCGAGCACGTGGAGTATCGCCTCCACGTATCCTTTCCCGCAATGTGGGACACGAATGCCGGACTCAGCCCTGACCACCCTAAAGTATTGAAACACTAGGCTGTACAGAGGCAGGAGATAGTCCGTGCGGCCCCCACTGCACCACCAATGCTAGACTGCGGTGCTGCAAGGAGGCGGACGGTCCCTCTCCTCATCCCCCGAAGGGGTGATGGAGTTAGGGTGCCTGCACCGTCCCCCATTTTTTGGTTCCGCAAGCCCCCCTCTAATTTGACTGGGCGAGACGCTGGGACCGTTGTCTAAAAAGGCAGAGTCCACTACAAGCAAGGCTACGGCCAGAGACTGAACCCTAACCCACCTTCAAAGCCACGGTGTCGGTTGTGGAGGGGGCCGAAGGATTTTGCTGGAGGGCCTGCACATGACAGACGTCAAGATCGGACAAGCGCTTTGCTGGTGAGAGCGTCTGAGGCGGTCGGGGATTCAGCCTGGCTTCAGCCAGTAACAGGAGTCCCCCGGCCTGAGCTCCTCCCCCTAAACTGTGTCATCTTCCGGCGGCCCGCCCCCCCGGCTTCTGGGCCGGAAGATAGGCCGGGCTCCGCCCCCGGCAGCGACACCTCCGGCGGGCCCGCCCCCTGTTTCTCAGGCGGCCTCCGCCGGAAATTTAGTCCCCGGCTTCGGCCGGAGACTAGGCCGCGGCCGGAAATTGTATCCCCGGCTTTGGCCGGCGCTAGGCCGCGCTTCGTGACCCCTCCCCCCAAGGCTCGGCTATTTAGGCACGCCCCCCTGTAAGGGGAGCGCGCTTTTTTGAAGTCTGGAGCCTCAGTCTTCTCTCTTGCGCTCAGTGACCTTCTACACAAGCGCTTCGCAGGACGGGCATCCCACCATTGTCAGACGTTCGGGGATACAGGACTGGGGTAAGTGCTACTACCTCCAGCCTGGTTGCTTCGCTGCGCTCCGCTCCGCTACACCGCACCGCCACATCCACTATTGCGGGAAGGACTCTGTGACAGATCCAGTATGTCCAGAAGGGCTAAGACTCACACGGTGCTGTATACAGCATGCATTGCCTGTAGGTCCCCTTTTCCGCACGCCCAGACTAATCGGGTCTGTGAAGCCTGTGACTCCGAACGGGCTCAGGAGCCCTCACCTATAGCCGAGCCTAGTGCGTCAGGTCCCTCGGAATGGGCCCTGTCTCTGTCTCAATCTGTGGCGTCATTAACGAGAGCAATCGAGTCCCTTCAAGCTCCCGATAGGAGCAGGGACAGTGGTTCACCCGTCTTGGCTACGTCTCAGGAACCTCCGGCCTGCAGGGGCCGCGCTCTCACCAGGCAGACGCAGGGGAAGCGAACCCACACTGCGTCACCTATGCCGTCCGGGGCCTCGGCATCCTTCAGTTCAGTTTCTCGCTCTCCCTCACCTTTGGAGGCGAGTGATCAATATTCGGACTCTGCTTCTGAAGGTTCCCTCAATTTAGAAGCACCAAATTGTCAGGAGACAATTGACAGTCTGATTGAAGCTGTCAATCAATCCCTGGGGGTAGACGATGAGTCCACCTTGGCCTCTGGTCATAAGGTGTCCTTCAAACGAGCCAGGCAAACTCATAAGGTTTTTGGTGCTCATCCTGAGTTTGAAGAGCTAGTGCAGCGCCACCGGGAAAAGCCGAACAAGCGCTTCGCAGGACAAAAGGCCATTAATACCAGATATCCTTTTGCTCCCGAACTTCTGAAGAAGTGGGCGGAATCTCCTGCGGTCGACCCTCCTGTGTCGCGTTTGGCGTCTAAGACGCTTCTCTCTCTTCCCAACGGTTCCTCGATCAAGGATCCAATGGACCGTCTGATTGAAAGCTTGGCCCGCTCGGTGTTTGAGGCATCAGGCTCCGCTCTCTCTCCTTCTTTTGCAGCGACTTGGGTTGCTAAGGCCATGATATCCTGGTCGGAGTCTCTAAATAGAGCTCTCCACGATATAGAAGTGCCGTCTGAGGTAACTGAGATCTCTAATCAAATAGCTCTTGCAGGAGACTTCTTAATTAACGCTTCCATGGATGCGGCAAATTGCGCAGCTCTAGCTGCTGCTAATGCGATTGCTATCAGGAGATCCTTGTGGTTGAGAACTTGGCGAGCGGACTCAACCTCAAAAAAATCACTCACATCCTTACCATATCAGAGTGGCCGGTTATTTGGCGAGAAGCTGGATCAGCTTATATCTGATGCGACAGGAGGGAAGAGCAGTTTCCTTCCTCAGCAAAAGATTAGACAGCCTTTTCGCCGACAACTTCAGCCTCGGTTTAGGGCTTTTCGTAACCCAGGTTGGGCCGCGACAGCCGTCTCCAGCGGCGCAGGTCGACCTAATCAGGCCAGAGATCGCCAGGTCTCCTACAAGACCAACCCTTTGGGAAGAATGCGATCTCAACAGCCAAGATCTAGAGGGTCTAAACCCCAAAGATATTCGGACAAATGACTGGAGGCAGAATCCGGTCAATTCATCCAGAGTAGGCGGCCGCTTACTCTGGTTTCGCCCCACTTGGCTATCGATTACTCACGACGAGTGGGTCAGGGAGTTAGTCTCCTCGGGGTACAAAATAGAATTTATCAGCCTTCCGTCAAATCATTTTTTTCCCTCGCGTCTCCCCAAAAAAGAATCCCGGGTTCACGCCTTATTCAAGGCGGTCGAATCTCTTCGGCGCAGCGGGGTCATTGTTCCTGTACCAGAGGTCGAAAAGGGTCAAGGGTTCTATTCCAATCTGTTCATAGTACCCAAGAAGGACGGCACCGTAAGGCCTATTTTGGACCTAAAACATCTGAACCAATTCGTCAGGATTCGACATTTCCGAATGGAGTCTCTCCGCTCGGTCATTGCAGCCATGGAAAAGGGGAATTTCTAGCGTCAATAGACATTCAGGATGCATATCTTCATATTCCCATATTCCCTCCTCATCAAAGGTTTCTTCGGTTTGCCATCGGCGACCTTCACTTTCAGTTCGCAGCCTTGCCCTTCGGGCTAGCCACAGCCCCCAGGGTGTTCACAAAGGTTATGGCTGCTGTTGTGTCCATTCTGCACTCCCGGGGGATAGTCATCTTGCCATACTTAGACAATCTCCTCATCAAGGGTCCGTCCTTTCAAGCCTGCGAGGAAAGTGTCAACATTACACTAGACACCCTTGCTCGCCTAGGGTGGCTGGTGAATCTAAAGAAGTCGTCTCTCGTGCCATCTCGAAAGATCACCTTTTTGGGGATGAATTTCAACACTGCTCAGGGGTTGATAACTCTTCCTCGGGACAAGGCCCTAGTTCTCCGTCAGGAGGTACGGGTCCTTCGCCAACCGATACCTCACACCATCCGGTTTTGTATGAGGGTCCTAGGAAGGATGGTGGCGGCAATCGAGGCCATTCCATTTGCCCAGTTCCATCTCCGCTCCCTTCAGCATGCAATCTTGGCAATATGGAACGGGAGCCCTTACTCGCTCAATCTTCGGTGCCGTCTGTCCCTGCAGGTCAGACAGACTCTTACATGGTGGACAAACAGCACCACTCTCCTCCAAGGGCGATATTTTCCTCCAGTCCATTGGCTGGTAGTCACAACGGACGCCAGCCTTCTCGGATGGGGAGCAGTGTTTCGTCACTATTCAGCCCAGGGGACATGGTGTCAGCAGGCATCGACCCTTCCGATCAATGTTCTAGAGATCCGAGCTGTTCGGCTGGCTTTGAAGAGTTTTCACCATCATCTGGCTGGCTGCCCTGTCCGAATACAATCGGACAATGCCACGGCGGTTGCATACATAAATCATCAGGGGGGTACCCGCAGCAGGGCGGCCATGCACGAGGTAAAACATATTCTGACCTGGGCAGAAAGAAATCACTCTGTGATATCAGCGGTCCACATTCCGGGCGAAGAGAACTGGGCAGCGGATTTCCTCAGCCGTCAGGGTATAGCGTCAGGGGAATGGTCGCTACATCCCAAAGTCTTTCAGCAGATATGCCTACGCTGGGGAACCCCAGATGTGGACCTGATGGCCTCCAGGATAAACGCCAAGGTGCCCATCTTTGTCTCCCGTTACAGGGATCCGCAGGCAATTGCAGTGGACGCCCTGGTTCTACCGTGGAATCGGTTTCATCTTCCATACTTGTTTCCACCGATAGCTCTGCTCCCAAGGGTGATCAGAAAGATCAGGTTAGAGGGGTCCCAGCGATATTAATCGCTCCGGATTGGCCGCGTCGCTCATGGTACGCAGCGCTGGTACAGTTGCTCACCGACGCACCCTGGCGTCTACCAGAACGCGCGGACCTTCTCTCCCAGGGCCCAGTTTACCACCAGAGCTTAGCGGTCCTGTGTTTGACGGCCTGGCCGTTGAATCTTGGATCCTAACCAGGGCTGGATTTTCCAAGAAGGTCGCTGCTACAATGGCTAGCGCTCGGAAACCCGCCTCGGCTCGTATCTACCATGGTACTTGGAAGGTCTTTTTTGCCTGGTGCAAGGAACATGGTTGTTCCCCGCTTCTGTTTTCAATTCCAAACATTCTATCATTTCTCCAAGCGGGTCTAGATTCAGGTCTAGCTCCGAGTACTCTTAGACGACAGATATCAGCCTTGTCGGTTCTTTTTCAGCGAATAATCGCGTCTAATTTGCAGGTTAAGACCTTTATTCAAGGGGTTGTCCATATAGTGCCCCCTTACAGGGCTCCCTTAGAGGTTTGGGATCTCAATCTGGTCCTGGGAGTCCTGCAGGAATCTCCATTTGAGCCTCTTCAGGAGGATTCTCTGACATACCTGTCCTGGAAAGTGGTGTTTTTGGTAGCCATAACATCCATAAGGCGGGTTTCGGAGCTGGCAGCACTGTCTTGTCGAGCTCCATACTTACTTTTCCATTATGACAAGGTAGTGCTCAGGCCAGCACCACCTTTTTTGCCTAAAGTCATGTCTTCATTTCATATTAATGAGGACATTGTTTTGCCCTCATTTTGCCCAGCTCCGACGCACCAAGTGGAGAAGGCTCTCCATACGCTGGATCTGGTGAGAGCACTCAGGAGATATGTATCTCGGACGGCATCCTTTCGGCAGACGGACATGCTGTTTATCCTCCCCGAAGGTCGCAAGAAGGGACTCGCTGCCTCTAGGTCAACTGTAGCCAGATGGATAAGGTTAACCATTCAGGAGGCCTACCGCATCAGAGGCGCTGTGGTTCCCGCAGGAATCAAGGCTCACTCCACCAGGGCAGTGGGTGCCTCCTGGGCTGTTCGGCATCAGGCTTCGGCGGAACAGGTTTGTAAGGCGGCAACCTGGTCCAGTCTGCATACTTTCTCCAAACATTGTAATGTCCATACTCAGGCTTCAGCGGATGCAAGTCTGGGTAGAACGATTCTTCAGGGCGCGGTAGCGCACCTATAGGCAATGCCTGGTCATAAATTACACTGTGGAGTCGGTTTCCCACCCAAGGGACTGCTTTGGGACGTCCCACAGTCTTGTGTCCCCCAATGAGACGAAAGAGAAATACGGATTTTTGTGTTACTCACCATAAAATCCTTTTCTCCGAGACGCTCATTGGGGGACACAGCACCCTCCCTAATAGCCGGATGGCTTCGTTTTGGAGTTAATTCTATTTTTTGGGTCTATGTCAGTAGATTTACTTCTGGATATATTGTACCTGTGTTAACATGATTTATTCTTTAGCCTCCTACTGCTTTTTGCACTAAACTGGGTTTGCCTGCGGCCAGTGCTGAGGTGTATGCGGCGGAGGAGGAGCTAACCTTTTTTTATGTTTACTTAGTGTCAGCCTCCTAGCGGCAGTAGCATACACCCACAGTCTTGTGTCCCCCAATGAGCGTCTCGGAGAAAAGGATTTTACGGTGAGTAACACAAAAATCCGTATTTTTGCGGGGACAAGTTGTACTTTTGAATGACACCATTGGTTTTAACATATCATGTACTGGAAAACGGAAAAAAAAATTCTAAGTGCGGTGATATTGCAAAAAAAAAGTGCAATTCCACAGTTGTTTTTTGGTTGTTTTTTTTACCTTGTTCACTAAATGCTAAAACCTGACCTGCCATTATGATTCTCCTGGTCATTACAAGTTCATAGACACCAAACATTTCTAGGTTCTTTTTTATTTAAGTGGTGAAAAAAATGCAAACTTTGGTTAAAAAAAAAAAATGGCGCCATTTTTCAAGACCTGTAGCGTCTCAATTTTTCATTATATGGGGCTGGTTGAGAGCTTGTTTTTTGCACTCCTAGCTGACATTTTTATTGATACCATTTTGGTGCAGATACAGTCTTTTGAGCAACCGTTATTGCATTTTATTGCAATGTAGCGGCGACCAAAAAAAGTAATTCTGGTGTTTTTTAATTTTTTTTCTCTTTTCACCATTTAGCAATTGGATTATTTCTTTTTTTATATTAATAGATCGGGCGATTCTGAACGTGGCGACACCAAATATGTGTATATTTGAATTTTTGATTTTTATTTTGAATGGGGCAAAAGGGAGGTGAGTTGAACTTTTATATTTTTTTATTCTTTTAATATTTTTAAAAACATTTTTTTTTACTTTTTTCATGCTTCAATAGTCTTCATGGGAGACTAGAAGCTGCAGTTGTCTGATCGCCTCTGCTACACACAGGCGATGATCTGATCGCCTGTGTGTAGCAGAAATTCTCACTTGCTATGAGCGCCAACCACCGGGCAGGATTTCCAACGCGCTTCCAGTAAGCGCAAATTAAATGCCGTTGTCAGAGATTGACAGCGGCTGTTACAGGCACATGTCAGCTGTTCAAAACAGCTGACATGTGCCGGGAAATATGTGGTCTCAGCGCCTGAGCCCACAACAAAGGGAGGGATTACTACGTGGGCATATTATTACGCCCAACGTCGGAAAGGGGTTAAAAAATATTTGTACAATTTGTTTTTTTACTTTTTACTTTGTCCCACCATGGAACTTTGACTTTCAGCAGCCTGATCGTTGTTATAAACCATTGCAATGAGTTATAGCTGTCAGTGCTGCATTGACACAAGTTCCTTGGACCGTGCTCTGTTCATGGTCTAAGGGGCTTGCTGTTGCCTGGGGACCTAGTTATCGTCATGATGACGTGACGATGACGTTGTGCTTCCTCCCTCTGCCTTCCTTCTAGATGCTGCAATTGTTATCGCTCTCAGCATTTAGGGGGTTAAACTGCGGGGAGCAGTGTGAATTGATGGTTTGATGATTTTGTGAAGACAACGTCTGGTCTCATAAAATATTGATTTGATTTAGATTTACTTTTAGTTCATTCTCAACACTTTTAGAGATAATCCTAAAAATGTGCCCTGCTGTGTACTGTGTGATGGCTGTGTCTGACCGTACAGGGACATGGTCTGATCATACCACAGCTCCTGGGCAGGGGATGAAGCAAAAGAGAGTATACAGACAGGACAGCTTGATATTGCAGATTATTTCTGTGAGGTAAAGCATTGTTTTTAAACAGCTAGTTTTTAAACATGCAGGGAAATATTGTACCTCATAGAAAGCAGCAACTGTGACCCCATTCTGACCTGCCTGTATACTATCTTTTGTTTCCTCCCCTGCCCAGGAGCTGTGGTACGATCAGACCATGTCCCTGCACAGTCAGACACTGCCATTACACAGTACACAGCAAGGGCACATTGATACGATTATCTCAGCACACATCTAATTGTGGAATGTATTATTATTCCAAGATCTTTTAATTATAATGTACTTTGTGGGAAAACCGCTTTATCTGATAAAAGTAAGCTATTAGCATTATTACTTTGCAGCATTTTTTTCTACACAGTACAGTGTGTGTAAAGCCATTCTATCAATGGATCTAATTAATTAATGGATCAGAAATACCAAATTTCAATTTATACAGAAATGTCAGAATGGTTATCTCTTCTTGCAATGTAGTATTGGCATTATACTAGTATATTTACCTTATTTTGTCAGATTGTAACTGCAGCTCCTCAGAGATTTAAAGTAGACATCCTTCCAGTTGATGATGGAACACCAAGAATCATTACCAATTTAGGACTTCAGTGGTTGGAATATATGGATGGAAAGGTAATGGCAGCTAAGCTGAATTGTCATTTAGAACCTGACTCAATTTGATGAGTTATTAACATTTATTACCTAAGGCACCCATGACCTCTTTCATGATCTGATAGGGGAATATCAATAATTTGTTTAATTTGGCAACACATTTATATTTGGTTATTTATGGACATTGGAAAAATGTAAATTACTGTCTGCAAACAGGTCAAATGTGTTATAAACCTTACCATTGATAATATTGTATGGGAAGATCAGACTGGAAGAGATTTCCTAATATTCTCTTAAATGGAATCTGTCACCTATTTTTTCCCCTATGAGATGCGGCCACCGCCATTAGGGGCTTATCTACAGCATTCTGTAATGCTGTAGATTAGCCCCCGATGTAACCTGAAAGATAAGAAAAACGAGTTACATTATACTCACCAGGGGGGGGGCGGTCCGGTGTAGTCCGGGTCCGGCGCCTCTCATCTTCTAGCGATGACGTCCTCTTCCTTGCTTCTGTCATGGCTCCTGCGCAGGCGTAATTCTCTGCCCTGTTGAGGGCAGAGCAGAGTACTGCAGTGTGCAGGTGCCCGGAAAGGTCAGAGAGGTCCGGTGCCTGTGCACTGCAGTACTCTGCTCTGCCCTCACCAGGGCAGATCAGTGTGCCTGCGCAGAAGCCGCGACGGGACGCAAAGAAGAGGCCGGCTTCGCTAGAAGATGGGAGGCGCCGAACCAGACCACGACGCCCATCGGACCGGACAGCATCGGACCGCCCCTGGGTGAGTATAATCTAACTCGTTTTTCTTCACTTTCAGTTGACATCAGGGGCTTATCTACAGCATTACAGAATGCTGTAGATAAGCCCCTGATGGCGGTGGTTGCATCTCATAGTCCAAAAATGGGGTGACAGACTCCCTTTAATTCCATTTTGGGCTTACATTTTGGTTGAGGATGTAGGTTTTGGTTGGAGATTTGTCCTAACTTCTTAGTTTACTATTGCAATGGAGCATTATGGCAAATTTCCTACAGCCAAAGATAGATACACGGGTTTGCTGGATGGTCAGAAATTGGCCAATCTGAATGGAAAACAAATACAAGAGAATTAAACATCATAATGCGATGAAAAGGACTCAGAATAAATAATGGATGTTTTTTCTGTGTTTTCTATATTTGGTGTTCCATTAATAAGCAAGGACAGTACAATGGGTGCTTTACTCTTGTATCATCTTTGATAAAGTTAGTTTTCCTGTGTTGTGGATTTTCCTTCGCTTTCTCTATTCAATGCGGTCTACAATTTTTGCTGATAAAACTCTACTTTTTTCTCTTTTACATAACTTCACTTGGTGTTTCATGAAAATTTGCAATATTTGGATTATTTACAGGCTTCTAATTACATTACGAAGAAAGAACTTATGACCATGGACCCAGACACAGATGACAAGCAACTCACTTATGAAATTTTAAGTGCGCCCACACACGGCTATTTGGAAAACAAGCTAAAACCTGGGGTGTTGCTCACTTCATTTACACAAGGTATGCTTTTTTTCATATAAACGATTTGATCACTCTGCAAAAAAAAAACGTCCGTTATACTTCAGTATGAATGGTGGTACTGAAAATACTTAAAATTCTTAGGCCATATTCACACATTCAGTATTCAGTCAGTATTTTACATCAGTATTTGTAAGCCAAAACCTGGAGTGGGTCATAAATACAGAAGTGGTGACGTGTTTCTATTATACTTTTCCTCTGATTGTTCCATCCTGGTTTTGGCTTTTAAATACTGATGTGAAATACTGACCAAATACTGAACGTGTGAACGTGGCCTTAGACTTACTAAAACTAGATTTTTTTAAAAACCACAATTCACTTTTTTTAAGAAACTGTTCTGAAAAATGCCCTCAGAAATTCTTCTATGTTGAGTATCTAGAGTTGTCAATAATAAAGCTCAGCGGATTGATTAGTGGGGCTCCGCTGCAGCGTCCAAGTAAGTGGTACCTTGTGCTTAGAAGGTAGGACATTCCTTCTGATGCCCTCAACTTGGCATTTGAGTTATCAGGGCTGGCGCAACGTCATCTGTGCTTCACATCTCACAGATGATGTTGCGCCATCCCTGGCTATTTAAAAGCTGCTTCGGGGCGCTACAAGGTAATTCATTGCAATGTTGTGTCTGCCATAAAAACATTATTCTCGCGTTTGGAATTTCTTTTCCAGTACGCCTTTTACCTATTGGATTCATTTATTTGATATTTTTATAGAATTTACATTTCTGAACCAGCGATACCAACTATGCTTATTTTTTTTATTGTTTTATTATCAATGGGGCAAAGGGGGAGTGATTTGAACTTTTGTGTTTTTTCTTTTTATTTGGGTTTTTTTGTGGACTTGAAGCTGTGATTGTCCTATCCCTTGTGCTATACATAGCTGTGCATCCCAGGACTGCGTTCACAGAAGGATTGCAATGACAGGCATGGCGTTATCTGTAGACCCCTAGCTGACATGGCAACCCATCGGTGCCCTGCAATCACATCACGATAAGAGAACTGACCGTTCCCTGCCGGCGCATGTTAAATGCGGCTTACCTGGATTTAACAGGTTAACAGCCGTGTGTGGAGCACCACTCCACCAGCTGCTGTTAAAGGCACATTACGGTTCATTAAGTCAGCGGTCATGTGCAGGGAAAGATGTGGGCTCAGCATGCAGACCTGCTTCAAAGGCAGGGACATGACATAGCTGACATTCTGGGATAAAACTGTGTGAAAAGACATAGGATTTCTTACAAACAAATAAATGTAGTGTTTTCTTTGTAGAGCCTGAGACACATTCCCCAGATAGATTTGTTTTTTTTAATAATTCTCTTGAAATATTCTTTAAATAGAAATCTCTTAATGTAAGAGATTTCTATTACTAGATTACTAGATCACTTACTGTTCTCCACTATCTTTCTGATCATTTCTTGTAGTTTGCTGTATTTTTTATGAACATTAATACATTTAATAATAATAATAATTTTATTTCTATAGCGCCAACATATTCCGCAGCACTTTACATTATAGAGGGGACTTGTACAGACAATAGACATTACAGCATAACAATAATCACAGATCAAAGTAGATACCAAGAGGAACGAGGGCCCTGCTCGCAAGCTTACAATCTATGCATTTACTGTTGAGTTGACGAGTTTGATCTAAATTCATATACTTTTGGGTCTGCTAAATGTGTTTCTATTTCTCTTACCAGAGGACATAAACCTGGGTTTGATACGTTATATTTTGAATGAAGCCAAGTACATGGAAACCATGGATAACTTTAAATTTCTTGTGAAAGACAGTAAGCCCAATGTGGTTAGTGACAATATGTTCCACATCCAGTGGTCACTGATCAGCTTCACACATGTTAGGTAAGTCAGTGGCGTTAAAAAAAAAATAGAAAATGGTATGTTGACCTTGAGACTCCCTGGCAGTACTCCCACTGGCTGTGTCTCCCGCCAGTCTTCTCCTTCACTTTCAGCGTGGTTGGCACCTGTAAGCTACAGCTAATCATTTCGGCCATTGATCTTCTGCAACAGTCATACGCTAACCATGTTGGAAAAGAAGGAGAGGGACACACAATCACAAGGTCAGAGGAACAGGGGATCAGAAGGTGAATATATGCTATTTATTTGTACCACACTGGGGCCATGTGAAAAGTTAAAGAAGGTGCTGAAAACCCTTTAATTTCATTGTCAGAAATACAGTGCCTTGCGAAAGTATTCGGCTCCCTGGAAATTTTCAACCACTTCCCACATATCATGCTTCAAACATAAAGATACCAAATATAAATTTTTGGTGAAGAATCAACAACAAGTGGGACACAATTGTGAAGTTGAACGAAATGTATTGTTTTTTTAAAATTTTTGTGGATATACAAAAACTGAAAAGTGGGGCGTGCAATATTGTTCGGCCCCTTTACTTTCAGTGCAGCAAACTCACTCCAGAAGTTCATTGTGGATCTCTAAATGACTAATGATGATAAATATAATCCACCTGTGTGTAATCAAGTCTCCGTATAAATGCACCTGCTCTGTGATAGTCTCAGGGTTCTGTTTGAAGCACAGAGAGCATCATGAAGACAAAGAAACACAACAGGCACGTCCGTGATACTGTTGTGGAGACGTTTAAAGCCGGATTTGGATACAAAATGATTTCCAAAACTTTAAACATCCCATGGAGCACTGTGCAAGCAATCATATTGAAATGGAAGGAGTATCATACCACTGCAAATCTACCAAGACCCGGCCGTCCCTCTAAACTTTCATCTCAAACAAAGAGAAGACTGATCACTCTGGATGAACTGCATAGATCTACAGCTGAGGTGGGACAGTCTGTCCATAGGACAACAATCAGTCGTACACTGCACAAATCTGGTCGTTATGGAAGAGTGGCAAGAAGAAAGCCATTTCTCACAGATATCCTTAAAAAGTATAATTTAAAGTTTGCAACAAGCCACCTGGGAGACACACCAAACATGTGGAAGAAGGTGCTATGTTCAGATGAAACTAAAATCGAACTTTTTGGCAACAATGCCAAATGCTATGTTTGGCGTAAAGGCAACACAGCTGATCACCCTGAACACACCATCCCCACTGTCAAACATGGTGGTGGCAGCATCATGGTTTGGGCCTGCTTTTCTTCAGCAGGGACAGGGAAGATGGTTCAAATAGATGTGAAGATGGATGTAGCCAAATACAGGACCATTCTTGAAGAAAACCTGTTGAGTCTGCAAAAGACCTGAGACTGGGACGGAGATTTGTCTTCCAACATGATAATGATCCCAAACATAAAGCAAAATCTGCAATGAAATGGTTCACAAATAAACGTATCCAGGTGTTAGAATGGCCAAGTCAAAGTCCAGACCTGAATCCAATCGAGAATCTGTGGAAAGAGCTGAAAACTGCTGTTCGCAAACCATCTTCATCCAACCTCACTGAGCTCGAGCTGTTTGCCAAGGAAGAATGGGCAAGAATTCAGTCTCTCGATGTACAAAACTGATAGAGACATACCTCAAGCAACTTGCAGCTGTAATCGCAGCAAAAGATGGCGCAACAAAGTGTTAAGTTAAAGGGGCCGAATAATATTGTACGGCCCACTTTTCAGCTTTTGTATTTCCACAAAAATTTAAAATAACCAATAAATTTCATTCAACTTCACAATTGTGTCCCACTTGTTGTTGATTCTTCACTAAAAATTTACATTTGGTATCTTTATGTTTGAAGCATGATATGTGGGATAAGGTTGAAAATTTCCAGGGAGCCGAATACTTTCACAAGGCACCGTACATGCAGTATTGAAGAGTTATTTCCATCTTCATAGATGAATACTGTTAAAGCAAGCACTTCTGTAATTTACTGCTTATTAAAATCTGCAGCTGTTTTTAAGATGTTAACATTTTTTCTTTCAATTCCAGCTCATTGCCTAGAAGACTGACCACACCTATTGGTCAATATTAGGAGGTAAAATCGTGCTCCATTGATCCCAGTTTCAAAACACTTCTTGTGAGTTCTATTAAAAGAACTTGTAAGCACTGTACTGTTGTCTAGCAGCAGTGTTCGGTCTGCAAGGCAATGAGCTGTCAGCAAAAAAGGAACTTTACAACTTGATTAGTGGAATGATTACTCCAGAGGAAAACAACACCCCCACGACTAGTCACCCACTAGCATGTCACCGGTCAAATTATAAAAACGACTTTAGGTCATTTATAAAGCAAGGAGCCACCAAAGTGCTTGTTGAAACTATGAAGAGTGGAGTTAAGACATGGGGTAGTTTGGGGGACATGGGTAAGCTGTCAGATTCCCTTAATATCCAAAAACAGGTGAAAATTTAAATAAGCTGTAAATTGCAGATGTGCTTGAATTTAGAAGCAGTTTCCAACAGTACCCATTTATTATTTATAGATTTACCGCAGAATTGAGAATTTTGATAATGACTGATCAATTCTGGAGAGAAAAAAGCAGATTTCTCTGATAAGATATCTTACAAAGTTGCTTATTTTCATGTGGTGTACTTAATTATTTGTACTAAATGTCCAACTGGGGGTCTGTATGTGGGGAAGACAGGGAAAGCTTAGAACAAAATGAATTTTCACGCTATACAATAAGAGAAAAAGAATGGATCTACTGTGGCCAAACACTTTTGTATGCCTGATCACAGCAACATGGACCTGAAATTACTTATACTGAAAGGTAACCTCAAATCTCAGAGAGACAGAAAGGTCTGGGAGTATAAACTCATGACAACCTTTGACACACTCCATGCAGGAATGAATGTGTTTGATGGATTTATTCTTTTTACATCAATTAAGGAATTTGCTCTTAAGACCTTCTGGGGCATCACAAAACATTACCAACCCAATCAGAGGACAATGAAAACTTTCAACACTCCTTATCTATGAACTGTTCCAATATTTTTTGGCCACAACTGTTTATCACTCTCCCATAATGACAGTTCTGCTTCACGTCACTTGTCTTATCTATTGCGTTATTTCTGTGCTGTGTTGTGTAAAAATATGTGATTCTTCAGATTTTGTTGTAGTCTTTGCCTGATGAAGAGACCTGAGTAGTCTGAAAAGCTTGCAATTTGTTACCATCTTTTCAGTTAGCCATTAAAAGGTATCAACCACTGAGGACTCTCAATTCTGAATATTTTTCTATCTACTGGCCAATACGGTACAAAGATATATACCGTATTTTTCGGGCTATAAGACGCACTTTTTCCCCCAAAAAATTGTGAGGAAAATGGGGGGTGCGTCTTATAGCCCGACCGCAGCTTACCGGGGGTTGCGGTGGCGGTGGCAGAGATGCGGCGTTGCAGAGGCGCGGTGGGCGGCGTGCACCTGAGCAGGGTCCCTTCCTCAGGTGGTGAGGTGACGCAGCGGCACCGAGAGCAGACAGGACAGCAGAGCCGGGATTGCCGGTGGTGGCGGGCCATCTTCCTGAGGCGGCGCGTGCGCAGATACAGTACTCTGCTTCCTGTGGCTTCAGGAAAATGGCCGCGGTAGGCCGCGGTAGGCCGCGCATGCGCAGATAGAGATAGCGGCGGCCATTTTTCTGAAGCCCCAGGAAGCAGAGTACTCTGTGCACGCGCCGCCTCAGGAAGATGGCAGCCACCACCGACAAACCCGGCTCTGCTGTCCTGTCTGCTCTCCGTGCCGCAGCGTCACCTCACCACCTGAGGAAGGGACCCTGCTCAGGTGCACGCCGCCCATCGCATCTCTGCCACCGCCGCACCTCTGCCACCGCCACACCTGCCACAAACCCAGCTCTGCTCTCCGTGCCGCGGCGTCACCACACCTGAGGAAGGGACCCTGCTCAGGTGCACGCCGCCCATCGCGCCTCTGCCACTGCTGCATCTATGCTACCGCCGCACCTCTGCCACCGCCACACCTGCCACAAACCCAGCTCTGCTCTCCGTGCCGCAGCGTCACCACACCTGAGGAAGGGACCCTGCTCAGGTGCACACCGCCCACCGCGCCTCTGCCACCGCCGCATCTCTGCCACCGCCGCACCTCTGCCACCGCCACACCTGCCACAAGCCCGGCTCTGCTCTCCATGCCGCAGCGTCACCTCACCTGAGGAAGGTGAGTACAGTATCAGCATCACCGCACCTCTGCCGCAACCCCTGCTGTACCACCGCCGGCCCACAGGTACCTTAAAATTCGGACAATAAGACGGACACCCATATTGTAAAAATCTTTTTTTCTGCTATTTTCACCCCAAAATTTGGGGTGCGTCTTATGGTCCGGTGCGTCTTATAGTCCGAAAAATACGGTATATCTTTTCTGGTTCTTAGATCACTAAGCAGTTAACAATTTATTGAATGCCCTATGCTATTGATATGGCAAACCATTACTATTTTTTTCTCCTTCATGTAACTCTCCAGAATGTCCTTTCCTGTCTGATAAAAACCTTGCATCGTAAAAATCACAATGTGTTTTGAGACTTTCATCAGTCAGCTGTCAAATAGATAAGACAAGATGCAGAGAAGAAAATAGCAATTTAATAGAAATGTTTGTTTTATCCTTTAGTATGGCCTGTACTATTTAGAGCTTGTTTCCTTGAATTGGACTATGAATTTATCAGAATGTGCTAGCTAGGGAGTTTTGTGGACATTTTTTCACTATGGAATACATTCCATTCACTGTAAACGGGTTGTGCCGCAAGCAAAAGTATATTTCTCCTTCGTCTCATTGGGGGACACAGGACTGTGGGTGTATGCTACTGCCACTAGGAGGCTGACACTAAGTAAACATAAAAAAGGTTAGCTCCTCCTCCGCCGTATACACCTCAGCACTGGCCGCAGGCAAAACCAGTTATTACTTAGTGTCTGATGGAGGCACACGTCTGGTTCTTTTTCCAGACCATTTTTTTTTTTTCCCACGAAGATGAGATAGGGGCAACGGATCCTATTGAAAGGGTCCGATCTCCCCAAACCATCAACGGGCGAGCACGTGGAGTAAAGCCTCCAACATATCCTCTCCTGCAACGTGGGACATAAATGCCGGACTCAGCCCTGACCACCCAGGGTATTGAAGCCCTAGGCTGTACAGAGGCAGGAGTTAGTCCGTGCGGCCCCCACTGCACCACCAATGCTAGACTGCGGTGCTGCAAGGTGGCGGACGGTCCCTCTCCTCATCCCCTGAAGGGGTGATGGAGTTAGGGTTCCTGCACCGTCCTTCCCCTTTTTACTGAGAGTCCCCCTCTAATGCGCTGCATGTGAAGACGTAAGAAGCTCACCTTCAAAGTCCAGGACGGCCGCCGCCGAAGGATACAGCAGCGCTTCGGGTAAAAATTTAGTCCCCGGCTTTACCCTGGGACTAGGCCGGGCTGGAATATGGTCCGGTGTCGGCCGGAGGGGGGGCCGCGGTCGTGAGAGTGGGGCTCCGCTCCCGGCGGCGTCTCCTTCCGGCGGGGCCGCCCTCCGACTTTGGGGTGGCCGCCGCCGGAAATTTAGGCAGCGGCTTCGGATGGCGCTAGGCCGCGGCTTCAAATCTAGTCCCTGGCTTTTTCCGGGGACTAGGCCGCTGGCCGGAATGTAATGCCGGCGTCAGCTAGAGCGGTCGCGGGAGTGGGCTCCGCCCCCGGCGGCGTCTCCTTCCGGCGGACCCGCCCTCCGACTTTGGGGCGGCCTCCGCTGGAAATTTAGACCGCGGCTTCGGCGGGCGCTAGGCCGCGGCTTCAAATTTAGTCCCCGGCTTTTGCCGGAGATTAGGCCGCGGCCGGAAGTTGGTGGGACGGAAGCCCTGACTTCTAGGCCGCGCCTCTTGACCCTCCCTCCTGAGGCTCGGCTACATGAGCACTTCCTCTCTGACAGAGGAGCGCTCTTTTTTGAAAGATTGGAGCTCGGATGTCCTTTTTTTCTGCGGTTATATTCGGACTCCGATTCGGAACACGAAAAGACGCAGGGGATACTGGACTGGGGTAAGTGCTACTACCTCCAGCCTGATTGTTGCGCACTTTTGCGCCCCTTCCGCTGACCGACACATCCAGTTTATTGTGTACTCTGTGACGGATTCAGAATGTCCAAAAGAACTAAGACTCATACGATACTTTATACCGCATGCATTGCTTGTAGGTCCCCTTTTCCGCACGCCCAGACTTCTCGGGTCTGCGAAGCCTGTGACTCTGAACGGGCTCAGGAACCCTCTCCTATAGCCGAGCCTAGTGCGTCAAGTCCCCCTGAGTGGGCCCTATCCCTGACTCAATCTGTGGCGTCATTAACCAGAGCGGTCGAGTCCCTTCAAGCTCCCGATAGGAGCAGGGACAGTGGTTCACCCGTCTTGGCTACGTCTCAGGAACCTCCGGCCTGCAGGGGCCGCGCTCTCACCAGGCAGACACAGGGGAAACGAACCCACACTGTGTCGCCCATGCCGTCCGGAGCCTCGGCATCTTTTAGTTCCGTCTCCCGCTCTCCCTCTCCTTTGGCAAGTGATCAATATTCGGATTCCGATTTGGAAGAATCACTTAATCTAGAGGCACCATATAGTCAGGAGACAATTGACAGTTTGATCGAAGCTATCAATCAAACCCTGGGGATAGACGATGAGTCCACCTTGACCTCTGGTCACAAGGTGTCCTTTAAACGAGCCAGGCAAGCCCACAAGGTTTTTGGTGCTCATCCTGAGTTTGAGGAATTAGTGCAGCGCCACCGGAGAAACCGGACAAGCGCTTTGCTGGACAAAAGGCTCTCAATACTAGATATCCTTTTGCTCCTGAGCTCCTTAAGAAGTGGACAGAATCTCCTTCGGTTGATCCTCCTGTTTCGCGTTTGGCATCTAAAACGCTCCTCTCCATTCCCAGCGGTTCCTCTATTAAGGAGCCAACGGATCGTCTAATTGAGAGTTTGGCCCGTTCGGTATTTGAGGCATCAGGTTCTGCTCTCTCTCCTTCTTTTGCAGCGACTTGGGTTGCCAAGGCCATGATATCCTGGTCGGAGTCTCTAAATAGAGCTCTTCACGGCATAGAGGTGCCGTCTGAGGTAACCCAGATTTCTAATCAAATAGCTCTTGCTGGAGACTTCTTAATTAATGCGTCCATGGATGCGGCAAATTGCGCAGCATTAGCCGCTGCTAATGCAATTGCCATTAGAAGATCCTTGTGGCTAAGAACCTGGCGAGCGGATTCAACCTCAAAGAAGTCGCTTACATCTTTACCATATCAGAGTGGTCGGTTATTTGGCGAGAGACTGGATCAGCTCATATCTGATGCAATGGGAGGGAAGAGCAGTTTCCTTCCTCAGCAAAGGATTAGACAACCTTTTCGTCGACAACCTCAGCCTCGTTTTAGGGCCTTTCGTAACCCAGGCTTGGCCGTGCCAGCCACCTCCAGCGGCTCAGGTCGGCCTAATCAGGCCAGAGATCGCCAAGTCACCTACAGGACCAACCCTCTGGAAGAGGGCGATCTTATCAGCCAAGATCTAGAGGGTCCAAACCCCAAAGATATTCGGACAAATGACTGGAGGCAGAATCCGGTCAATTTATCCAGGGTAGGCGGCCGCTTACTCTGGTTTCACCCCACTTGGCTATCAGTGACTCACGACGAGTGGGTCAGGGAGTTAGTCTCCTCGGGGTACAAAATAGAATTTACCAGCCTTCCCTCAAATCGCTTTTTTCCCTCGCGCCTTCCCAAGGAGGAGTCTCGGGTTCGTGCCTTATTCAAGGCGGTCGAGTCTCTTCGGCACAGCGGGGTTGTCGTACCTGTACCGGAGGTCGAAAGAGGTCAGGGATTTTATTCCAACCTGTTCATTGTACCCAAGAAGGATGGTACCGTAAGGCCCATTCTGGATCTAAAGCGACTGAACCGGTTTGTCAAAATTCGGCATTTCCGAATGGAGTCTCTCCGTTCGGTCATTGCAGCCATGGAAAAAGGGGAATTTCTAGCATCAATAGACATCCAGGATGCCTATCTTCACATCCCCATATTTCCCCCTCATCAAAGGTTTCTTCGGTTTGCCATCGGCAAACTTCATCTTCAGTTCGCAGCCTTGCCATTCGGGCTAGCCACAGCCCCAGGGTGTTCACAAAGGTCATGGCTGCTGTTGTGTCCATTCTGCACTCCAGGGGGATAGTCATCCTGCCTTACTTAGACGACCTCCTCATCAAGGGTCCGTCTTTTCAGACCTGCGAGGAAAGTGTCAGCATTACGTTAGACACCCTTGCTCGCCTGGGGTGGCTGGTGAATATGAAGAAGTCATCTCCCGTGCCATCTCGGAAGATCACCTTTTTAGGGATGAATTTCGACACCGCTCAGGGGTTGATAATTCTTCCTCAGGGCAAGGCCTTAGTTCTCCGTCAAGAGGTACAGATCCTTCGCCGACCAATTTCTCACACCATCCGTTTTTGCATGAGGGTCCTAGGAAGGATGGTGGCAGCAATCGAGGCTATTCCATTTGCCCAATTTCATCTTCGCCCCCTTCAACATGCACTCTTGGCAGTATGGGACGGGAGCCCTTACTCCCTCAATCTTCGGTGCCGTCTGTCCCTGCAGGTCAGGCAGACTCTTATGTGGTGGACGAGGAGCACCACTCTTCAACAGGGTCGTTTGTTTCCTCCAAATTTCTGGTTGGTTGTCACAACAGACGCCAGCCTGCTCGGATGGGGAGCAGTGTTTCGTCACCACACAGCCCAGGGAACTTGGTCTCCGCAGGAGTCGACCCTCCCGATCAATATTTTAGAGATCCGAGCTATTCGGCTGGCTCTGAGGCATTTTCATCAGCATCTGGCGGGCCACTCAGTCAGAATACAATCGGACAATGCCACGGCAGTGGCATACATAAACCATCAGGGAGGTACCCGCAGCAGGGCGGCCATGCACGAGGTAAAACAGATTCTGACCTGGGCAGAGGTAAATCACTCTGTGATTTCAGCGGTCCACATTCCGGGCGAGGAAAACTGGGCAGCGGATTTTCTCAGCCGCCACGGCATAGCGTCAGGGGAATGGTCACTGCATCCCGAGATTTTTCAGCTAATATGCCGACGCTGGGGAACCCCAGATGTGGACCTGATGGCTTCCAAGACAAATGCCAAGGTGCCCAACTTCGTTTCCCGGTACCGGGATCCGCAGGCATTTGCAGTAGACGCTCTGGTCCTACCATGGAATCAGTTTCATCTTCCATACTTGTTTCCACCAATAGCTCTTCTCCCAAGGGTGATCAGAAAGATCAGGATAGAGGGTGTTCCAGCGATATTAATCACTCCGGATTGGCCGCGTCGCTCATGGTACGCAGAGCTGGTACAGTTGCTCAGCGACGCTCCCTGGCGTCTGCCAGAACGCGTGGATCTTCTTTCCCAGGGCCCTGTTTACCACCAGAACTCAGCGGTCCTGTGTTTGACGGCCTGGCCGTTGAATCTTGGATCCTGACCAGGGCTGGATTCTCTAAAAAAGTCGCCGCGACAATGGCTAGCGCCCGAAAGCCCGTTTCGGCTCGCATCTACCACGGTACTTGGAAAGTCTTTTTGATTGGTGCAGGGAACATGGTTGTTCCCCGCTTCTTTTTTCAATTCCAAACATTCTATCTTTTCTCCAGGCGGGCCTAGATTCAGGTCTAGCACCTAGTACTCTTAGACGACAGATATCGGCCTTGTCGGTTCTTTTTCAGCGAAAGATCGCGTCTAATTTTCAGGTTAGGACCTTTATTCAGGGGGTTGTCCATATAGTTCCTCCCTACAAGGCTCCCTTAGAGGTTTGGGACCTCAATCTAGTCCTGGGAGTCTTGCAAGAGGCTCCTTTTGAACCTTTGCAGGAGGTTTCTCTGTAATTTCTTTCCTGGAAAGTGGTGTTTTTGGTAGCCATAACATCCATAAGGCGGGTTTCGGAGCTGGCTGCACTGTCTTGTCGAGCTCCGTACTTGCTTTTCCATCAGGATAAGGTAGTGCTCAGACCAACACCACCTTTTTTGCCTAAAGTCGTGTCCTCATTTCATATTAATGAGGACATTGTTTTGCCCTCATTTTGCCCAGCTCCGACGCACCGAGTGGAGAAGGCTCTCCATACGCTGGATCTGGTGAGAACACTCAGGAGATATGTATCTCGGACGGCGTCCTTTCGACAGACGGACACGCTGTTTGTCCTCCCTGAAGGTCTCAGGAAGGGACTCGCTGCCTCTAGATCAACCTTGGCTAGGTGGATTCGGTTAGCCATTCAGGAGGCTTACCGCATCAGAGGCGCGGTGGTTCCCGCAGGGCTCAAGGCACACTCCACCAGATCGGTGGGTGCCTCCTGGGCCCTTCGGCATCAGGCTTCGGTGGAACAGGTTTGTAAGGCAGCAACCTGGTCCAGTCTGCATACCTTTTCCAAGCATTATAATGTCCATACCCAGGCTTCTGCGGATGCCAGTCTGGGTAGAAGGATTCTTCAGGGCGCGGTTGCGCACCTATAAGCAATGCTTGATTATAAATTACACTGTGGAGTCGGTTTCCCACCCAAGGGACTGCTTTGGGACGTCCCACAGTCCTGTGTCCCCCAATGAGACGAAGGAGAAATACGGATTTTTGTGTTACTCACCGTAAAATCCTTTTCTCCGAGACGCTCATTGGGGGACACAGCACCCTCCCTAAGAGCCGGATGGCTTTGTTTTGAGTTAACTTTATTCTCTGATTAATCTGTATCAGCAGTTTTTTCTTCTGGATATACTGTATCTGTGTTAACTCTGATTTATTTTAGCCTCCTACTGCTTTTTGCACTAAACTGGGTTTGCCTGCGTCCAGTGCTGAGGTGTATACGGCGGAGGAGGAGCTAACCTTTTTTATGTTTACTTAGTGTCAGCCTCCTAGTGGCAGTAGCATACACCCACAGTCCTGTGTCCCCCAATGAGCGTCTCGGAGAAAAGGATTTTACGGTGAGTAACACAAAAATCCGTATTTTAATCAATAGATCGTGAAAGAAAAATAAACTCCACAATTGGATGTGTTAAAAAAAAAAAAAGTGTTCCTGTCCCGAGATAATCTTATAAATGTGCCCCCTGTGTAATGTCTGTGTCCGACCATGCAGGAACATGGTCTGATCATACCACGTCTCCTGGGAAGGGGAAGAAGCAAAAGAGAGGATACAGACAGGACAGCATGGGATCACAGCTGATTCTTTCTTTGAAGTAAGACATTGCTTAAAAATAGAACATTCTGTCTTGTCTGTTTATTCTCTTTTGCTTCCCCCCCAGACAGGAGATGTGGTATGTTCAGACCATGTCCCTGTACGGTCAGACACGGCCATTACACAGTACACAGCAGGAGCACATTTATAAGATTATCTCCGCACAGGGACATAACTTTTTAACACATTCAGTTGTGGAACTTATTTTTATTTCAAGATCTATTAATTAAAATATACTTTTGTTCCTGGCACAACTCCTTTAATGTAATGTGTGCACTACATACTAATAAATACTACAATTTTTTTTCATCAAGTTTGTCAATAATGTGAGAAAAATTTAGATTTGAGAGTCCACTGAGGACTCTCAAATCTAAATATTTTTCTATCTAATAGCTAGCACGGTACAAAGATATATATATATATATATTCTGTATCAATAATGTGATTTTTTTTTTATTTAAAGTTACAACGTAAGCGAAAAAGCAGGATCCATAAGTGTAACCGTAAAAAGGACAGGAAATCTTAATCAGTATGCAATAGTCTTATGCCGGACAGAACAGGGAACTGCCACATCAAGTTCAAGTGTGGGCTCCAGACCAGGACAGCAGGACTATGTGGAATATGCAGGCCAGGTAAATATATTCACAGCTTACTTTCCTTTTAATCATCATGTAATTTATTGGTGCAAAATTCTATGCTGATTCTTCACATAATATTTCTGTACAAGGTTCGTAGCTCCCAATTTTATGATACAGCATAGACATAGAGGCAGATGGAGGTAGACAGCATTTTAACATTTAAAGGTAACCTGTCATGACAGAATGGCAACCGGGAAGAAATGAGCCGCTGGCTGTCACTCATAGGGGCATGCACAACGTGGTTGCAGTCTTTGCTCAGTATATAGTGAGTGGTGGCCTTAATCACTCCCCCGCTCTTTAATCAAAGTGCTGGGGAGTGATAACAGCTTCTGCCCACAGTATAGTTAACAGCGACTATAACCGCTACGAGCACTGCCCCTATGAAAGTAAGCTCATTTCCTCCTGGTAGCCATTCATTCATTAAGGTGGCCAGGCAACATTTTAATGCTCTTTGTCTGCAGATAAACCTCATACCTGCAAGAAAATAGCTTTTTCAGCTGCAGATGGAAGGAAGAGAGCCACAGTATTCATTACTGATGGGTAGGCGGAGCCCCAGATCAGGATGTCACCTCAGATCAAAAGAGTGCTGACTGGCTGGCCCCTCCAGCTCGGGCTCCTCCTACTCAGCTCCAGTCTAAGATTTGAGGTCCAGAGGATGGTCGCTGCTAATGCAGCTCCTCAGAAGATTTTATTATTTTATATTCGGACAGGAGACTTGGATCACCAGTTGGTCTAGAGGTCTCAGGGGTACCAGCGCTGCTGTACCCCAACCTCTCCCTTGGCGGATCTGTATTTACTCAAAGTCCCTGCAGAATCCTTGCCGGCCCTGGGGGATGAGGAGAGCTTCCCTGGCGGGACGCAAACCACACGTGCGGTCACTGCGTTCCTCGCCCTGGGGGGAAGCATGGGCACAGCGCCAGAAACCCCTGAGGGTCCCTGTGGCGCCTTGGCTGGTGAGTACTCCACACAAATTTTTTATTATAATTATGTGTGAGTGCTTTAGCGTCTGAGTGAGCAGCGCTATTACTTGTATGTCAGTATGCTTCAGCGCTGCTGTGACAGCGCTACTACATGTATGTCAGTATGCTTCAGCGCTGCTGTGACAGCGCTGTTACAAGTAGATGTGGTGATTTTTTGTCCGCAGGCAGATACCTGCAGGACAGAGAGGGAGCAGGAGCGGGGGAGTTCGCGCTCAATATTCGAGCTGGCGGGGGGCGTGGCCTAACTATTCCCGTCTTCTGAGCAGGAAGACGCGCGCTCTGGCGTTTCTCCTGCGACTCCCTCACTGTGGCGGCCATTACACAGGCTCCTGGGCTCCTCAGACCGCTCCTCTCCTCATAAGACACCACGGCTAGCTGGGTGAGTGCTGATTCCTCACCCCGCAGCTCAGCGATCGCTATCCTGCAGCTGCAGTCTCATTAGAGACATAAAAATTGGCTGTGGCTCACAAATATATATATTGTGGTGAGTTTGCAATATTAACCCCTCTGAGGGTTATTTCTACCAGCTAAATTTTTTGACTGAATACCGCTGGGGTAACCCTGCTTGGTGGAGCGTTAACCCTTCAGCGTTTAAACAAAAAAAAAAACCGCATAGTTTTTGCTGGTATTACCGCTTTGACCTGCTCATACAGGTGAGACATGTCTGAACAGAGTTCAGATGCCGCGGACCACGTCCCAGTGCCATTGCAGCAATCAGATACGCAGACCTCCACAGCGTCTAGCGCTGCGGTCGACAGCGGTGAAAAATTGGACGATATCGCTCGATCGATCAACAACTTGTCTGACCTTTTAGGTCAATATGTGTCTGCTAATTCCTCTCAGAGGAAGCGACGCAGGCCGTTACCGGTCTCTACACGGAGCGAGTCAGATGTATCTGATATTGGGCAGAGTTCCCCTTTAAATTCGGATGGAGAAATATCCGATTCAGATGCGGACGAACCGCAGGGGCGTTCCTCTATGGCGAAGCGTACGGAGGCATTAATTGAAGCCATGAGAGATATATTACAGTTACCGGAGGAGGTAACTAGTCGTCCTGGTAAATCAGCACGCATGTTCCAGGAGTCCCGTGCTTCGCGTACAACATTGCCAGCTCTGGATGAGCTTAATAGTGTAATAGAGGAGGAACGTCTATGTCCAGATAAGCGTTTTCATGGAACGCATTTCTTTGATACACTTTATCCTTGCTCTGCGGAGTTAAAGGCTAATTGGACTTCTGCTCCTGAAGTGGATGTGTCTTTATCTCAGCTTAGTAAATCCTCACTACTCCCTATTAAGGGAAAAGCGAGCTTACAGGAGCCTTTGGATAGAAAAGCAGAATTGGCGGCAAAAGCAAGCTATGAGGCTGCGGGTCATGGATTCCGAGCAGTGCTAGGATCCATGTGTGCTGCTAGAGCTTCTCTAAGCTGGTTGGCACGTCTGAAGACGGAGTTGCAAAATGAATCTCCGTTATCTGAGATACGGGAAACTTGTGAATGGTTAGAAACGGCAGCCTGTTATATCTTTGATGCCGGTCTGGATACGGCATCTCTGCTGGCCAAAGCGCAAGCTTCAGCGGTCACAGTCAGAAGAGCTTTATGGCTCAGACAGTGGGCCGGGACGCAGTTTCCAAACAAGGGTTGTTGGCCTTACCTTACAAGGGTGGCCATCTTTTTGGATCCGACCTCACAGAGCTGATTTCCAAGGCTAAGGCGAAGGAATCAGCATTACCACAGCGTAGGGCCATGGCCTCGGTGTCCAGTAAGCCTGGTGTCTATAGTGGTCGGCGGTCCTTTCGGGGCCGAGGACGATCTAGTCACTCCTCGTGGGGATCGGGTCGTCCTTCCTTCTCAGGAAAGAAATCCTCTCAGAAAACTCGTACTCCCTGGAAGCAGAGTTTCCGCCAGGACAAGCGGGAACTTGACAAGAAGCCCGCAAAGTCGGATTGACGCCAGGGGTCCACTCGAGGATTCTCGAGTGGGGGGTCGCCTGCTTCTTTTCAAGGAGACTTGGATGGCTCGCGTTCCAGATTCCTGGGTAACGCGGATAGTGTCGGCAGGCTATTTCATAGAGTTTGCTTCTCGACCCCCAAATGTTTTCTGTCAATCTCACGTTCCGTCGGAACCCGAGCTTGTTGTCGCTCTACAGCGAGAGGTCGAATCTCTGCTACAAAAGGGTGTAGTGATACCGGTTCCGTCAGAGGACCGAGGGAAGGGTTTTTATTCCAACCTTTTTATAGTTCCCAAAAAGGAGAACAAATTTCGCCCGATTCTGGATCTCAAGCGATTAAACCGGCATGTCCATGCCCGGAAATTTCGCATGGAGTCGCTTCGTTCCGTTGTGGCAGCTCTGTCACAGAACGATTTTCTGGTGTCAATCGACATTCGCGACGCCTATTTGCATATTCCCATCGGAAAGGCTCATCAGCGCTTTCTTCGATTTGCCATAGGTCAGAATCATTACCAGTTCGTGGCTCTGCCGTTCGGCTTAGCCTCAGCGCCAAGGGTCTTTACAAAAATTCTGGCGCCCCTCATGGCAATCCTTCGAAGACAGGGAATTACGATTCTCCCTTATCTGGACGATCTTTTGATCGTGGCTTCCTCGGAGGAGGAGGCGTTGATGGCTCGGGATTTGTCTCTTCATTTTCTGAAGGACTTCGGTTGGCTGGTCAATTGGGAGAAGTCGTCCCTGGAACCATCGAGGACAATCCTCTTTTTGGGAATGCATCTCGACACGTTTCGGTCGGTAGTTTCCCTACCACCAGACAAACAGTCATGTCTTCTTCGACATGTACAGATTATGAAATCCTCAACGGCAATGTCCCTACGGAAGTGTATGCGTCTTCTGGGACTGATGGTGGCTTCCATGGAGGCAATTCCTTTTGCCCAGTTCCATTCCAGGACTCTCCAAAGGTTCATCTTGAGTCGATGGAACCAGTCGCAATCGCTGGATTGCAGTGTCACCATTTCTCGCGCGGTGCGGGATTCTCTAGAATGGTGGTTACGTCCAGGGGCATTCTCCCTGGGGAAGTGTTTCCTCCCTCCGAAGTGGTCAGTCATAACCACCGATGCCAGCCTGACGGGCTGGGGGGGTGTTTGGAACAATCTCTGGATTCAGGGGGTATGGTCATCGGAAGAGTCTGTTCTTCCGATCAACATCCTGGAATTGAGGGCGATTTTCCTTTGCCTCCAACATTGGACGGTCCCTTTGAGCGTTCTGCCAGTCCGAGTGCAGACAGACAATGCGACGGCTGTCGCGTATATCAATCACCAAGGTGGGACAAGGAGTTCCAGACTCATGGTAGAGGTGTCCCGAATTCTGATTTGGGCAGAGGCCAGTGTACCAGCCATTTCGGCGATTCACATTCCAGGGGTTCAGAATATTACAGCGGACTTTCTCAGTCGCAGAAGGATGGATCCCGGGGAATGGAGCCTCCACCCGGAAGTTTTTTGCACTACTGTGCTCTCGCTGGGGAACCCCACAAGTGGATTTGATGGCATCCAGGTCCAATGCCAAGTTACCGACGTTCATGTCCAGGTACAAGGACCCGAAGGCTGTGGCGGTGGATGCTCTAGTGGCTCAGTGGGATCAGTTCGAGCTGATCTATGTATTCCCGCCGATATCCTTACTTCCTCTAGTACTGCGTCGGATCAGACTAGAGAGAATTCCAGCTATTTTGATAGCTCCATACTGGCCAAGAAGGGTGTGGTTCTCGACAATAATGTCGCTGTTGGCGGCACCTCCTTTTCCACTCCCTCTTCAACCGGACTTGTTGACTCAGGGGCCCGTTTGTCATCCGGACTTGATGTCCCTGCGTTTGACGGCGTGGCTCTTGAGACCGAAATCTTGACCCGTAGAGGTTTCTCAGCCGAGGTCATTGCTACCCTTCGTGCTGCAAGAAGTCCGGCTACTACTAGGATTTACCACAAAATTTGGGAAACCTTCTTTTCGTGGTGTTTGGGGTCCTCTCGGAACCCGAGAAAATTTTCCATTCCCAACCTGTTGGCTTTTCTGCAGCATGGGCTAGACAAGGGTTTGGCAGTCAGCACCCTGAAAGGTCAGATTTCTGCTCTGTCCTTATTGTTCCGGAGAACCATTGCTTCAAATAGAGACGTGCTCTCCTTTTTCCGAGGTATATCTCGTAAGTTCCCGCCGCGGAAGGCACTCGTGTCTCCTTGGCGGCTCAACCTTGTTTTGGAGGCTCTTCAGCATAAACCTTTTGAGCCTATGGTTTCTGCTAGCCTTTCTTTACTTTCTTGGAAGGTGGCTTTCCTTGTTGCAGTCACTTCCTTGAGGAGAGTTTCTGAGTTGGCAGCTCTTTCTTGTTCGCCTCCTTTTCTGGAGTTTTTTTTCCGGATCGTGTAGTGCTTCGCACTCGGGGTGATTTTTTGCCTAAAGTGGTGTCACAATTTCATGTCAACCAGGATATTGTGTTGCCTTCATTCTGCCCGGATCCGAAGAATGTGAAAGAGCGTGCTTTACACACATTGGATTTAGTGCGGGCCTTGAAGTTTTATCTATCTATTACTCAAGGTTTTCGTAAGACGGACTCCCTATTTGTGGTTCCAGTCGGTCGTCGGCGTGGTCAACGAGCTTCCAAGGATTCTATAGCTCGTTGGATTCGGTCAGCTATATTGGAAGCTTACCGTCTTCAGGGTGAATCTTGCCCGATTAAGATTCAAGCCCATTCCACGAGGGCTGTGGCTTCATCGTGGGCTTTTCACCAAGGTGCTTCGGCAGTGCAGCTCTGCCGGGCGGCAACTTGGCGCTCTGTCCACACGTTTACAAAGTTTTATAAAGTGGACGTCAGTGCTTCCGCTGATGCAGCCCTCGGACGTAGGGTCCTGCAGGCGGCTGTAGTTTAAAGTTCTAGATGAACTTGTGTTTAGCGCTGGTTGCGCTTTCTTTGTTAAGGTTGTTGGGTTTCTGCCTTTTGTTGGTTTTTCCCATCCTTATTTTTGAACTGCTTTGGGACGTCCCATCAGTAATGAATACTGTGGCTCTCTTCCTTCCATCTGCAGCTGAAACACGGATTTTGGTAAGAACTTACCGGTAAAATCCTTTTCAGCGAAGGAAGGAAGAGAGACACAGCACCCTCCCAAGGCAGAAGTGTGTTGATGTTTTCAGATGCAGCGCGACCCTTATCTGATAGCGATTATCTGGGCTGAGGTCAGCGCGCTAAGGCTCTGTTCCAGCATCGCCAGCTCATCGCAGTAGTCAGGTTCCGTGAGTAGTACCTGGAACTCTGTGGTTTTTGGCTTTCTTTGCATGCATAACCTGTATCCTTGTGTTTTTTCTCTGAAGTTCCTTCAGAAGGGGTTATGTTGCTCCGCTGGTGATCTTGGCTCTTTTCCTAAAAGCTTTGGTACGACTGGAGCTGAGTAGGAGGAGCCCGAGCTGGAGGGGCCAGCCAGTCAGCACTCTTTTGATCTGAGGTGACATCCTGATCTGGGGCTCCGCCTACCCATCAGTAATGAATACTGTGTCTCTCTTCCTTCCTTCGCTGAAAAGGATTTTACCAGTAAGTTCTTACCAAAATCCGTGTTTTGCACAGGTTCTCTTTAAATCTATGCCTATGCAGGGGGATTAAATTTAGTGTAGAGAAATAAATTATCCACAGACATTTGAACCTATTACAAAACTAAAAATTGTTTTCAAGGCTGGACACTCCTAATTTAAGCCATTATTATACAGTTTTGCTATTTCACGAATTACACTTTTGATTAAACTAATCAAATAATGAATGAAGCAATTTGTTAAGGTTTGTCCACTGCCGTTCCCCCAAATACTCCATTCTTGGCTTTGCTCTCATTGTGAAGGCTAGAGCACTTTTTACTGCAGACTTTATTCTGTCCATGGAGTAAGCGGCACAGGCTGTTATAATACTGCTATACACCGTATCCAGAACAGGAATTCCTTTTCGCCTACACATTTAATTCTATTACAGGAGGACAGAATTTGACTCTGACATTTGACATGCAGTATACAGTTCTACAACAATGCACTTGTCTGCTTAGCGTGCAAAATATTAGTGTTTTATTCTATTCTGTCATTTTCTTTTCAGTAAACATCTAGCAAACTGACGAGAAAAGCAATAGAATTTGTGTGGGTGTAATTACAGTACTTTACACCCCCAGAAAATTACTGTAACCGTTAATAAACTGGAATGAATAGCTTAAAGTGACCTTTCTTCATTAAAACATGAATTTTATGAGAAAGCTGCAGCGTGTGTATATAAACATATTCTATGTGTAAATGTATCAGGTGCAGTTTGATGAGCGAGAAGACAGTAAAGCCTGTACCATCATCATTAATGACGACCAGGTATATGAGGATATTGAACATTTCATGGTGGAGCTGAGCATGCCGGCCTATGCACTTCTGGGCCAGGTCACCAAGGCCGCGGTTAACATTAATGACACAGAAGATGAGCCCACTTTGCAGTTTGATAAGAAGATCTACCGTGCTAATGAGAGTGCTGATGTCCTGTCTGTACCTATTGAAAGGAAAGGTATGTTACATCGTTTCATTATCCTAGGTGATGTGACAATAGGGCCAAATGTAAAATTCTGCCAATCTAGAACCACACATGCCATTTTATTTATTTAGTTTCAAAACTGCTATCAGTGAAGCCTTCATATTTTTTTAGACCAGTTTCACAAAATTAAGTAGAACTGAAACTAGTTTTGGGCAGAAGGCCCTGCACATTGAATAGGGATGTGCTCCTCAGCTGCATTAACAGCTAATCGACGGGGTGACTGGGGTCGGGCCCATCTGATATTGATGATCTATCTATCGGAAGGATAGGCCATTATTATTATATGCCTAGACATCCTCTTTGATTCAGACCCGAGACCAGACCCCAAAAATTAATTCAGACCCCAGACAAAAAAAATTGAGTGAGTATAACGTCCATGTGCCGTTTCATACAGTGTCATGACATGGTCTTATGTGCCGATTCTCGATTGTAGCTATTCTAGATGGATTTCCCTCCACTACTGCATTTATAAATACCGTAATTAGCGTTTAACTTTACTTGAACCTGGTCTCAAGATATTTAGAAGCCAGTTTTCTGTTATTTGGATTGGGAAGAAGTTGTGGTATTGAACTGTCCAGAGGATAGTGAGACTTAAAGGGAATCTGTCTCCCCATTTTAGCCATATAAACTAAAGATATGACTGAATAGTGCGTCCCATAAGCAAGCTATCGGTATTTAGCTTAAATCCTGATACCCCTGTTTTGATAGCAAAATACCTTAGTAAAGTTCGGATTCTTTTCTGTAAATCAGGGCGGTCCGGTCCGGAGGGTGATGTTTTCTCTCCTCTTTCCACCCCCCACCCCCGCCCGCTCCTCGGCATCTCTTGCGTATCACCGTTTGTGAATCGCACAGACGCCGTAGTGTTCCCGCGATTGCACTTTTCAAATTCACCCCCACGCATGTGCAGTGTGATTTGCCCAACAGTGGGCAAAGCATAAAATCATTACAGCGCAGGCGCAACTCTTTCCTTGCCCCGGAAATGACCGCTTACCTTGGACGACTTCCGGGACAAGGAAAGTGCAGGCCAATAGTTGCGCCTGCGCTGTAATGATTTTATGCTTTGCCCACCGTTGGGCAAAGTACACTGTGCATGCGCGGAGGGTAATTTGAAAACTACGCCGTCTGTGTGATTCACAGACGGCGATACGCAAGAGGAGCGGGGGGGGGGAAGAAGAGAGAAAACGCCGCCCTCCGTACCGGACCGCCCTGATTTACAGAAAAGAATCCGAACTTTTCAAAGGTATTTTGCTATCAAAACGGGGGTATCATGATATAAGGTAAATACCAATAGCTTGCTTATGGGACGCACTATTCAGTCATATCTTTAGTTGATATGGCTAAAATGGGGCGACAGATTCCCTTTAAGGAACCAGTCTTTGATTGACTAGGTTAGATGCCTATGAGCTGGAATAGCAGAACTTGCGTAAAGAAGTTTGTAGGTTGAGTGTTTTTAAATGGGCAGAGAGCAAACAAATCAAGGCTGTAGGGACCATAAGCTGGCAGCCATAACCCAGCCCTTAGAAGAAAATAGTTTGTAAATTCAATTTAAAAAAAAAAAAACTTAGGCCAAGATGTATTGAGACTGGTGTTTTTCATATGCCAATCTTAATGAGGGATATGCTGGTGTAATATACACTAAATTTATTAAGAGTCCCATGCAACTTAATAAATTAAGTTCAGCGTCTCAATGGCGATAACCTCTCCAGAAATATTACTCCAGTGCAGGACTGCAGTAACAATTCCAGTGTAACAAACGCTGCCAATTTGATGGGCAGGTGAAGCCATACTGTGGCTCCTTCCCAGCACCGCCCATTTTGTCACAGCTAATTGAATCTAGCTTGAAAATGCCAAAAATTGCTACATTTTTGCAAAACTTCTCATTACTAAAAAAATGTTGCAACTATTCAAAGTATTTGATGCTTGGTTTCTGGCATGGACATTTTAATGTTTTGGCCCCTTTGTGTTATTTGGTGATCTTGCCTGGGATTTGTTTGTAAGCTTAGAGTCCGAGTGACAGTCAGGTCTACAGGGTCTGGATAACTGGTACCTACTGTATTCTCATATCTGGATTCAGATTACGGTCCACCAGCTAAATGTCCCTGATATCAATCAGTCTATGGACCATTCCACATGTCATAGATGGTGATTTATGGGGGAAGGATGCATATGTAGCAAAGTCTACTTAGTTTTCATGTTACCAAGTTTGGATACTGAGTAAATATATGTTTTAGCGACATAAGATTGAAATATAGCAGCCATGGTTAATATCTTGTTTTGGTGTCAGCACATTATAAGAATATGAGCTCAGATATACTGCCAGAAACTGATGATCCAGCATAACTGCAGTACATATTAGTCTATTACATCTTGAAATAGCTGTGTGATTTGAAATACCTTAAAAGAAAATGTATACTTGAGAAAAATAATTTCTTCTGCTCTCCTGTGCTAGCGGGCTCTGAAACTATCAGAATTCATGTCAATTTTAGAAAGCAATGATGCAGTCATATATTTTCCATAATGACCATATTACATTCATTATTATGCACCTAAATGACTTAGAATTTCTAAATGAAGTTCTCTAACGGTTACAATTTAATTACTGCTGCTTCACTTTGCTGCAAGAATGTACAAAATACTGTTAGGTTACCATCAGCACTTTCCACTGCTATAATGATATTTTTCATAGAGCGTGTTGTCCAAGTTATACTATGTGACAGCAGGATCACCCGTGTCCTTACATCATTAGAGCTTAATTCAGTTCCGAATGTTCTCCTACTGACTGTGAACAATGGCAATTATCTACTCATCCCACTAAAAATAATGCTAAAAAGTAGCATGTCATGGTAAATTTCTTTCTCAAGATTTCACTCAACAGAAGAGCAACGCTTACTTAAAGGGAACCAGTCACGTTGTACATGTAGCGAGAGCTGTGGACTTCAAGAAGGAGAAGCTGAGCAGAATGATATTTAGGTTTGTTGGAAATTATTCAGTTTAGCTTGTATTTTATTCATTGACATTCATGGGTTTGTATACATAGGAGTCCAGTGGGCGGTCCTACTAGTGATTGACTTCTGCATGTACAGTCATAGTGAAGACTGTCAAACGCCCACCGGACTTCTATATACAAACACCAGAGATTTCAATGAATAAAATACAAAGTATACCATAAAAAATGTCTATTAATCTTATCAGCTCCTCCTGCTCTATAACATACTGCCTGCAGATCAGATGTCATTTTCTACATGACAGGTTCCTTTTAAAGTTAAGAATTGCTTAGATTTATTTTTAGATCTTTTACAGAGCCCTAAAGCCTTATTTCTAAGGGTACCGTCACACTCAGCGACGCAGCAGCGATCCCGACAGCGATACGACCTGGCAGGGATCGTTGCTGTGTCGCTTTGTGGTCGCTGGTGAGCTGTCACATAGGCAGAGTCACCAGCGGTCAGAACCAGCGAAGCACGCTGGTATCGAGTGTAAACAGCGGGTAACTAAGCGCTGCGCGGCACCTAGTTACCCGATATGTACCCTGGTTACCGGCTCCCAGCATCTGCGGTAGAGCGCTGAGAGCCGTTATCTAATGTACATATCGGGTAACTAAGCACCGCACGGCGCCTAGTTACCCGATATGTACCCTAGATACCGGCTCTCAGCGCTCTACAGCAGAAGCTGAGAGCCAGTAACCAGGGTACATATCGGGTATCTCGGTGCCGCGCGGTGCTTAGTTTCCCGCTGTTTACACTGGATACCAGCTCGCTGATCGTTGGTCTCCCGCTGTCTCACGCAGCGATACGCGCTGGCCAGCGGGAGACCAACGATCAAAAAATGGTCCAGGACATTCAGCGATGATCAGCGATACCCAGCAGGGGGGCCGGTCGTCGCTGCTTGTCACACATAGCGAGATCGCTGGCTAGGTCGCTGTTGCGTCACAAAAACGGTGACGCTTCAGCGATCTCGCTTAGTGTGACGGGGCCTTTAGTCCAAAAAATGTTGACAAATAAGTGTGTATGAGGGTGGCCTGATAGGGCTTCTGCTGTAATAACCCCAAATTACTCTTTTTACACAATTGTAAATCTTCATAGCGGTCAGTCGGTGCATCAACTCAGTTTCTCTATACACAGATCATCTATGCATTGCAAATGCTATGTAGACAGCTTGATATTACAGAATTCACCAAGCAAAACAGGAATGGTGTCATGTTCAGAAATCTCTGGAACTTCCATTAAAGTTTGTAGACAATGCAGACTCCACAATTTCGCATTCTGTTGAATGCCCATCAATAAACGACTTTGTGATTGCTTTGGCTGTGTTGCGTATTTGTCTGATTTTCTATTATCCGTATCGCAGGGACTGTCACATCTAATGGAAATACCTAAATAGAAGCAGCCCGATGCCGCGACCCATTGCAGATATCTGCGCTGCTGCTTGCTGAGACCCTTTTAATTTAACAATGCGCTTTGGTCTTAGACAGTAATATCCGGCTCTTGAAACACTACTTTATATTTTCTGCTTTCGCTTTTGTTATGATTTCTTTCTGTGCAATTTCTTTTATGTCCTTGTAGCTTCTTATCTGGACTTGCTTCTAAATTACATTGGATTCTCCTGTTTTTTTCTTTTCTTCACATTTGTTTCCCACCCGTACAGGGTGTATTGGGAAGGAGAAGTTTGGTAATACACTGTACTATCTAGTTGTTTGTTTAGAGAAAATATAATTATTTTCGAAAATGTAAAAGTTAGTTATAGATCAGTATATTATGTGTCACTTTTAGGTGTTCGTCTGATAGAAAAATAGTATTCACAACAAAATATTAAAATGTCAGTTGTCAATATGTGGGCAGATTTACATATTGGGTGTAAACTCTGTAATATTGGAGTAGACTTAATAATTGCAATTAATAACATAAATTACATTCCTTTTTTTAACAGGTGATCCAGGAAGCATTGTTTCTACTATTTGCTACACAGTCCCCAAATCGGCTAAAGGCAGTAGTCTTTATGCATTGGAATCAGGGTCTGACTTTAAGTCCAGGGAATGACCAATGAAAATCGTGTCATTTTTGGACCTGGAATTACCATGTCCACATGTGATATCAAAGTAATAGATGACAGTGAATATGAAGATGAGGAAGAATTTGAGATCGCCCTTGCTGACAGTTCAGAGAATGCTAGACTCGGAAGCATTGCAACTGCTAAGGTTGTCATTGAAGGGCCCAATGATGCTTCAACAGTCTTCTTGGGCAATGCCACCTTCACGGTCAGCGAAGATGCAGGTATTAATGAGCCATAATTCATAGTTCGTGTTCTGAACGTTTTGCTCATTTAGACGTTTCTAGTAATATAAGTAGTGCCGTTTTAGAAGTGCATTTTGAGACCTGTTTAACATTTACATATCGGTTTCTTATCCTTCCATATGTGTTATGGTTTCTGAGTTAGAAAAAAAAAGAAATTAGATAATACTACACCCATATATAGAGAAGATACCATAGCACATTCAGAATGCAGAAAAAGGTTATATTTCATGTCAGCAAGTCTGTGCATGTAGGCCAATGTTAACATTTCGGTCAATAGACATTGATCAAGGCCAATAGGTGAGACAGACAGGTGCGTGCTGGAGACATGATTTGTATTTGTATAGTGAAAGTACTGACATAATAAAAAATATGCGGCAACTGAGCACATATGGAGTGTGGTGCATCCATAGGTTTGTTATACAATAAGTGATACTAAAGAGTACTTATCATTTGAAATTAATTTTGATGTTTTATCGACTTAAATGTGCTGACGATCAGTGGGAGTCTGCATCCTAAGAACCCCACCGATTGCTCAAAACACTACTCTTTTACTTCTGCAAGCAGCAGGGCTCAACTTCTGAATGATCAAGTGAACCCATGGACTTGCTATTGATCCCATACACTACTTAGTCTGTGCCACCCATGATAGTTATCCTTTAAATGTACCGTAACACACAGTTAAGTTATCATTACATGTTGTAAGACCGGTCTATCCCCCAACTGGTTTATTAGATAACATACTTTGGTTACGCACATGTCTCTGTTACATCATTTTCTATGTTATTAGACCACTATTCAGTCATATACTTGATGAGACTTTATGTATATCCTAATATATTCAACTGTCCAACAGGATCTGTAGAGATACCAGTGATACGTAGTGGACCAGACCTCTCTGTGCCAATATCTGTTTGGTGTGCCACTCGGCCTTCAGATCCACCTTCTGCTACACCTGGAATTGACTACATTCCAAGCTCCAAAAAAATAGAATTTAGACCTGGTAAAACCATAGAGGCAAGTTACTACATGATTATCTTTTATTATTAGACGTTATGCTGTGTATATTGTGATAGCGTAGTAGTCCTGACATTCCAATGGTAGAAAATAGCTCAATCACTTTTCACCATAGTTAGTGTGACCCTTAGAATTATTCCACTTCTCCAAAATAGTAAAAGTACCTGTCAAGATAAGGCACAACCGTCCAAGAGGGTAGACTTCTGTTCTCACTTTGAAGAAATGGAAAGAGGCAGAAAAAGTGGTGAACATTTTGTGTTCAGAAGACCAGGACAAGCTGGTTTTATTTTGCTTCTGATCTGCTATCCCATGTGCTCCTCGTAGTCTTTGCTATAAGACCTTTCCGAATTCTCTCCAAGCTGATAGGACAACAGTGCCATTATCAAACAGAAAGAATATACCTCTATATTGTGGTATTTTGTAACCATGAGTAAGGCTTTCATTAGCCGAAATGCGTAGGTTAGCTTCTTGACTGCTGGATGATGTGAACACTCATGCATTTTTAATGTGAATCAATAAACGTGGATTTTACTTACCGTACCTTTCCTGCACGGTCTCACTGGAACCTCTATATTGTAGGCGTCATTGATGTTTCTGCAACTTGAAGCGCTGACCTTCTTCTAGTCAGGGTAGTTGTGTAAATGAGATGGCCTAGCCCTTTACAGATCGTTTTATAGTGAGATGTCCTATCTCACTCAATAGTTGGTTAACGTAGCTATATACAATTGTTTCACAAGTCTGTGCCTCTCTTTGGCATGAAATTGTGTAGTACACCCATTACTACAACGGTCTACAAAACGCAGCTAAATCAGCTAATGTAAAAAGGAGTGAGCCTTGAGTTTGTGTATCCTCTACAAATCTTTCACCTCCTAGTAAACCTTCATTTTATGAGAACATTTCTGAAGACCTCTAGAGGCTTTCTTCATTTTATAACTCTGTGCCAGCCTTAATTAAACTGTCCATAAAGCTCCTTATTATTTCAATTAAAATGCTGTAAATGTGGTCAAGAAAATACTGGGCTAATTAGTGTAAAATTAGCAGATTTCAATCTCTGCTCTTTCATTTAGCTTTACGAAGGCTACATTTATATTTTTATCTATAAATATATCTTTTAGAATGTAGTAGAAGAGAAGATAAATCCAATTTATTTCCCACTATTATATATAATGCAGGTTTACGATGTTATGAAACCTTGTTAATGACTGGAGTATATTCTATGTTGGTTAATATATAAAGTGCCTTTCGATCAGTTTATATCTATGTTCCAACTAACCTAATCTAACATTGGTAACATTTTCTGCTTGCTCTGAATACACTATTAGTACTATGAGACCTCACCCCATTAAATAAATAATGTGCCCCAGAAAAATATAAACTGTATCTTCCTGTGCCTATGAATTGTCCTCTTGCATGAGTCTTCATGGTTTTTCTCTTAGCAGTTTGTGCTTTTCCATCTTTCATATTTCATATATTGCAGATTGTGTAGAGCCATGAGTGACCCAGTCTCCCTTCTTTTGTGCTCCTTCGTCCATCTCCTCTCTCTAATTTTTCTGATCCCCTTGTGTTTTCTTTTTCTACATTGATTAGTATAGTTCCCATATGACAGACCACTTGCACTCTGGGATGTAGCAATACATGCCTTTCCTTTTTAATATTTTCATTAATTTCAATGGAAGACAATAGCTTTAAATCATGAGGCACATGTGCCAGATGCAGGTTCTAGATTTATCTTATTGTTTAAAAATCTAACTAGTATACTTCTATGATTGCTAGGGTACTATATTCTTAGTACATATTTTACCTTGGGTGATAAATAGCTCAGGTTCACTTGATGTCTGAAATAAAGAAGATTTTTATCTAACACGTTATTTGATTGCATCTTCCAGCTCTGTACCCTGTCCATACTTGATGATACGCAGCACCCAGTCATCGAGGGACTGGAGACGTTTGTGGTGTTCCTCAGCTCTGCACAAGGGGCTGAACTCACAAAACCTTTTCAGGCAACAGTGGCCATAAATGATACCTATCAGGATGGTAAGAAAACCTCTGCTGACCATACAAGGATATAGAAATAAGCCTTACTGAAGGGGTACTCATTAAATCAAGTTAGCCTATCGGTGATGGATGGCCAGAGGATGGGATCCTTCATTGCCAAAAAAAAAATAGATACAATAAATATCTGTTTGTTCATTTATGTACATTGTTAGTATTTATGGCTGATACATTCTGATAGTTCTTATTGAATAGCTGTACAAATAATCTTGTCTATGTACTGGCCTGGACTATTTGTGTCTATGTGTATTATATTCATTCCAGTTGTACAATTTTGATGCTTCAATTGTTGCATATATCTGTCTATTGAGCACGTAGCCACTTTATTTGCCCATCCTTGCTCTAAGAGGGGAGTTCTATGGCTTCATTATAAGCCTAAAGAGGGTTCATTATACATGTCATGAGTTTGACTTTTTAATTGTTTTTATGTGGATAAATTATTTTGTGTGGATCCAATTATCTTTGTATATTGAGTAGTGATCCCTGTGTTGGTCAGTAGCTTTTCTTTATATAGTGCTCGGATAAGGTGTCATCCGAACATATTTGTGTATTAACCGAGCGTCTTTGGTGTGCTCGAAAAATATGTTCGAGCCCCTTCGGTTGTTCGACAGCCACAACACATGCAGGGATTGCTTAACAAACAGGCAGTCTCTGCAAGTGTTGAGGCTGTCAAACGCCTGAGAGCCATGCAGCTGCAGGGACTCTAACATATTTTTCGACCACTCTGAAGACACACATTTAGCACACAAGCATGCTCGGATAACACCTTATCTGAGCGCGTCCACTTATCACTAATTGGGACACACACCTATAAAATGCTCTTCGTCTGACACTTTTTTGGCTTTGAAAACGTTTGGTTTTAAAGTAGAAAAGTCATATGACGATCTTTAAATTTTTGAAGACATTATAGATAAAAAATACACACGCACAACACCAAAATGAGTGCTCTGCTGAAGAACAAAAAGTGCCGTGCCGTATGCAAACGAGTACTTATTGATGCATTTTAGTCACGTGAAAAATTGGGCAGCTACTGGTTGGGTGTTTCTCTTATCTTCTATGGGCACAGATCTTCCCTTTTCCTTGAATCTTAATCTCTAACTGCCTTGCTTGCAGTAAAATAAAATCAGGAAAGAAAACACCATCTGTTCAGCACAAACAAATGCGTCTCAGATAAATCTGTGCAACATTTCATTTCACGTAATCTTCTGTTCTTTTGAAATATTGCACTGTTTAATATTTCCTTCGGTTTCCCTCTAGTTCCCAGCATGCAGTTTGGTAAAGACATATTCACAGTAAAGGAGAAGGATGGATTGCTGCATGTTCCTGTCATACGTACCGGAGATTTAAGTTATGAGTCTTCAGTACGTTGTTACACTCAGTCTCAATCTGCTCAAGTGATGGATGACTTTGAAGAAAGAAGAAATTCTGATGATTCCCGTGTTATATTTTTGAAAGGGGAAAAAGTAGGTTTCTTTATTGGTTATGTTTATGTAAAGGATGTTACGAAAGGGAAAGTTAACTTTTGGGCAGCTGGTCCAATGTATTTAAAAATACTAGAAGAATTAAGACCAGTCCTATTGTCCAGATCAACAGCTTGCATTTTTCCATGACAGTCTGAGTGAATTTTGGTGTAATATTCAGCAACAAAATCCTTGTGAAAAATGACTAAAAAAAACCTAATTGCCGCTCATATGCCATGGTTTTTTTTTCTGTGATCAGCCTTAGTGAGTCTGTGTGCAGACCAAATCTGCAGTAAGAACCTGAGATTCTGCTGTGGATTGTGGAAAAAAGATCCATGAGATTTAATCTGGGGCTAGGCATTTCACAAATTCTCAGCCAAAACAAAATTCCCAATGTATCTACTAACAGTGAAGCAATTCGATGTCCTACTCATACATATACGGTACATGATCTGTTAAGACTCTTCAGTTCTAGCTTTTTGTCCCGACTACAGAGATATTTCTGTTTAGAAATGAAACGTACATGACAGGACAATATTGTAGTATGATATCCTAGTAATATTGCCTTGCCTCTTGGGAAGTACTAATTTTCAATAGAGGGACATTTTTGTTTTCTTCTGAAGGAGAGATATTTGTCATAGTGACATTGTACAAATCTGCAAGTCAAACGATTGAGAAAACTAAACATCTGGAGAAAAGATTTCCCACCAAAATTTGGCCAGCATATTCTTTGTTTTTTTTGGGGGGAAAAACTTCCCCCGATCATTGCAGTTTTTTAGTCAGTTTAATGGGGTTTTTCCATATTAGCATTTTACTTTTTTTGCATAAAATCCTTGTGCAAATTTTTTTAGAAATTCCCCCCCTTTTGGGGTTTCTGATTGATTTTCTTGTGGCTGTAACTCAAAGGGGTTTTTTTCTCCTTCCAATGTGCCCAAAAAAACCCTCAGGGGAAAACCGGGGGGGTAAGTTTTGGATCCGGCTTAGCTTTTATTTTAAAACCTTTTGGGAAAGTTTTAAGGGGTTCAGGGGGGCCTGGGCTCCCCCCCCCCAAGGCTTTAATACCAAAATTAATTTTCCCAAAATTAGAAAAATACGCTATGGTTCGATTTTTTTTAAAAATTTTTATCCAAAAAGGGTCCAAAGTACCTTCTTTTTTTTTACAAAAAATAACAAAATTTGGGTTCAAAAAATTCTTTAAAATCACAGTATGTTGTTCAAAGTGTATGCATCATTTTGGGGTTCCCCCACTAGCAAAAAAAAATTTTGAAAAGCCATTATGGAAGACCGGGGGGTTTACATTCCAGCAGTGTTCCCACTCGCGTTTTTGGGGTTTTAATGAGTTTATGTAAATTGACCCTTTTCCCCCCAAAAACAGTTCTGGCGTCACTGCCCCCCCCTTGCCTTCAAAAGTAAAAAGGGGAATGAGCCCCCACCCAGAGTTCTCACAACCTTTTGATTTTTATATTCTGAAGGGGGGGGAAGTGAGCCATTTGCAATTGGATCCCGGGCACAAAAAGACAAAAACCCCATGTGAGCCCCTTTTGAAGGCAAGTGACAACACCAGGAATGTGCCCGCCCGGGAGGGGTTTGAGTAAAAAATGTTTTTTTAACCTGTCAAACATTAAAAGGGGGAAAGGGGGGTTTCCCGGGAAAGTGGACAACTCCTTTAACATACTTGCCCCTGTATCTACTATTAATCTCCTAGGGACAAAATGAAAAAAAAGCACAGTCTTCATCATCGATTTACTCTGTATTTGAACCAAAGAACATTTTAAGATCACCAAACCCCAAACCCCCTCGGCAAACACGGGGGGGGAGCAAAAAAAATGGGAAAATAAAAAATGGCTTCCCCCCACCAAAATTTTTTAAAAAAAAGGGTGGTAAGTGCTGTTGTTTCAGGAGAACTGTCACCAATTTTTATAAAAATAGGGATATTAGTTGATTTTTGGGGTAGTTCTATTTTTTAAAACTGCTTATAAAAATGAGATTTCATATGTTTTCCCCCACCACCCAATTGAATTTTAGGAGTCTACACCAAAAATTAAAAAACCCCAAAAAACCAGATGGGGGTAGCCAAATTTTTAAAATAAAAGTAATAAGGAGAGGAACCAGAAACCCGGGGCCCCTTTAAAGGTCCCTGTAAAAAAAAAAAGAAGGATCTGCCCAATTTAGGGGTTTACTACTAACCAAAAAAACAGAGTTCTTAATTTTTGCCCGGGTAAGTAATTTTCATATAAAAGGGGGGGCCCAATGTGTGTGTTATGTGTAGGAATTTTTCACTCTCCCCCGGGAGTGTACATGGGGTTTGGGGCCCCCCGGGCCCCCGAGCCGGCTTACAGGGGGGGGGTTTATTAATTCAAATGGGGCTCCCTAGTTTCCCC
>JARQOD010000001.1:297315370-297377056 GCA_033576555.1 Oophaga sylvatica
CCCAGCACTGATCCACATAAGCAGACTGATCAAAGAAAAAAAAATCCAGTGATGCTGAGGGCAGCTAAAAGATATTATCTTTAATCCAACTTGCTTCATGTAAAGATAAATGGAGTATTCAAAAATGCATAATCATGTGTAAAGAACCCCCAAATAATGTTAAAATATAACCTTTATTGTATATATATTTAAAACGGACAAAAACAACCATCACACATATTAAAAAGTGCACACTGAATATATACCCTATAGATATTCCCTATTCTGTTCCCTGCCTTGCCGCGGAGGTTGGCACCTTAAGATAGCCCACACGAGATTGGCGCCCCCACTCAACGTAGGCTGACCCTAGTGTCCTACAATTGTCCTACACCCCTCAAAGGTGGGAAAAATGGCAGCGTACACCTGTATTATCATCTTATCTGACCTCCTGATGAGCCATGTTGGCGAAACGCGTAGAGGCTAAATTCTACAACTAAATGGATAAGTACTCCTCAATCTGAGGCTCCTTTTGTTGGCTATATGGGAGAGATATTAGGTCTTTTAAGACCAAGTTGGATATTTATGAAATGATGTCCCTATGATGTGTGCATTTTTGTTTTATGTGTCCATTATCAAGCTATTAGACACATATTTCTAGGGTCATGCAATATTAGCCATCTAGGAGTAAAAAACACCGCTGGTATATATATAATAATTGATGTGCTGTTATGCAGGGATCAGCCACAAATATCTCTTCAGACTTAATTGAGGGGTCTAAGTTTTATATTTAACAATATCAAGCATTTAATATCAACCCTATTCCCTTGAACCTGACATACAGGTGTACGCTGCCATTTTTCCCACCTTTGAGGGGTGTATCTTCATTTGTTGTGTCAGACATAAGGCTCACTTATTATAGGGGCAATTGTAGGACACTAGGGTCAGCCTACGTTGAGCGGGGGCACCAATCTCGTGTGGGCTATCTTAAGGTGCCAACCTCCGCGGCAAGGCAGGTAAAAGAGTAGGGAATATCTTTAGGGTATATATTCAGTGTGCACTTTTTAATATGTGATGGTTGTTTTTGTCCGTTTTTTATATATATACAATAAAGGTTATATTTTAACATTTTTGGGGGTTCTTGACACATGATTATGCTTTAATCCAACTTGAATAAAAACAATCTGGCACAATTTGTCGGGTACACTGCAAGCAGAAACTGATCAACGCGTTTTGACTGAGGTCTTCTTCATGATCATGAAGAAGACCTCGGTCGAAACACATTGATCAGTGTCTGCTTGCAGTGTACCCGACAAATTGTGCTAGATTATGTTTTATTCAAGTTGGATTAAAGATTATATCTTTTAGCTGCCCTCAGCATCGCTGGATTTTTTTTTTTCTTTGTTCAGTGACTAAAGTTGGTGCAAAATAATTCACTGCACTCAGTCCAGGGGCCACGTTAGTAATCTTTGGCAGTCAGATGGGAACCCTGAGAACCACCTCCTACCCAGAAATAGTTTTCTCTTCTTTTGATTAGTCAGCCTGACGCAATGTCATTCTTGTGGCACCATGCACATGTGACATCTTGCCAGGCCGGCTAATCAAAACAAGAACCTCGGATTCCGGGGGTAGGAGACGGTTCTCATGTCTCCCATCAGACATACACAGATCACTGATCTGACTGCTGGACCAGGTCCTTGGAATCAATTTGCACAACCAGACCAGTGACTCTACCAGTCAAAACTATATATAAATGATTCAACAGCTAGACATCTATCTGCTTTATAAATAATAGAGAATTAAAGAACATATGTATCATTAAAATAATTTTACATTTTTACTATCATATAAAGATTAGTCAATAGAATTAATAGTTTTCCGTCTGTTTTCCCCTCCTGTATTGACTAGGTGCTGGATAGCATTTACTTCAGCAGACGTTTCCATGTACGTTGTGTTGCCAAAGCCGTGGATAAAGCTGGTCACGTGGGAACACCACTGCGAAGCAATTGTTACAATAGGAACGGACAGTGCCATATGCCATACTCCAGTAGTAGCGGGCACCGCAAGAGGCTTCCAGGCGCAATCTTTCATTGCGACTCTGAAGTATCTGGATGTTAAACACAAAGAACATCCCAACAGGTAGGTCGTGTGTGGTTCTCTGTGCTGTATGTCCCATATGAAGTTGGAGAAATAAGCAAATGTTCTACTAGTAATAGATTATTGTGAGGTTCAGGAAACCCCAATATTTCCTATATCCAAGCTATGAAGAAAGAGCCATGTGGCAGGAATCTTCCAACTAAAATTGTCTCCGCTGCCAGATCAGCCGTGTATTCCACCAATCCGCGTTTACAATTAAGGTCCGTTTTTTATTTCTCATTAAATCGATTTGGGTCCAGGATATTTTGGGACCAGACATAGTTACGCTGCTTGCAGCACACATTAGTTAAATGGCAATACATTTTATATTTATTAGCTATATAATACAATGCATAATGCAGACATATTAGTCCTTAACAACCTCACAACTGGGTCACATTCCGTAAACGACTAAAGACAATAATAACCTCATGAAACACAAGAATACAAGGAATGTATAAAGAGTATAACAATAAATTTATTGATTTACACATAAATACATGTCAGTAAATAATGGATGCTACTGGTCAAACCAGAAAACGAGCAGTTAATGCCACACAATAACAGGTTGAAGTAATCACCATACAGCTCAGTGGTCTACAAATTATTATAACCAATAGCAGGTCAACTTATGTTCAGTGTTGCAACTAATAATAGATGTTAAAGTTCAAACTCCACTCAAAAAGCAACCACTTATTCAATACGGCATAATGCCAACACCAAATATATATCACAGTAATAAAAAAGTTGTTCAAAACAAAACTATCTTGCTTACCTAGGTGATGTGAGTGTTGAGAAGCTGCCTGAGTGTCTATGTGCACACTGATAATAAAGTGCCAACAGTGCCTCCTAGCATAATAGACCTGCCCTAGGTTTAACCTCACTTATGGCAATTCATAATAAACCACATAAAGTGCATAAAGTACATATTTACCTGTTTAGTGTAACAAAAACCGCCTCGTCCCACCCCGACGCGCGTTTCAACGTTCCTTTTTCCTTTTTTTTTGGCACTTTATTATCAGTGTGCACATAGACACTTTATTGATCAGGCATATTCTCAAAACTCACATCACCTAGGTAAGCAGGATAGTTTTGTTTTAAACAACTGTTAATTACTGTGATATATATTTGGTGTTGGCATTATGCCGTATTGAATAAGTGGTTGCTTTTTGAGTGGAGATTGAACTTTAACATCTATTATTAGTTGCGACACTGAACATAAGTTGACCTGCTATTGGTTATAATAATTTGTAGACCACTGAGCTGTATGGTGATTACTTCAACCTGTTATTGTGTGGCATTAAAGGGAATCTGTCACCCCATTTTTCATATATCAGCTGCAGCCACCGCCATCAGGGGCTTATCTACAGCATTCTGTAATACTGTAGATAAGCGCCCTATGTAACCTAAAAGATAAGAAAAACAAGTTATATTATACTCATCCGGGTGGCAGTCTGATGCCGTCTGGTCCGATGGGTGTAGCGGTCCGGGTCCGTCACCTCCCATTTTCTAGCGATGACGTCCTCCTCCTTGCTTCTGGCGCGCTCCTGCGCAGGCGTACTTTATCTGCCCTGGTGAGGGCAGAGCAAAGTACTGCAGTGTGCAGGCGCTTGGGCCTCTCTGACCTTTCCCGGCACCTGCGCACTGCAGTACTCTGTTCTGCCCTCAACAGGGCAGATAAAGTACGCCTGCGCATGAGCGCGACAGAAGCAAGGAGGAGGACGTCATCGCTAGAAGATGGGAGGCGTCGGACCTGGACCGTGACGCCCATCGCATTGGACCGCCCCCCGGGTGAGTATAATATAACTCGTTTTTCTTCTCTTTCAGGTGACATCGGGGGCTTATCTACAGGATTACAGAATGCTGTAGATAAGCCCCTGATGGCGGCTGCAGCTCATATACGAAAAATGGGGTGACAGATTCCCTTTAACTGCTCGTTTTCTGGTTTGACTAGTAGCATCCATTATTTATTGACATGTATTTATGTGTAAATCAATAAATTTATTTTGTTATACTCTTTATACATTCCTTGTATCCTTGTGTTTCATGAGGTTATTATTGTCTTTAATGCATAATGCAGGTTCATTTTTTCACAGACACAAATTTTGCTTTATAATTTGTATGAAAACCATAAAAAATTGAAAAAGTGTTTTTACATTCTAGTTCATAAACTGTTTAATTGTACTTGCCATGTTGTAATGTTAATTTTAATACATTATGTATACATTTGGGATAATTGAGTCATCAGTGATTTGAAGAAGGGGGGCCTTTTTGAAAGGGGAGTTATGTTTATTCATTATTTTTTGATGGCTTGCACATCAAAGGTTATTTTATTGTATTCTATATTTTTTACACTATACCTTTACACTGTAAAGACCCCAGGCAGGGAAAGTTGGCACTGTTGTAGTGACTATTGTCCCTGTAAGGCTGTCCAGGTTCTAGTTCGCTGCAGCCACAGGCTCCTTCTGCCACCATCCGGGTCATCGTATAACAGTACCATGACCGCTGGGACCAATAGAGGCAGGATCGCTCGCTGCCCCACAGCATTATGTATGAGAAAAAGGAGGACGTGAAAACTGACAAATCCCTAATAGTTGTGTATCACCTGCCATGTGTAACGAATGGAAGCGGAGGCAGAGGTGGTGAAGTTCACATTCGTATTTATTTTTTAATGTGGAACCTCGAGACCGCGGTCTGGGGGCTCCGAAGGGGGCGTAACTAGTGAGCCCCGGGTACCCGTAGTAAGGCCCCTCGAACAGGACCAGAATGGAATACCCGGAGGACACAGGTGCTACCTCCAGTTAGACCCCGGACACGTGGCAGCTGTCCCAGAGGGACCAAAAGGGTAACAAGTATTTACAGAGTCCGTGGAAAGTTCTTGATGGAGAAGGGTAAGGTCCTGGTCCAGAACGGATGATAGAAGGCTGGCTTCAGTGACCTTGTCACGGTCCACGGGTACGGATGGCTGATGGCGGAACGGGATGACACCTGCGCCAGTAATAGCCGAGATTGTCCAGGTTAGCCAGATACGGGTTAGCAATGATCTGAGGAGACAAACAGTATCAGCGAAGCACAGAGATTGCAGACGCAGAGCAGACAGATCAGGAACAGAACCGGATGTAGCAATGATAGAACACGTTGCTCCGGCACTCCCCTAATTGTGGAGTGACCAGATATAGTACTGAGTGCGCAGCCATTGGATAATTAACTATTTCAAAAGATGCACGCTGCCCCTTTAAGAGAGGCGGTGGGCGCGGCCTCGCGTCCTAAGCCGACTGTCTGGAGGCCTGCCAGCAGCGTGCCAGGAAGTGGAGGAGGACTCAGGACGCCGGAGAGCAGATGGGACAGGAGACCCCAGCCCACGCACAGACCGCCGCAGAGGGACAGCCCGAGGAACAGGTGAGTGAGCAGAACGGAGTGCAGAGGCAGCGCTGGGACCGGGTGTAACACCATGTTTGGATTTACTACGTTGCAGACTCATAGCTTAAGTGGTTAAGATTTGATTATTTGAAACAAGATATTTCAATATTACTTGCAATTGTTTATGTACTATGCATTTGTGGTGTAAAGTAAGTGCAGATGTGCACACTGTCGACTATTCATCTATATATATTTTTTGTGAAAAAAAAAGCAAAACCTGTTGTGTACTTAGATAAAAGATACATAAACTTAGTGTTCACTCTTATAGCACAGTTGTAACATGGAGCCTGTTATTGTACAAGTCTTACTTGTGCGTTGTGCACCATAATTATCACTAAATGCTATTTTTCTCTCTCTTTTCAGGATTCATATCTCGGTGCAGATTCCACATCAGGATGGCATGCTGCCGCTAATCTCTACAATGCCTCTCCACAACCTTCACTTCTTGCTTTCCGAATCCGTTTATCGCCATCAACATGTTTGCTCCAATCTTGTCACCGTCCGTGATTTAAAAGGCCTTTCAGGTACTTGGCTAGGAGATACTATCTATATGTGTGTATATTTCATTGTCTTCTAGGTTTCATCTTGCTTTGTACTTGCATATGTGCAATTTTTCAGTCTTTAATTAGGTAACTGTCAGTATGCATCCAAATTATTCTCCTTTCATTGTGATTGTTTGCAGAAACTGGATTCCTGGATGAGGTGACATATGACAGCATTGCGGTTGGTCCAGGATATGACCGTCCTTACCAGTTTGATCCCAATGTCCGGGAACCAAAGACAGTTCAATTATACAAACACCTTAACCTGAAGAGTTGCATTTGGACTTTTGATGCATATTATGACATGACTGAACTCATTGATGTCTGTGGTGGTGCTGTGACCGCAGATTTTCAGGTGCTGGAGGGTCTTTCATAGTTGTAGTGTAATAGTAGTACTAGCAGTAGTGTTAGCAGAGTACGGATGCAATAAAAAGACTATAGCCTTTCCATTGAATCCATACTCTGCTTTGTGCACGCGCTTAGGCTAGAACTGTTTCCTGAGCTCACCTATGTCCCCAACGATCACCAAGTAATGTAATATTTTTTTCACTGAAGTTTAGTTACTTTCGAATAGTTGTTGCTAGTAATAATATGTACACAGCTCATTGTAAGGCTTTAATGGGGACTATTAATCAAAACTGTCTAATTCTTACACCATACAGACTAGATGGCCTTAAAATGCACCAGACTTATTGAAGCATTTCATGGTGTATGATAAATCTGTCTAATTTAAGACTGTCTGATTTATCAGGACCAGCGATTTTCTCAGGGACATAGTGGAGTTAGATGCTCCTGATTCATGAATCTGAACACCTCTTTATGAATCTGGAGCATGTGGTGTGCGCCTCCATGCGCCAGCCAGGAAATGCCACACAGTTCATCATGAATTAGAGGAGCTGGCATCAAACCCCCCCGCCACATCCCTATCCTGCCCCAGCTACGCCCAATTTGATGAGGCTGGTGTAAATAATCTGAGTTGAACCAGAAATTGCAACTTTTCAAAAAATGTTATGCCACTTCTTGGCCTGAAAGCTTTTCTGAATTGGGGCCTAAGATTGCACCACCTAATAGGTGGCCTACTTTGTGCCAAAAAGGTGCGACACAATCCTGGCACAGTATTTTGCCCTTTAAACCATTTCCTTTTCCGCTAAGGCATTTTCATCCCTTTTTAGAGAGGCCACACCGAAAGATTAAAAAAGTATGTAAAACATATTATGAATATGATGCAAGTTTGGACATATTTTTGGTGCAATTTACTCTGGAATTCTAGTACATGTAGCTTGATAAGTATGCCACAATGTCTTTCTTGCTCATATTTAGAATTTCTATCTACTGGCTAACACGGTACGTAGATACACATCTTTCCTATTTCTTGCTCATGTAGTTTATGTTTCACAAATATTAATCCTTTACAGGTGCGAGACTCGGCCCAGTCTTTCTTGACAGTTCATGTTCCCCTGTATGTGTCCTACATTTATGTCACTGCACCAAGGGGGTGGGCTTCTCTGGAGCATCACACAGAGATGGAATTCTCCTTCTTCTATGATACTGTTCTGTGGAGAACTGGTAAGATGCCCTGCCGGTTTATGACACTGTAGCATATTTTATAAAGCAAAGGATATATAGAATTTATAAAAACAGACCTGTCAGCTTTCTGGACATGTCTGTTTAAATACATTATTCTAATTCCCATAATATATCAACTTTGGATCACCTTAGATCATCATTGTTGTGTTGTGATTGTCCTTCTTCTATTCATTCATGAATGTGAAGAATAAATTATAAATGCTGGGTGTTACCAATCATAGGGGAGCATCATTAAGGCTCTTAAAAGGAAAAAAGAAAGCGCAAAAATGAGTTGAAAAAAAGCCAGGTCATGAAAGAGTTAATGGAAAATGCTATCGCTTAGTTAAGCTGACATGTCCGATTTACATAATTTGGGTTTGATTCTTTATACATACATAATTTATGGAATATAATTAAATGCTATAACTAAAAATGCCAGACTTGAAAGTAATGCCGGGACATTTTCCACTTGCATTTTTTAATGCTGCCGATAAATTCCTTGTCGAAGTCTATTCATATTATCAAATTAAATGAATTTTGAAATAAGTTTTTGTGTGTTTCAATGCAGGAATCCAGACAGACAGTGTCCTGTCCGCCAGACTGCAGATTATAAGAATATATATTCGGGAGGATGGTCGCCTGGTTATTGAATTTAAAACCCATGCTAAATTCAGAGGTAATTCTATATTTTTTTTCCCAAACCCTGTAAATATACTTGGTGGAAGTTGGGCTGTAAATTGTCAGCTCCCTAGTTGTTACCATAACATGTCCTGAAAATGGCCTGAATTATTGAAGTCATTTGGTAGCAATTTGACTTTCCATTACTTAATTAGTAAAAAGTAACAACAGTTGTAATCATAAGTTTACATACACTTAGGTTCATACAGTATATTAATGTTCTGAAAAACAGAAAAACAAATTGGAAGTGGAGTGACATGGTGAGGGGGAAAAAAGCAATCCTGCCATTGTTTTTTGGGCTTTGTTTTTATGTTTTTACCATTGTGTAGTAAAAATGACCTGGCAATATGATTCTTCAGGACACAATGATTACAATGATACAAACTTGTAAGATTTTTATAGTTTAGTTGCTAAAAAAAATTCAGAACTTTGCAAAAACAAATTTTTTGTGCTTCCACTTTCCCATGACTTTTTTCATTTTTGTCGACAGACCTTCGTGGCCTTGTGTTTTGCATCCTGAGCTGCAGTTTTATATATTTATTAGCTATATTTTTTACTATACTTTAATGTTTACTCTTTTAGTCCCTCTAGAGGACTTGAATCTTTGATCGCTTATACTATATGCTACGGTATTACTGTGTTTTGTGTAATTGACATTCCCCTATAAAGCCGACCTTATGATGGCAGCAATAAGGGCCTTCAACAGGGCCCCTGCTTCCATGGCAACTAATTATCTACCTGCAATGGAAGCTTGTACACAAGTGCCACAGAAAGCTAGCCATTTAAATGCCACTTTCAGGGACAGACAGCTTCATTTAAAAGTGAACTGTATTTTCATCAGAAATTGCATAAATTATCAGTGAATTCGGCATCTTTCTCCATTTATGAGACACTTCTTTCCCTTTCCCACCCTGCTTCCTGAACTCACCACCACTATTGCTCTATAATTTACTCCATACTGATTCAGCTTCTGTGTGTTAACTAATGGATTCAATGCAGGAAATCGGAATTCCACTTGTGCTGTGTATGGGAGAGCGCAGAGCAGCTAGTCTCCTCCCACCAGCACAATATTAATTGACAATGTAGAGGTAGAGTTTGCAGAGGGGAAAACTGGTGAAAATGCAGAATACAAGTCATATACTGACCACAAATAATGCTATTCCTAATGTATGCTCACAGGACAGCTTATTTTGAATAGTTACTCTTTAAATGATTAAATAGTAGCAATTGGAGCTAGCTCTGGTCGCTGCAGTTTCGGGCAGATGCTGGTTGTGTAACACAGCTAACATCAGTTCCTGAGCCCGCTCCATACACTCAGCTCGCAAAATGTGCGCCGCCCACAGGTGATTAAGGAGTTAAAATACCTAGTTATCCCATCCACAGATTATTTTTTCAAAAAACTATAGTTTAAAGAGGACCTTTCACCAGTTTGATCAAGAGTGTGATTACATATATGTTTCACATGGCAGTCACTGTACGGGGAAGGGGCAGCACAGCAGAGCTGAGATTTGTCTCATTACAAACATATCTGCAGCTGAAGCTCTCGTCTAACAGTGCTGTCAATGCTAATGTTTACTCCTTCCTCCACACTGACTGCTATGAGATGAAAGGTGTATGTAATCACATTCATCTTTGCTCTACTTCGGGCACTTTGTAATCACTGACCGCTCTGCATAGAGACCAGTGAGAAGAGCAAACTGTAGGTCATTACATGTGTAACACGAGAAATCCTGTTATAACCTATTGTCTAGGCATGTTCTTTTTTCCACTGTTTGTTGCTGCCTTCTTATGATTGGTCAACGTGATACAGGGAAGAAGTACATGCCATGAGAGAAGAATCTCTGGTAACGTCTAGTTGGGCTTATCAGAAATGATAACCTAATCTTGATTAGCTAATATCTCCAAAATAGAAAGGAGATATTGAAAAAATTAAAACCATGCTTTATTCAGCTCTGTAGCTACTATTCCAATGTTTTGGCTAGATTGACCAAAGTGGATAGCTCACGATATATGGGCTGTGCTGCTCGAACAAAGGTTCCTTTTCCAATGGTTATTCAAAGTTTTTTTTATTAACTACACATTTCAGCACCAGACTTGCACCTTTATCAAGTAAAAAAAAATTATTTGAATAACCATTGGAGAAGGATCCTTTATTCCAGCAGCGCTGCCTGCATATCGTGAACAAGGGCTGTCACATTGTAGAAGGATCATCTTTATTCTCATTTGCATAAGGAAAGACTAGAAGCAATGGGATGAAACTGAATGGGAGGAGACACAGATTAGATATTAGAAAAAACTTTTTGACAGTTAGGGTGATCAAGGAGTGGAACAGGCTGCCACGAGAGGTGGTAAGTTCTCCTTCAATGGAAGTCTTCAAACAGAGGCTGGACAGACATCTGTCTGGGATGATTTAGAGAATCCTGCTTTGAGCAGGGGGTTGGACCAGATGGCCCAGGAGGTCCCTTCCAACTCTACCATTCTATGATTCTATGAACTATCCAGTTTGGGCAGACATCTCCTGGAGGTTTGACTCCCTACCTATGCTGCTGCTGGTTTTTATGGCTGTGCCTACATAGGAGTTGTGCGTTTCACATCACCTGCACTGGTGAGTGCAACCGACCACTCTTTTACTGTCCTTCATTAGGTTATCAACCAATTTTTGTGCTCTCTGATTTCTTCATGATTTCGCTAGTGTAACATAGTAAACCCAGTAAAAAAAGGTTCTCTTTCAGCAAGTTGTCTGGGTTATCTACTTTGTGCATAACACAAGCAAATTTTTCTAACAAATCATTACAAACAGATCATTTGATTTATAATTCACTAAATCACAGCTCAAGTGTGTCAGAAGTTTACATACACTAAGTTGACTGTGCCTTTAGATAGCTTGGAAAATTTCAGAAATCAATGTCATGGCTTTAGAAGCTTTTGATAGCTTAATTTTTTTTTAATTGTTAAACATTTGTAAATATATATTTAGTGTAGTATACTCACCTGTCGACATATTCCCCCTGCTTCTACCCCTTTGCATCTTCTGGATAATGTCTTTTATTCCAACTTTCTGTATCACACTGGGGTCTATGTGTGAACCAGAAGTCGCTTTTAAAATGTAAGCATATAGAGCCTCTCTTTAGTCTTACCTTGTAAAATCGGCGAATCAGTTTGGTTCAGGTACCAGAACTGTACCTGAACTTGATTCGAAACCTCATTGAAGTCAATGGGGGGCCCGAACATCTGGCGGTTCCCACGCTGTCATTCTTGTAACATCGTGGGAAACACTGTCTCTAACTGGCGGTAACCTTACTGAAGTCATCGCTGGTCATAACCGTTGGGTATTGCCGTTCCCACGCTGTCATACAGAAGAGTGTGTGAACCAGCAGCTGTGGCTAGCAGTGACAAGGTTACCGCCGGTCAGGCACTGTTTGAGATGACTACTGCTGTAATCAGGGTCTCTTGCTCTCGCTGATAGCAACAAGAGCAGGCAACGCTGATGAGAGTATTCACCAGCCGATGCCTGCTATCCACAGGCACCGGAGACAAAGAGGAAGATGGACGTGGATTACTGCGTGGGATCATTTTATTAATAAATAGGTGAAAGAGGGCTAGTTAGAGAAGTCTTTAATAAAATAGTTTTTTGTCTGTGTGTATTTTTATATTTACTACTGGGTTAATAATGGGAGTCTCTGACTGACACCTCTCCATTACTAACTCCAAAAACAATGACCCCGATTGCCACTGCACCAGGGCAATCTGAAAGAGCTGAGGCTAAGCGCCAGAATGGACTCATCAAATATGGTGCACCACATCTGGAGCAGCTGCGTGCTGATATTTGTAGGTAGTGGGAATGGTCCAATAACCATGGGCATTCACAGCCTATTAATATCAGCCATAACTGTCTGCTTTTCCTTAGCTGGTTATTAAAAATAGAAGGAAGCCCACACCATTTTTTCATTTTTTATATTACTAATAGATGAAAAATATAAATAAATGAAAAAAGCAACTTGGGGTTCTTTCTATTTTTAATAACCAGCCCAGGGTAAGCAGACAGCGATGAGCTAGTCTTTATTATTCTGGAAAGAGATGAGCAAAGCACCAGAATTGGCACAATTAATGGACATTCCTTTTCTGGGGCGCCTGCGGGCTGTTATTTTTAGGCTGGGGAGGACCAAATATTCATGGACCTTACCAAGTTTGAGAATTCCAGCCCCCAGCTGTCTGCTTCATCTTAGCTGGTTATCAAAAAGGGGTAGGACCCCATGCCGTTTTTTAAATTATTTAAATAAATTAAAAAAAATGATGTGAAGGCCTCTCTATTTTTGAAACCAGCCAAGATAAAGCAGGCAACTGAGGGCGCTTGTTATCGAAAACTAGGGAGGATGTTTTTTCTAACATGGTGCGCTGGCCATTCACAGTCATGCCAATACACAGCAATACTTAGCATAGCTGTGATGATGCCAAAAGTGCTCACACCAGAAAGGTGCTGCTACCATTCAACTAGATTGGATGAGCAAAGGCAACAAAAATTCAATCAAGGTAGATATTCTGTGTAGCCGATTGATCAATATAAAACTTAACCTTTATTCTATTTTTAATAAAATCCTAAAGTGCCAGAAGTGCATGTGCAAACCAAACAAAACCAAAAATAGTGTAAATATAAAAGATAAGAAAAATTGGAACCACTGGTTTATCAAAAACTTTAGCATTTTAATGGGAGAACTATGTTTATACCTATTAGAGCCTCACCATCTTAGGCATAGAAATCATATGGTTTGTTTGAGGCTAATTTCTCTTATTCTAAAACCATCCAAGTTCTTCAATAGAAATAACCTCTCTCATATGGGGATACCAATCTTGTTCCTACTATGTAGGTAGGGTTTTTTTCTCCCTTATTGAGAGAGGTGTAATTTATATTAAAGTATACAGCTCTAATATTCACCAGGAGGTGTTATATTCAAAACCCCCTATATCATTATGAAAAATGAGCATGCTAGTTCATTCTTATAGTGTATTGGTTTTCGGTGGTTCTGGAGTAAATGCTCCTTATGTGTTTTTGGAGCTGCATAAATATTGTCTCCTGTCATAAATATGGCATTATGTATATGCCTCCAATACAGATAAACATAAACCCATCAGAAGAAAAACAGAGTCATGCGTTTTCTCTGTAAATTATCAATCTAACTGTGGGTATTAAACAAATGTGATACTCATCTGCAGCGTCATATTGGGGGCATAATCTCTGCTTAAGCCTGGGGGAGATCCACCTTAACCGTATGCATCAGGTCAAGCGGTCTCTACCCCTTCAGCGTCTCCCGACGCGTTTCATCGCTTAAGATTCTTCAGGGGAGGTATTAAATATGTGGCTATGAGACAGGGCATAGCGGCGTAAGTAAAATCCTGCCTTTTATAATTACCGGGTATAACCTGCTGGTCTTCACTTCCGGACGCCAAGTACGTCATTTCCAGTATATGGAACACATCGTCTCAATCCATGAGGCGCATGCGTAATAGCTGGAAGCTGATTAGACCTCCCGGGACGTCACTTCCGGTTTACAGAGAGAGACGCTCTAGATCCGTGTACCAGGTTTGGATGTCTGCGAAATATGCAGATATGTCCCTATCTATCCAGCATCTGCAGGACGGAGGTGATACAAATCGCACATCTCCAAATTAATAAACGATTTAGGGGAGATTGTGTGTATAATGGACTCTATTGATATATGGTACTTAATACATCAATAGGAGAGTGCCTTTCTTTGTATATATGTGCAGGAAATTAAAAATCCTTTTATGGCGATTAAAAATGGTAATGAGCGCATAATATTCTACAAACCAGGTGAGGGGAATATGACAGAAATTTTTTTATTATATATGTCAGATCCTGTATGATTACTATGATGCCCATATTGAGTATATATTGGACACTGCAGACAATACTTATGTATATAATACATTTCTTTGTGCATATGCGCGGGAGGTAAAAGAGTCCGTTTATGACAGCAAAAAATGGGAATAAACACATGATGTTCTACAAAGAAAAAGGGGGGGAACATGAAAAGGAATAATTTGTAATATTATATAGAATCTTGTGTAATTGCTATGATGTCTATATTGAATGTATGATGGACACGACAGACCTTCTTGAGAAAAGATAGGAAGGGTGCACTCTAGAAGTCACCCTATTATACCCCAACTAGTGAATCCCTACCTCACGCGGAGGTTGGCACCCTAAAACCTGCGCAGTGGCGCCCCACTCAACGGCGGCTCACCCTGACATAGATGCCCTATTGGACCCTACACTACAAGAAGGATGAAAAGGTGAGAAGTTCATTTAGACCTTTTGGGTGGGTGGTCTGGAGATGGAAGATCCAAAAGGTTTCCCTTTGAAGGATCAGTTTGTCCCAGTCTCCTCCTCTTTGGTTTTTGTTGATTTTTTCAATGCCCATAAATGACAAGGCTCTTACGTCACCTCCTTGTACATGATTGATATGATTTGCCACAGGGGTATCCCTCTTGTTGATTGTGTCCCTGTGGTGTTCTCCTATCCTTTTCTTCAACTCTCTTCTAGTTTTTCCCACATACTGTACGCCGCATCTGCAGGTAATGTTATAAATAACTCCTTGCAGTTAATAAATTGTCTGATGGGGTATGTTTTCTGGGTATTAGTGCTATTAAATTTCTGTCATATTCCCCTCACCTGGTTTGTAGAATATTATGCGCTCATTACCATTTTTAATCGCCATAAAAGGATTTTTAATTTCCTGCACATATATACAAAGAAAGGCACTCTCCTATTGATGTATTAAGTACCATATATCAATAGAGTCCATTATATACACAATCTCCCCTAAATCGTTTATTAATTTGGAGATGTGCGATTTGTATCACCTCCGTCCTGCAGATGCTGGATAGATAGGGACATATCTGCATATTTCGCAGACATCCAAACCTGGTACACGGATCTAGAGCGTCTCTCTCTGTAAACCGGAAGTGACGTCCCGGGAGGTCTAATCAGCTTCCAGCTATTACGCATGCGCCTCATGGATTGAGACGATGTGTTCCATATACTGGAAATGACGTACTTGGCGTCCGGAAGTGAAGACCAGCAGGTTATACCCGGTAATTATAAAAGGCAGGATTTTACTTACGCCGCTATGCCCTGTCTCATAGCCACATATTTAATACCTCCCCTGAAGAATCTTAACCAATGAAACGCGTCGGGAGACGCTGAAGGGGTAGAGACCGCTTGACCTGATGCATACGGTTAAGGTGGATCTCCCCCCAGGCTTAAGCAGAGATTATGCCCCCAATATGACGCTGCAGATGAGTATCACATTTGTTTAATACCCACAGTTAGATTGATAATTTACAGAGAAAACGCATGACTCTTCTGATGGGTTTATGTTTATCTGTATTGGAGGCATATACATAATGCTATATTTATGACAGGAGACAATATTTATGCAGCTCCAAAAACACATAAGGAGCATTTACTCCAGAACCACCGAAAACCAATACACTATAAGAATGAACTAGCATGCTCATTTTTCATAATGATATAGGGGGTTTTGAATATAACACCTCCTGGTGAATATTAGAGCTGTATACTTTAATATAAATTACACCTCTCTCAAAAAGGGAGAAAAAAACCCTACCTACATAGTAGGAACAAGATTGGTATCCCCATATGAGAGAGGTTATTTCTATTGAAGAACTTGGATGGTTTTAGAATAAGAGAAATTAGCCTCAAACAAACCATATGATCTCTATGCCTAAGATGGTGAGGCTCTAATAGGTATAAACATAGTTCTCCCATTAAAATGCTAAGGTTTTTGATAAACCAGTGGTTCCAATTTTTCTTATCTTTTATATTTACACTATTTTTGGTTTTGTTTGGTTTGCACATGCACTTCTGGCACTTTAGGATTTTATTACAAATAGAATAAAGGTTAAGTTTTATATTGATCAATCGGCTACACAGAAAAAGCCATTCAACAAGCTTTATTATTCTTCTGAACTCAAACAGTAAACTGGACATACAGTAAGAATTCACTTTGAGTTCACTGATCTCTACTCATTTGTCATCTGGTACTGCAGTGTCAAAACCCATTTTAGCCATGTCCACTCAGCCTTGGCGTTGCACATCAGGGTACCCTTTAAGAATAGAGTTTAAAAATTAAGTACCGTATATACTCGAGTTTAAGCCGAGTTTTTCAGTACATTTTTTTGTGCTGAAAACACCCTCCCTCGGCTTATACTCAAGTGAGGGTCCCAGAAGATGGAGGGGAGCAGCCAGCGGCGGAGTAGCGGGTCACAGGAGCCAGCTGCTGCGGCTTAAGCCTGTGCCAGCTGCTAAAGAGAAATGAATGTTCAATGCTCTGGCAGTGAATATTCATTTCTCTTTAATAGCGGGCACAGTAGTCGCAGCCGCCGACTTCCTACAGCTGCCAGGTGATCACGTGTGCCCGCTACTTAAGGGAATGAATATTCATTGCCCATGGGCGTGGAGGGCAGTGAATATTCATTCCCTTAAGTAGCAGGCACACGTGATCGCTCGCCGCTTCAGCTGCTGGCACAGGAACAAGACGCTGCGAGGGAGCGCAGGGATGGTAAGTAGAATGATTTAATTTTTTTTATGTTTTTCTGATACGAGCCATGCATAGAAGGATAGGGATCAGGAGCTCATGCATACCAGGATAGGGATGAGGAGGCCATGCATACCAGGATAGGGGTAAGGAGCCATGCATACCAGGAATAGGGATGAGGAGCCATGCATACCACGATAGGGATGAAGAGCCAAGCATACCAGGATAGGGATGAGGAGCCATGCATACCAAGGATAGGGATGAGGAGCCATGCATACAAGGATAGGGATGAGGGTGCCATGCAGACCAGGATAGGGATGAGAGGGCCATGCATACCAGGATGGTGATGATGGGACAATGCATACCAGGTTTGTACTCAAGTCAATAAGATTTCCCATTTTTTTGTGGTAAAATTAGGTGCATCGGCTTATACTCGGGTCGGCTTAAACTCGAGCATATATGGTAATTTATTTATTTGTAAATTGGACTTGGATAAAAAAATATGCATATATCCACTATTCATTAATTTATTATACAGGTCAGTTTCTCATGGAGCACCATACTCTTCCTGATATGAAGTCTCGCATTGTGGCACCTGATCACTTGGGTGGCATTGAGTTTGATCTTCAGCCTTTGTGGAGTGCGCAGACATTTGACTCTCCATATCAGCTCTGGAGAGCAACAAGCTCATACAGCAGGTAATATCTAAAGTAATTGTAAAATGTTGGTGTTCATAGTCTGAATTCTCAGACTGTATAAGTCTGTTATGTGAAGTATGTAGTAGTATTTTCCCAAATAATGTATAGTTTAATAACTGTATGTTTCCACTCAGGAAAGACTATTCTGGAGAATATACAATCTACTTGATTCCATGCACTGTGCAACCAACACAGTCATGGGTAGACCCTGGAGATAAACCTCTGGCCTGCACAGCCCATGCTCCAGAAAGGTCAGTATGTCGCTTTTGAGGCTGGCTTTCTAATGGTATAGATAGTGTGAGTGTCTTTACAAAGCCTAAATATATTTACAGCATTTGCTAAGTATTTATTTGTAAGCTGCCTTCATTTATACTACACAAAGCTACATATCTCCTCAGTCCTTCATCAGAATTTAAAAAAAAAGTTTGCAAAACATCTGGTGGCCACCATCAAAAAAGATAAGGAAATGAGGGGTGCAATGTTTCTTGGTGGACTCTTTATCAGCATGTGGTGCCTTTATCATTCTCTTTGTATTTTATTTTTGTTCTGGGGTAGAATGTACAGAAAATTTTTTCTCATGTAATATTGGAGTAAGGGAGGTTCCTCGCATCATTATTGTGCATGTTCATTTACATATACAGCTCTGGCAAAAATTAAGAGACCACTTTCAAATGTTCAGTTTGTATGTTTTTTTCTCTTTATAGGTATATTTTTTAGTAAAATGTAAATTGTTCTTTTAGTCTATAAACTTCTGACAACATGTCTCCAAATTTCCAAGCAATAAATTTTGTATTTTTTTTCTGACAAAGAAAAATGGTCAAAATTTAAAAAATAAAACCAGTGCTTTCAGACCTCAAATAATGCAAAGAAAACAAGTTCATAATCATTTAGAAACAACAATATTAATGTTTTAACTCAGGAAGAGTTCAGAAATCAATATTTTGTGGAATAACCATGATTTTTAAAAACAGCTTTCATGCGTCTTGGCATGCTTTCCACCAGTCTTTCACACTGCTTCTGGTGCTAAAATTTAAGCAGTTCTTCTTTGTTTGATGGCTTGTGACAATCCATTTTCCTCTTGATTACCTTCCAGAGGTTTTCAATGGGGTTCAGGTTTGGAGAATGTGCTGCCCATGACAGGGTTTTGATGTGGTAGTCTCTTAATGTTTGCCAGTACCATAGTATTGTTTGGTTCTTACCATGAATAAAGATTATTTCTGATTATATGACCCAAGAGGTTAAAGTTGTTGTCCACTACTCAGACAACCCCTTCTCAATATTCATGTCTTCCCCTTGTAAAATAATAACAGTTATACTGTGTGGCAGCTCTAACTTCCTCTGGATGTATGTGATTCGTCCGAAGGCGGAGAGAGGGAATCCGGTACTGATTGGCCGTAGGGATCACGTGACGTAAAAATGTTACGCTATCCCTGGGAGAGCCAGTGCCATCTGTACCAGCACTGGGGGTGAGTATAAGTGTTATTATTTTACAAGTGGGCAACAGAGGGATTGAGGAGGGGTTGTCTGAGCCGTGGACAACTTCTTTAGGTGCCTTCTTTTCCAACACCCATTCTTTTCTCCTCTTGTCATGTTGGCCATGACCTGTTTTAAAATAGTGGCATATCCATTTTAAAGTGACAATACATCTTACAATTTACTTCCTTTCCTAGGTTTCTCATCCCTATTGCTTTTCAGCAGACTAACCGGCCAGTACCTGTTGTATATTCCTTAAATACTGAATTCCAGCTGTGTAACAATGAAAAGATTTTCTTGATGGACCCAACAAAGACTGAGATGTCACTGGCAGAGATGGATTATAAAGGTGCTTTCTCCAAAGGTAATGTCTACTGTTTCCGTTTGCCTTTTTACACTTTGTATATTAAAACATGTCTTCAATTATAATAAACATGGAAAAAGTAAAAAGGAAACGGGAGAAAGAAGTGGGTGCGTTTATGCGGAGCCTTGCTTCTCTAAGCAGACTTATTAGGTAGAGTATGCCATGGAGAGGACAAATTGGTCAATCCTTGAGATATAGATAATGATATGATCCTTTAAAAAAAAGCAGTGGCAATGTTGATAGAAGCCGACAGTCAAAAGTCCAAGTGTTTGAATGACTGAGTTAGCCATCAGTGTGGTGGTGATGGTAGGCAGAGATACTTTCATATAATACAGAACCTGAAGATATGGGTGTAGGTAGGAAAAAATTTAGATAACCATGCAGTATTCTAAAAGTGAATGTGTTTATGCTATTTGTATCCTGGTGAGAGCTATCATTAATATCCAAGTGTAAAAAAAATAGTTTCTGAAGACTTCAAACTGATTCATTTGCATAGGATATGTTATGCGATATGTTAGTTTTTTCATAAATGAATTAATATTACATGGATGATTTTACATGTAAAAAGTGTAATTTGTGTATATTTTGAATGTTTTTTTGTCATAATTAATCTCTGTGAGATAAAAATGTATCCATAGCGACATAACGTCATAAACTATATTGTCTTACATCCATTGTAGTGCTTTCACTTGTCACAAGATATACTCTTATAAAGTACTCACTGTCGGAGACAGTTTCCAAGTGCTTTCCTGAGGTCTCCTGTCTTCTAATATAAGCCTGTCCTCTGATAATGCTTACTCCATGCAGTCACAGATCAGTGGACGTGGCTTGTTTTGCTAGTAATGCAAGCCATCCTCTCTGACTAAGCCTAATGTCCTGTGTGCAGGTTTGTAATGTTATGACAAAGCACATCCCACAAAGCCCGGCAAGTGTCCGCAACAATTCCAGAAAGGGTGGTAAGGCCTATCCGGAACTGAAAATAGAGCGATGATAGGCTTTCTCCGGTAGCCAGGAATCTGCAAAACAGAGAAAGAAAAATTTTTTAAGACAAATAATATTAGACAGAGGTTTTGCCTAAAAAAAATTAAAAGAAAAGGGACATTGCATAACAATAATAATTATTCCAGACGTTTATTTTTAAATATTACGTACCTTAGTGTCACCGGCAGACGTTCATCAGCTGGAATAGCTCTACGGAGCTGGGTGTCCTGTCTGCTGATGGCTCCTTCTTCAATCATGGCCAAAAGTTTTGAGAATGACACAAATATTAATTTTTACAAAGTCTACTGTTTCACTTTTTCTAATGGCAATTTGCATATACTCCAGAATGTTATAAAGAGTGATCAGCTTAACAGCAATTACTTGCAAAGTCAATATTTGGCTACAAAATGAACTTTATCCCCAAAACACATTTCAACATCATTGCAGCCCTGCCTTAAAAGGACCAGCTAACCTCTTTTCAGTGATTGCTCCATTAACACAGGTGTGGGTGTTGATGAGGACATGGCTGGAGATCAGTCTGTCATGATTAAGTAAGAATGACACCACTGGACACTTTAAAAGGAGGCTGGTGCTTGGCATCATTGTTTCTCTTCTGTTAACCATGGTTATCTCTAAAGAAACACGTGCAGTCATCATTGCAATGCACAAAAATGGCCTAACAGGGAAGAGTATCGCAGCTAGAAAGATTGCACCTCAGTCAACAATCTATCGCATCATCAAGAACTTCAAGGAGAGAGGTTCCATTGTTGCCAAAAGGCTTCAGGGTGCCCAAGAAAGACCAGCAAGCGCCAGGACCGTCTCTTAAAAGTGTTTCAGCTGCGGGATCGGGCTACCAGCAGTGCAGAGCTTGCTCAGGAATGGCAGCAGGCAGGTGTGAGTGCATCTGCACGCACTGTGAGGCGGAGACTCTTGGAGCAAGGCCTGGTCTCAAGGAGGGCAGCAAAGAAGCCACTTCTCTCCAGAAAAAACATCATGGACAGACTGATATTCTGCAAAAGGTACAGGCAGTGGACTGCTGAGGACTGGGGTAAAGTTATTTTCTCTGATGAATCCCCTTTTCGATTGTTTGGGACATCAGGAAAACGCCTCATTCGGAGAAGACAAGGTGAGCGCTACCACCAGTCTTGTCTCATGCCAACTGTTAAGCATCCTGAAACCATTCATGTGTGGGGTTGCTTCTCAGCCAAGGGAATCGGCTCTCTCACAGTCTTGCCTAAAAACACAGCCATGAATAAAGAATGGTACCAGAATGTCCTCCAAGAGCAACTTCTCCCAACCCTCCAAGAGCAGTTTGGCGATCAACAATGCCTTTTCCAGCATGATGGAGCACCTTGCCATGAAGCAAAGGTGATAACTAAATGGCTCAGGGAGCAAAACATAGAAATTTTGGGTCCATGGCCTGGAAACTCCCCAGATCTTAATCCCATTGAGAACTTGTGGTCAATCATCAAGAGACGGATGGACAAACAAAAACCTAAAAATTCTGACAAAATGAAAGCATTGATTGTGCAAGAATGGACTGCTATCAGTCAGGATTTGGTCCAGAAGTTGATTGAGAGCATGCCAGGGAGAATTGCAGAGGTCCTGAAGAAAAAGGGTCAACACTGCAAATATTGACTTGCTGCATTAACTCATTCTAACTGTCAATATAAGCTTTTGTTACTCATATGTTTGCAATTATTATATTTCTGTCTGTGATAAAAACATCTGTCAAACACACATAAAAACCAGAGGGCAGCAGATCATGTGAAAATATAATATTTGTGTCATTCTCAAAACTTTTGGCCATGACTGTACACGAGCCAGCAATTCTGGAAGCTCTCTTGAGACACCCTCGTGTACTCAAAATATTTGTCCGGGTTTTCTTGGAGCTCACTGAATAAAGAGTGGTAGGCTCCACTGCTCTCCTGACTTCAAGAATGGGGTGTTGCCAAAAGCGCCGACGCCGTCTTCTTCTCCTTCTTTCTCTTTCCCGTTCTTGCTCACAAGCAAAGGCAAGAGCCAATTTGATATCCAAATCCAGTTTAAACAAGAAAGTTTCCTTGCGAATATCCATCTTGACGCAGGATACAGCCTCAAAATCTGCTGTTTTCAGCTCTGCAAGGGTCTATATAACGAAATCCATGAGACGCCCATTGGGCGTGGCTTGTGTCCCAGAATGTGTCATGGAAAAATTTTTCCAAATCAGAAGCACGCGCCTAAAAAACGCAAACGCATGTAAAAACGCGTACAAAAGCCACGTTTTTTTGACGTTTTGCGCAAGACGATGCGGCTATAAAACGCTGCATTTTTATGCGTTTGTACACGTTTTTGCATGCGTCTGTGGTTGCAATGAAACGCTGCGTACTCAACCACAAATGTGAACCTAGCCTTATATAGGGTGAATGTTTTAATTTTTATTTCATACATCAATAGTACACATGAAAATAAGCAACTTTGTGATATATTTTATTAGAGAAATCTGCTTCTTTCTCTGCCAGAATTGATCAGTCAAAATTCTCAAATCACAGATAAAATCTGTATTCAGTGACAACAGACTTTCTCATTATTGAGATGGGAGATGGCTGGTATTACTGATGAGATTCTATGTAGAGGGGAGGGATGACGCGTTAGAGGCAGAGCTCCTCCCTCCTGTCTACAAAGAATCTTATCAGTAGAAGCGGTCATCTCCAATCTTCGGAATGTCTTCACTGAATACAGATATTACCTGTGAAATGAGAATTTTGAGAATAAAAAATCAGTCTGGGAGGAAAAATAAACAAATTTCTCTGACAAGATATATTACAAAGTTACTTCTGTTCATCAGCATTATTGATTTTTGATATATATAGGAATTAAAATGACTGTTACACTTTAAGAAGGGACTGTCCAAGAAGTGAACAACTCCTGTAATGAAATTACAAGGAAAAATCACTTAAGCATCTGTAGTTATCTGCTGTTCTGTATCTTCTGTATGTGTTATTTATTATTACAAGATCTCTATACAGATTATCATTTCCAGTTAGGTTTAAATGTCAGTACAAGTTTATGATATTGTTAAAGTCACATGACTACCACCATCTTCTAAGCATCTAATCTCTTCGTAGGTCAAACACTGTATGGCAGAGTACTATGGAATCCAGACCAGAATCTGAATTCAGCGTATAAGCTCCAACTGGAGAAAGTTTATCTTTGCACTGGAAAGGATGGCTACGTTCCGTTCTTCGATCCCACTGGAACTATTTATAATGAGGGGCCTCAGTATGGTTGTATTCAGCCCAATAAGAACCTAAAGCATCGCTTCCTGCTTTTGGTAAGCTTATTTCAGTGTCACATGGTATTTTAGATTAGGGTATTAATTTACACCAGTAATTAATCTGCAATAATTCTAGACTCTCCAACGATATGCCTCCTTTTCTATAGGCTTTGGGTAAGTGTCTAGTGAGGTGCACAATCTTCTTTTCGCAGATGACACCAGATTTCTGACACAAGTAAAATTAGTAAATGTTGGCCATTGTACTGCTCGGTGCTGTTAGAGTGGGTCATTTCTATAGGAACGTGAGGTATGTCTGCTAAAGGGAATGAGTCATCAAAAAATGACTTACTGTTTAAATAAGATTTTTACTTGTATGTTTTATAAAAAAATATTTAGAGTTGAGAGCCCTCAGTGGTTGATACCTTTTAATGGCTAACTGAAAAGATGGTAACAAATTGCAAGCTTTCCAGACTACTCAGGTCTCTTCATCAGGCAAAGACTAATACAAAATCTGATCTTTCCTGTATCAAAATGGAGATACCAGAATGTACCTCATCTTTATGGAACTAAAGCCACTTCTGAAGAAACGTGTCAGATTTTATATTAAGGCCAATAAATAGACCCCTGCGCTTCCACAGATGCTCAGATTGCGGTAGTGGCACTGGAATAGATAGAATGCATAAAGAATCTGAAATGATGTTTAAAAAAGGAAAGCTGAAACAGTGTAAACTAAATGGAAAAACTTACTCAGATCATATGCATGGCGACACGTGTTGATGTAATGAAAGCCCGATTCCTCCTCTGAATAAGTAAAGAGACGTGGGCAGCGTGATGATGTGCGAGGCTGACAGGTCGGCAATCGAGCAGGGGAGCGTCCTCCCTGAGAAGCAAGATGCCGCCTGAACCTCCGCTTGTGTCCGCGTCAGTCTAACACGGCGAGCTGTGGCCGAAGAACGCCGTGGAGGGAACGGATAGATTGGAGGGGGAAGTGAGAGGACGGGTGACGTCACCGCAGGACAGGGGCCGATAGGGCTCAATTCTATCCAACGCGTTTCGAAGGAATACAATCCTTCTTCATCAGGGATGGAGACCCGCTGAATCGGCGATCTTATATAGTGATTGGTGTCCACCTCTCCTCCCCCAAAATTAATTAACACATGTCGCCATACCTGAATAAATGTGTATCTATTAGCTTAAAAGAAAAAGTGATAATTAAACATTAACTGTTCAATAGAATATATATATATACACTATATACTGATTAAAGGCTGTACAGCCTTTGTAAATTGCACATAAACAGTATATAATGTTTATCATAAAATGTATATATATAAATCCTTATGGAAAAGCAAAAAGTTCTATTTCCTGATTTAACCCTTTGGGTGCTAAACAGTCTAAAGTAAAAATCCATAAGGATTTATATATATACATTTTATGATAAACATTATATACTGTTTATGTGCAATTTACAAAGGCTGTACAGCCTTTAATCAGTATATAGTGTATATATATATATTTTTTATACATTTCTTATTGCCCATTTTCAATTTTAAATGTTTAATTTTATGTTTCATGTCATTTTGCTATTAGTTAATATTGGTCCTGTTTATAGGGGCTATCTCTTATTATCATTTTTTGTGTATTATACATTATATATTTAGCATATATAGATCCAAAAAATTTTTTTTTTTTTTTTTTTAAATTTTTTTAATTATAGCAATGGCTGGGTTCAGTTATATCTATCAAAATTGGTTTTCCAATTTTTTTAATATTCATACACTCTATAATGTTTATTAATAAAGTATATATTTTTATTCTATTGAACAGTTAATGTTTAATTATCACTTTTTCTTTTAAGCTAATAGATACACATTTATTCAGGTATGGCGACATGTGTTAATTAATTTTGGGGGAGGAGAGGTGGACACCAATCACTATATAAGATCGCCGATTCAGCGGGTCTCCATCCCTGATGAAGAAGGATTGTATTCCTTCGAAACGCGTTGGATAGAATTGAGCCCTATCGGCCCTGTCCTGCGGTGACGTCACCCGTCCTCTCACTTCCCCTCCAATCTATCCGTTCCCTCCACGGCGTTCTTCGGCCACAGCTCGCCGTGTTAGACTGACGCGGACACAAGCGGAGGTTCAGGCGGCATCTTGCTTCTCAGGAGGACGCTCCCCTGCTCGATTGCCGACCTGTCAGCCTCGCACATCATCACGCTGCCCACGTCTCTTTACTTATTCAGAGGAGGAATCGGGCTTTCATTACATCAACACGTGTCGCCATGCATATGATCTGAGTAAGTTTTTCCATTTAGTTTACACTGTTTCAGCTTTCCTTTTTTAAACATCATTTCAGATTCTTTATGCATTCTATCTATTCCAGTGCCACTACCGCAATCTGAGCATCTGTGGAAGCGCAGGGGTCTATTTATTTGTCTTTATTTATTTTCCTTTTTAGTCAGTACATGCACAGAAACTGACAGTTCCCCAGCAGCCTCCAGTAAGCATATATTCAGGTCAGTCCACAGGGTACTAACCAATTATTACACTGTGGAATTTTATATATACCTATACTCTACCGTATTTTCAGTCATATATGCACTATTTTGCTTGCTCAAATTTTATTTGCGCCAGTGTATAATTTATATCCAGATTTTGTATTAGTCTTTGCCTGATGAAGAGACCTGAGTAGTCTGGAAAGCTTGCAATTTACCATCTTTTCAGTTAGCCATTAAAAGGTATCAACCACTGAGGACTCTCAAGTCTAAGGGTATGGTTCCACGGTCCGGAACCAAAGCACTTTGGATGGAGCGGAAACCCCGCTCTGCCCAAAGCCCCGCCCCCTTCTGAACACGCAGTGATTCCGGATGTGTTCATTGAACACATAGGACACGTCGCAGCAAGGTAAATAGACATGCTGCGATCTTAAAAGACACGCCGCATGTCCGGTTTCGTGGGTGTATCACCCGCATAATCGGACGCATAGTGGAGACGGGATTTCATAAAATCCCCTCCACTATGCAGGAACATCTGGACGCTGCGGATTAAATGCTGCGGTAGGACACAGCGTTCAATCCGCAGCTAATACTCATGGTTTCCGCTACGTGGAAACATACCCTAAATATTTTTCTAACTACTGGCTAACACGGTACAAAGGTATATTTCTTTCCTGTTTTTTGGGTTTTTTTTTTTTTTTTTTTACATTTTTGGCATTGGTTTTTTTCAAAAGGAATGGAAAAAATATGGCATTCACCAAACTGTATAAAATATTCTTCATTTATTCAAAAAAGTGCATATCAATGATATGGTTTCTAAATTCTTTTTTTTTTTTTACATCTATGCATAACATAATGACTGGCTTCCATTTGGAAGCCATGTAAAGAATGGTAAGTTTACTTCTTTTAATCCCTCTTTGGTGTCAAAAGGGGCAATAAGAGTTTCGCATTCAAACACGCTTCCTCTGGCTTCTTCCTGGTCCTTTTTTGAATAAAGGAAGAATATTTCATATAGTTTTGTGCGAGCCATATTTTTTGAGATTTTTTCTAGATTCTATTGTTTGTTTGAATAAGTTACAGAACGAGAGCATGACTGATATCTCTTGAGCCCCAACTTATCATTTGTCTGCTGAATAATGATGTGTGGGCTGCTGAGCGCTATATTCTTTTTGATGTTTTTTTTTTGTTTGGTTGTTTTTTTTTTTTTTTTTAAATATATCACCATCGTTATTATGAAAAAAAGTGTAGAAATTTGAAAATTTTCACACTGGCCATTCAGGATATTTTATTTCTAGTTGTGTTTTATAATTCAGGAAATGCAGATGTACATTAGCAGCAATAGACTACCTCATATCCTATCTTATTCTTTTATCCATCTAATGAGCACGTGAAAAGGTTATTATGAAGAAAGTAGAAGCGGTGAAACTGTGATATCATCTATTGTGGATGGTGGATTCAGTGTTACCTACTGTGTGCAGAGATGTTACCTATCCTGTCATTGTACTCTTTTTTCTGATGATGATAAGGATGCCGAAAAGTCTTCTGTAAAAAAAAAAAAAAAAAAAAAAAAAACTGCTCTACAACTTATCCAGATGCTTTAGGGTGCTTTCACACTGTGTCTACGTCCAGTACACACTCGGTGGCCCCATAGGGGCATATGCCTGAACCCCCACCTGCAAAAACGGGATTTGGACCACTGGGCCATAGGCTATAATGGTTAGAGCTGAGCGAACGTGTGCTTGGTCGTGTATAATTTTCGAGCTTGTACACCGACTTAAGGGGGACACTCAGACGCAGTCTACTACAAATAAGAAGAAAAAAGGGACTACAAATAATGAACCGGCCTCGAGTTTAATATAGTCCCAGTATGTATAGTATGAAAATTGAAACATTTCTAATTTTTATTATACAGGTTGTGATGTGAGAAAAAAAATGGCAACTTTTTTTTAAAATGCATTGGGCACAAAAAAGTGCAGCTATTAAACAATGCACAGTAAAGATTCAAGAGGACTTGTTGTACCATATCCTCCAAAGAGGACAAAACTTTGTCATACATTTTTGTGCACAAATCACTCTTCTTAGGAATACATTAATTTACATCTATTTTCTGCAAAAAAAATCCGTTATCCTTACAAATACAAAACCTCTGGAATTTTCTTACAGAACGGAATACTGCCACCTTCTGGCGTATAGCAGACACTGTCTTAACAAAGTTCTGTGTGACTTGGATTTGTTCATAGCCTATTTATAAAAACAATAAAATAAACAAAAAAAAAACCTTTTCCCATGAATCATCCAGAACCTTTCAACTGCACTTCTGAAGGAAAACCTGATGATTTTGATGAGTGAAACCAATTACTGTGTTATTTTATTTATTTCCAGTTCTTCTGCAGGGCCTTGCATGTGCTAAACACGTTCTCTTCCTTTTCTATGAACTTCGCAGGACCGAAACCAACCAGAAGTAACTGATAAATTCTTCCATGATGTTCCCTTTGATGCGGCCTTTGCAGCAGAGTCATCAGATTTTCATGCCATGAGCAGCCTGCCTGGAGTGGATGGCTTTACCATGAAGGTTGATGCCCTCTACAAGGTTAGCTTCCTCAGCTACATGCCCAATGCTGTACTTTATGATCACATTCTGTAATCTGTAGCATATTAGGAAATTTTAATGTAAAATACTAAGCATTTAGGTTGACACTTCGCAAGAATTCTCTGATTCTCATATATAACCTGTTTCGCTTTGTCTCCTTAAGGTTGAAACTGGGCACCAGTGGTACCTTCAAGTTATTTACATCATTGGCCCAGAGACCATGGCAGGACCTAGAGTTCAGCGATCCCTCACCTACCAACTGAGGCGTGCCCGCCGGGACCTGGTTGACAAGAATGGCAGGCTTACTCTGGATGATTCTTTGATTTATGACAATGAAGGCGACCAGGTTAAGAATGGAACTAACATGAAGACTTTGAACTTGGAAATGGAAAGTGCTGCAACTGCAGCATCTCAGACTGGGGCTTCCATTGGAAGTGCCTTTGCAGCAATTATGCTACTAATGCTTGTTCTCCTGTCTGTGTGCCTCATAACACAGAAGTGCAGGAGAAATAGAAAGAAGAAGCCACCTAGAGATGCTGCTGAGGAATATCCACTGAACACCAAGGTGGACGCTTCAAGGAAAAACGTAGACAGAATGGAAAAGAACTGTAACAGGCAGCATTGCACTGTCCGAAACATCAACCTGCTCAATGACAGCAAAGATGACTACGAGGTTAAAAGTGTCCGCATTAAGCAAATGAACCTTGAAGTCAAAGTTCATAATAACCTCCATGATGGAACAGAAGTTTGATGACATGTTGGCACACACAAAGTATATTTTGATTAAAAAAAAAAAGGATTCTACCATTTTATAATTTGTAAAGAAGAAAGGAGCACCAGTATTTTTCTAAATTGAAAGAAAGGGAACGAAAACGAATGATGGACAGATGTGCAGTACTTACTGTGACTCACAACTGAGCTACCTCGCTATGCCCACCGGCGTGAGACAAAAGGGGCTAAAACATATGGCAAATATTTGGTTTGTCCATTTGCCTGCAACAATGCACTGCACATACTGCCACCACTGCCACCAAAGGCGAAAGCTAGATGTTTCATTATACTTTATATTAGCGTTAAATGCACTGTATTCGTGTTGGAACAATCAGTCAAATCACTGCAGATATTAGTTTGTACTTTTTTTTATTTCGTATCCTTATTTCTTTCCTTAAAATCACCTTTTCATATTTAAATTTTTATTTTAATCTACTGTATCTTAGACCCAAAAATCTTCAGGATTATAGTGCTGAGTCTACTGTTCGTATACCTGGGAAACGCCGTGGACAAATGATTCCCACTGTGTGCACAATATTACTCACTGAAGGAACATTTACATACTGCATTAGGAGTAGACCCCATTCCCGAAAGAAACAAAAATAACTTTTCCTATTGTATTCCACCACTATGAACCTGAATATTCCTTAGGGCCTGTTCATACAAACTATGTTCAGGCGCAAGCGCTGTCCAAGTGTAAATCAGAAAACTGAACACTGAGCCATTAACGTCACTGGGCCAACCCGTGTGTAACCATATCGTAACACGCACTCAGACAATTCTTCCCCCATTCCATGTCAGTGGGTCGCGGACAATTGAGGCGCACCCAGTCCTAACACTGATTCAGCTTGGATGGGAAATCAGAACCGTCCACTATTCACTATGTTACACAGTTTATCTGAATACAGCTTTTCTGCTTATTTGTGTCTCTCACATAGAATATAAAGTTGAGCATTAATGGTAAAGAAAGAAATTAGAAGGTTTTAAATTTGGATGACAAGGAAGTGAGTGTGAAGAGTTAAAGGAAACCTGTCACCTGATTCATGTTGCCTAATGTGTGAGCAGCATGAATCGGAGCCTGGCTGCACAACGGAAGCCAAGTGTGTCCTCCTCTGAAACGCTCCAGAAGCCAAAGATCCGGGAGGAGACGAGACTAGTCTGGCGGCCCCCCAGGCTGGCTTCTCTAGGCACCCGTGATTCACAGGTGTCTCCCACATGTGTATGGGGAGAGACATGTCAATCACCTGTAGCATCACTTTGAAGAGTCAGCCAGAGAAGAAACTCTTCCAGCGTAGCCCCATCCGACTCTTCCCAGCACCGCTGCAGGATCTTTAATTGTGCATCCAGGTTCTGATTCATTCTGTCTACAGTTTGGGCAACATGCATCAGATGACAGCCTTATTCTTTAAATGGAACCTATGGTCACATGATCAGTAGTGATCAGTTAGAACGGATCCAGCAGCAAACGATTGGCCAATATGTGGTGCAGACACAACTTTTAGTCCATTTTTAAATAACTGATCTCTGCTGAATCTGTTCTTTTTTTTAACATTGAAGTCCTTGAAAAACCGATCTGTTTTTTCCTTACTAGATCCAGAAAGAAAAATGGATGGCAGAATAATGGATCCGTTTTCCATAGACTTCACTGTTAAAAATCAGATTCAGCAGAGATCGGTTATTTAAAAATGGACTAAATGTTGTGTCTGCACCACATTTTGGCCAACGGATTGTTGCTGGATCCATTCTAACTGATCAATACTGGACATGTGGACACAGCCTAAAATGAAATGATCAGTTTTAAAGAGATATAGAGTTGAGATTGCCTGCGATTCATAGCCTTTGTGTTGGTTTACAATTTGAGCCTTTAAAGGAAATTATTTGTAACATCGCAGTATGGGGAACAAGTAATGCAAAGGCTTAGTATCCCAAATTTCTTCAAATTATCAATGCAGTCCCCTGATATATAATTGTAAGCTATGTGTAACAGTGAGAACTAGTATATAGTCAGCAGTCTCAGATTGGCCTCTTTGCACTCATATGGCATTTATTATTCAGAATAATGGAATGAAGGGTGACGAGAGGACAATTATTATTTATGCCAGGCAGCAAATTAAGTATGTTACATTTACATGAATTTATAGCTATTATCATTGAAGGGGTTTAACTGTAATATATATATATGTAGAACAAAAGAAAGGACTTGAAGGAAGAAGTATAGGTAAGGTCTCTGGGATAAAATGTAGGGACACATGGGAGAACACATCACTGGCTAGGAATGAAATGTTGACATTCCCATGGTGTGAATAATCTGCTACTGTTCCTTGATGGTCAGACTCGTGGATGAAGAAGGCTTGGAAGTTGTTTTCTTTGTTTATGTTTTACTTCATTGTAGTGAACCACTGGAAACCATATAAAAGGTGATTGCATGGAAACAAGTTGTAGTAGTAAACCCGTAGCCATGTAGTCTTCCGTATTCATGAGCTTTGCATAACCCTGCCACCACCACTGATTGGCAGCTTTTTGCCTATGCACAGTTTACACAGAAAGCTTTCACTTAATGGTGTGGGCGAAGTTACACATCTACTCATTCAGAGAAATTATAGATCTGGAACAGATAAACAGTGATTATATCAAAACTGAAGCTAACGGTCCAGTAAGTGATACATTGCTGGAATCAGGGTCTCGGCCCCTACATCATGCTGCTCTCAGATGAGGTAAAACAAGCCTGGTAAGAGATTCCCTTTAATAAATGTAGGTATAGAGCTCTGTATCCTCACAAAGCCCACCAATGTCCTTACAAATGTAGAGCTTTTTTATGATAATTGGATGTTGTTGACATTTATTTGTACTTAAGACCACAGCTGAGGGGATATGAAAGTATTTTTGTACTTTTCCTATGCAATTTTAGCACCTTCTTATTGGAAACTATGTAACCTTATGTGCTGGATTCAGGCCAATATTATATATGGGTGGCAAAACATGGCGGCTCTTTAGAATGAATGTTATTTCTGTCGACTGTTCACCTTTAGCATTGAATATACAATTCACCTGCATCATCCTTTTGTGCTTGATCTACTAATCTTTAGAAATCGGATACAGTATGTTCATGTTCCTAAGTTTATCAGGGCTGTGTGCACATGGCATCTTCTGGCTGCAGGAAAATGTGCAGTAATGAAACCGCTGTAGATGTCCTAGTAGACATGCGTTAGGCCTCCTAGACCCTGAGTGCACCTTCTGTAAACGGGTCTCATGAGATCATAACTAAGCGTGAACTGCAATACCTGACACCGACCATGAACAAGTCGGCAGTGTTCCTGGAAAAGAAAATTCAATAATCTCATATGATCCATTTAAACCACTCAGCTTGAAGATGGCCTCTGTAATATCGAGGGGTTCTGAATAGATTTATATTTTGTAAAAAGCACAAGTGAAGGAGATCATGCTGGTACAGTAATCCATTAATAGGTGGGAGAGCGAGTTTAATTATAAGTAGCAATTTAGCCATGGTCCAAAAGATCCATTCAGTACAGATTTCCACATATTGTTTTTTACCAGAGCTTATATTTTGCCATTCTGTGTGTAGTGAAAACCATTTTAATGCCTTATAATGTGAAACTACTAACACAACATGGAAACTGTATGTTGCCATTTGTAATGTAGTATCACATGCTCACATCTGCTACTGTGGATGTAATGTTGCCTTTACTTTTTGGGCAGGCTGCTGCTGTCAGTTGTGATTTTAGAGAGATAAAATGCTGGAATATTGTGTACTCCAGGGGTACATAGAGCTTCTCTTATTGTCCTGTGTACCAGACAGGTCTTTGAGATGACTCTATAGCCCTTTTATGGTGCTGTAAACCTAATAGGAAAACCAACGTATACTATATACAACGTATATTGTTATTTTATATCCACATGTATTGTATCTGAGAGATATGTGCCACTGAATACATTTATACTAATAAAATGACTTTGGTTACTTTAAATGTTTTCGATTTCATAACATCATGTTGTTTTGTATGTGAACGAAAGCAAAACGGCTTGAAAAACGCACATACCCACAATCGCATACATTCAAGACATTCCAGTAATTGTTAAAGAGGTGGTCCGGCATCTAAAATGTCCTATCTAAATATTTATCTTTACACCCTAACCACTTAATTAGACCCTTAAACTGTATTTAGTTTTATAATAGAATACCGTAAACTTTTCCTTATCTTGCTAATCCCTAAATGTTTTTTTTTTTTTACTTCTTGTGACATTTTATTTGAGCGGAGTCTCAAACACGACATCACAGTAGGCTGGCGCTGCACTTACTTCTCTGCAGTGTCTATCGCCCTTCCTGGAGCAATACGTCACTAGGCAGGCAGCGCTGCAGTTACTACAGTTTCTTTCATTGCTGCCCTCTGAAGGTGTCCTGGATCCATGGTGATAGAATCTGTGGGAGAAGTGAGTCAGAGAGCAGAATAAAGGTACTGTCACACTAAGCGAGATCGCTAACGAGATCGCTACTGCGTTACCGATTTATGACGCAGTAACGATCTCGTTAGCGACTTAGCTGTGTGTGACATGTAGCGGCGATGTGGCCCCTGCTGAGATGTCGTTGATCGTTCTGAGCCGTTTTTTGGTCGTTAGTGTCCCGCTGGTGAGCCTGAATCGCTGAGTATGACACCCTTTATTAACGACTTCACCAGCGTCGCAGGCGGGACTAGGTTTTCCCAACGACCGCAGAGGTCGTTATACAGATCGCTGATGAGATGTGTTTGGAAGCTAACTAGCGACCACATAGCGATCGCACAAGCGATCTCGCCAGGTCGTGTCGTCGTGATCGCTAGTGCGATTGCTAAGTGTGACAGTGCCTTTAGAGGCAGTGAGTGATACCAGCGCTGCCCCACAGCCATCAAACAAATTGTAATCAAGGGGCAGCGCTGCTGTGACTGACTGCTTCTATTACTGCCTCTTGATGACGATTCGCTTTAGGGCGTGCTAGAAGCTGTGGGTCGGCTCTGGTGTTGCTCACTGCTTCTGTCTCCGCCTTCTGACAACATCTGGTTTCACAGAAGCAGAGTGCAGATGCTGCGCTCAACTTTCCTACAGATTCTTTCACAATTGATTCAGGACATCTTTAGAGGGCGATGCAAGAAAATGTAGTAAGTAGCACTGGAGTGGCAAGGCGCACAAGAGCGCATGTCACTTGCCAAATGCTCCAGATTCATTAAGAGGCATGTGATTCTTCATGAATCCGGGAGCGTCTGACTTCAGTACGCCCCTTCATCAAGACCAGTGTGAACATCGCCGGTCTTGATGAATCGGGACCTATTTATTTATTTTTGTGAGTTATAGAAAATTCTTGAGCTAAGCTCACATCAGTTAGCAGAGTACCGGGGGGCCTTCCTCGAAACACACATTTGATCAGTTTTTATTAACAGGCGATCCTGCTGGTGCTGAAATATTTCATTTAAATCATCCTATAGAATATATGGTTGTATTGATTTGGGTATTTCTACCCTCTCCCGGTACTTAATGTGGCTGATGAAGGTCCGAAATTTAGGACCGAAACGTTTCACTACCGTGGACTACAATAAATATTTACCCTTTTCGTTAAGTTGAGTGCCGAGTTCTCTCTTTACCAGATCATGAAATCACATTTAAAAACTGAGCCGAGAGAATTGACAAGGAAGGACGCATCTTTAGGAAATGTACTCCTCAAATTATCAGTGTTGCTCCTGGATCTTGGAAACTTTATTTTTTGCTTCTCCTCTCTGTTGCAGAGTTATGGTTGTTATGATAGTGAAGCAACTCACTGCCGGTAATCAATTGTTCTTCCAGGTCTTGCTTGGAGCTCAGCTTGCATTCCTGCTCTCATTCAGATAAGTGACTTGTTATTTTTTTCCTCTGGTTGGATTTTCCTTGCTGGTTTGCTGCCTTGCAGTGGACTTCAGCTTAGTCCCCTTTTGGGGCCTGGCTCTGCATTTGTGCTCAGTTTGTGTTTGCACTTTTGCTCTATTCCTGTGTCACTTTTTATTTGCTGAATTGCTGTGTGTTACACCAGAGATCTTATTTAGATGGTAGAGATCGTGTGATCTCAGGTTTTTTTTGTTAATCAGAAGTGTTGGTATTTTTGTCAGGGTTTTTTGTGTTGCAGTCAGAATTCTTTCCTATACTTTTCTATCTAGACAGTATTGGGCCCCAGCGTTTGCTCATTTTATTTTCTGTCTGTGTTCGTATTTTCTTCTTGTCTAACCGCCATTACATGTTTGGGGACTTCCTATTTCTTTGGGGGTTCTGCTACAGGGCAGTTAGCTTTCATCTTTCTGTCTTTAGGTGTAGCTATCTCTCCGGCTGTGACGAGGCGTCTAGGATCACCGTAGGTACGCTCCACGGCTACTTCTAGTGTTGCGGTTAGTTTAGGGGTCTGCAAGCCAGTAGTTTCCAGCCTCTCTGGTGTATTGCTACTTCTGCTATTTTTGCTATTTCTCCTCAGCTACCGAAACATAACACTCGCTCAGCTGAGCTGGCTAAGCCTCTAGCAAAACCCGCACTGGAGTGGGAGTGATGAGTCCCACCACTAAATCCTCCTCATAACGCCAATAAAACCATACCTGGAACTATCATAAATAAAACTGCTTAGCACGTAAGCTGCTGCCCTAACCTGTACTACCCGACTTTTAATATCTCGCCTAGCTTAACTTTCTGGGAGAGATATACACCCTGTCCAGTACCTTCCCTGTCTTTCGCCTACATATCCCCCCTTCTTCTCCAGACCAGAGGTTTGGGCATTTTGGGCCATCATAAAAAGAATTCTTGATAATGGCTCTGTGATTTCCCTGGTCTATGTTCTATGGAGAAATTAAAATTCTGCAGCGAGAGAAAACATCATGTCACCCTAGTGTTTTTTCCTTATTGTGCTTCATCCACGTCAGCGTGGCATGATCTGATACAAGCTTTAGTCTCCTACTCAAGAGATAATACTTCAAAGATTCTAGTACCCACTTTATAGCTAAGCACTCGCGCTCTACGATGGCATAGTTTTTTTTCCACCGGAGTCAATTTCTTGCTCAAATATAATACTGGGTGCTCTTCTCCATTTACAATTTGAGACAAAGTAACTCCCAATCTCTTGTCCATGGCATCTGTCTGAACCAAGAATTATTTTTTAAAATCTGGTGTAATTAACACAGGTTGTACACACAGCGCCGACTTAAGGCACTGAAAGGCTTGTTCCGCTTCGGGAGACAGACACCTGTCAGGTCCTTCAATGGTGCTGCCTTTGAGGCAAAATTTGGTAGGAACCTACGACAATAGGCGGTGATCCCTAAAAAAAAAGTTTGTACTTTATTATTATTATTATTATTGTTTCTTAGTTATCGGCTTAGGCCAACTCTGTATGGCCTTAACTCTATTAATTTGAGGCTTGATCAAGTCTTTTTCAATAAAAAAAACAGGCACTTAGCCTCCTCTAAGCCCTAAAGCATATTTTTCCGGATTTATTGTGAGACCTGCCCCACTGATCACATCTAGCACAGCTTACACTTTACACAGATGGCTTATGCATTCTGCACTGAAGATAACCACATCATGTAGATAAACTGCTGCATAACTATTATGTCGCCTCAAAATTAAATCCATCAATCTTTCAAAGGTAGCAGGCGCTCTGTGTAGACCAAACGGTATGTTCTTATACTGGTACAAACCCTTAGGGTCGAAAAAGCAGTTTTTTCTTTGACCCTCTTGGTTAATGGAATTCACCAATAACCCTAGTTAAGATCCAGAGTTGTTATATATCTGGCATTACCCAGTTTGTCAATTACTTCATCTTCCCTGGGAATGGGGTATGCCTCAAATTTAGAGATTTGGTTTAACTTTCTAAAGTCATTGCAAAACCTCCAGGTCCCGTTTAGTTTGGGAATCAACAACACTGGCTAGACCATTCACTTCGGTACTCTTAGTTCACTCCCAGGTCCAACATACGTTTGGATTCAGTTTAGATTGCTTCTCGGCATGCCTCTGGTATTCTATAGGCTTTCAGGTTTATTTTCTTACCTGGTTCTGTAGCTATATCATGTTTTATTAGATGGGTATTCCCTGGTAGGTCAGAGAACTTCGTTTTGTTCCTCTGGGAGAATTGTTCCATTTCATGTCGTTGGGCTGTCAGAAGGGTATCCCTTAATTTCACTGCTGGAACCGTTTGTTATGACCTATTATGCTTCAGACCAGCAGCGCCCAACTATTCCCTGTCTTTCCAAGATTTAAGTAGATTCACATGATACAGCTGATATAGTTCATGTCTTCCCAGCTGATGTACCTTATAATCTACTTTTCCATCCTTCTCTAACACTCTCTACTAAGTCATATGGACCCTTCCACTTCTCCAAATACTTGCTTTGAGCTGTCAGCACAAAGACCAAGACCCCATCTCAGTGGTGGAGGTTTCTGATTTTGGCCGACCTATTATAGACTCGGCTTTGGGCCTCTTGGGTCTTCTGCATATGCTCTCTGACAATAGATAACACTTTTTTGATTCAGTCCTGCATCTGCGCTATGTATTCAATAACACTTCTATACAGGGTAGCCTCTGCTTTCCATGTTTCCTTTGCTATGTCCAGTCGACCTCGTGTGTGCCTCCCATGCACGAACGGAACCAGTAGAGGCCTGCGGTACTTCTCTCTCGGAAAACATTAAATATGGTAAAAGATAATCCCAGTCTTGTCCATCTTTTTTCACTACCTTTTTTAACGTGTGCTTTTTAGTGTCTTAATGAACCTCTCGACTAGTCCATCCATTTGAGGATGATATACCGAAGTACCTATGTGTGCCATCTTCAGCATTCACCACAGCTCCTTCTTTACCTTTGACATGAAAGGTGTACCTTGGTCAGTAAGGATGTCCTTTGGAATCCCATTCCGAGAAAGTATAAAAAATAACTCACGGGCGATACTTTTGGATGCAGTATTTCTTAGGAAATACTCCGGAAAATCCTCTACTGGGTCTTCTTGGTCCGCACACTGCGCCGAAAAGCCTTAGGAAAAAGCAATTGCTCAACGATTTCCAGATATTTCTTGTTCACTCTATACAATAGTGCATTATTCATAGCAAAGTGGGGAAACCATTGGTCAGCTCCTAGATATTAGGAAACTCCATTAACGACCACATTCTCCCTTGCATATCGAAGGGTGTCATCCTTCAATTGAGCCGTACCAAACTTATCCCGTGTTTCCTGTACCTCAAGTATCACTGATGAATCAGGGAGCATTTAGTTTTCTCCAGCAAAAACCTGCAAGGAAGAATTTTCACCTCTTTCCCTGGGCCAATAATGAGACTACCCTCAGTGTCTGTACCTTTCCCCCACAACTTCTAAAACCAGGGTAAATCGTGACCCAAGATTAAATTATGCATAAGTGCTTTTACTAACCCCACTTCATAGTCCATTATCCCATATGATGTCTCTATTTTCGCGAGGGCCACAGTATACAACCCCTGGCAAAAATTAAGGAATCACCGGCCTTGGAAGATGTTCATTCAGTTGTTTTATATTGTTGAAAAAAAAAAAGAAGCACATACATGGCACAAAACTGAAGTCATTTCAAATGGCAGCTTTCTGGCTTTAAGAAACACTAAAAGAAATCAAGAACAAATAATGTGATAGTCAGTAATGGTTATTTTTTTAACCAAGCATAGGGCAAAAATTCTGGAATCACTAAATTCTGAGGGAAAAAATTATGGAATCACCCTGTAAATTTTCATTCCCAAAACTAACACCTGCATCAAATTAGATCTGCTCGTTAGTTTGAATCTAAAAAGGAGCAATCATACCTTGGAGAGCTGTTACACCAAGTGGACTGACATGAATCATGGCTCGAACACGAGAGATGTCAATTGAAACAAAGGAGAGGATTATCAAACTCTTAAAAGAGGGTAAATCATCACGCTATGTTGCAAAAGATGTTGGTTGTTCACAGTCAGCTGTGTCTAAAATCTAGACCAAATACAGACAGCATGGGAAGGTTGTTAAGGGCAAACATACTGATAGACCAAGGAAGACATCAAAGCGTCAAGACCGGAAACTTAAAGCAATAAGTCTCCAAAACAGGAAACAACAAAACAAATGAGGAACCAACTGTCATGTGTGCATCGCCACGAAGATCGTCGCGGTTGCACATTCTGACTTCTCACAGCTGAGTTGCTGTTTCTTTGTGTTTGGCAGTTAGGGAGTTAATTCTGTCTGTGCTCAGTTCTGGGAATGGGTGCAGTTTCTCCCGGCTGCAATTAATTATTTGTTGATTGGTTTCCTTTAAAACTCTGGTTGTCTGTTTGGGAGTTGCCAGTGAAATTCTTCATGCAGACCACAGATAGGATTGTATCTGTATAGACTTAAGTTAAAGAGCTCCTTAGTTGTTTTAAGCTCACCTTGCTTAGAGTTTAATATCCCAGATCATTTATGTTCCTTCTGTGTTTGAGTGTGTATGCAAGTCTGTGTTATCTCCAGTCTGTCTTATATTTCTAATCTGTGTATTTAGCAGAGATCAGCCCATATCCCTTTGGTGGTAATCAGTATCCTTCTTAGGACTGATTACAGGGTTCAGGGACTGATAGGAGACAGGGTTAAGGGTATGCCACACTAAACAATATCGCTAACGGGATCGCTAAAAAACGTCACTATTTAGCGATCCCGTTAGCGATGTTGTTCAGTGCGGCAGCTTCCAGCGACGAGCTTCCTGCTGTGATCTCGCTCGTCGCTGGAATCGTTCCGGACCCTATTTTCTCGTCGCCGCTCCCGCTGGGTAAGTATATATCGCTAGTGTGGCACCTTTTCTTAGCGATTTAGCGGTACTTTTGTACCGCTAAAGTCGTTAAGAAGATCGCTAACGGCGATAGCGTCGTTAACTATATCGCTAAATGCGGCAGCATTTAGCGATATAGAAACAATCCCGCTAGCGATCTCATTAGTATGCAACGCTAACGAGATCGCTAGCGGGATAGCTAAGTGTGGCAGTACCTTTAGGCTGGAGACTTGGACCTCTGAACCATTATCAGTACCTCCAAGGTGAGGGATTAGTTAGGACCCCAGTTTAGGGTCAGGTTAGACCCCCGGTCCTCTTCTTTCCTGTGACAGTGTATCAAGTCCTCAAGATTAATCCTGAGTTCAACGGATATCGTGTCAGGTAAATCTATTCTATATTTACATGCTGATGTTGCTAATCTATATGTTGTATAGAGTGTTGTTCTTTTAAGAATAGTTTACTGACATCGTACATATATCATAAGACCGCGTGACATTTTCACTGGCCCATAGAATTATTCCCAGTTGCCATGGATCCAGTAGCCCAGATGGCTCTGCAGTTGCAGGGATTATCCATGGAGCTGACGGACATTAAGTCCAAAGTTTTGTCTCCCCTGGAGCAAACCAGAGTTGAACCTAAGGTTGCTTTTCCGGACAGGTTCACTGGTGGGCGAGACAAATTTTTTACCTTCAGGGAAGCATGTAAATTGTATTTTCGGCTTCGGCCTCGATCATCAGGGAGTGAAGAGCAGAGAGTGGGAATTGTTATCTCGCTCCTACAAGGGGACCCTCAATCCTGGGCATTTTCCCTTCCTCCGGGATCCCCGGCTCTACAGTCAGTAGATCGATTTTTTACTGCCCTGGGTTTGGTATATGATGACCCAGATCGGGTCTCTCTTGCTGAGACAAAATTACGTAGATACAGCAGGGAAATCGTCCGGCGGAGGAATTTGCTTCTGAGTTCCGTAGATGGGCCACAGATACTCAGTGGAATGACCCAGCTCTTAGGAGCCAGTTTTGTCATGGGCTTTCTGACAAATTAAAGGACGTTTTGGCTCAGTATGATTCTCCTCCATCACTGGAGGCTGCTATGGCCCTGGCTATCCGTACTGATAGACGGCTCCGGGAGAGGTGCGAGGTAACTCCGCCCCCTGTTGTTACTCCACCTACTACTAAAGTCCCTTATGTTGAGGTTCCCCTTGTCTGTTCGGAGGAGCCTATGCAGTTGGGAGGGACATCATTTCGTAGGAGGGGATTGGCGGTACGCCGCAGGACTAGAAGGTGTTTCTTCTGCGGGAAAGAGGGACATTTTGTTGGGGGATGTCCGTCCCGTGCCCTGTTGAGCAAGAAGTCGCCGGAAAACTGTTAATCCCAGGTTGTGTGGTGGACGACAACCTGGGAGTATGTATTTCGTCCGCTAGTTCTTCTCAGTTCCTTGTACCAGTGGAGGTGGTGGTTGGTACGAGAGTGGAGAGATTTTCTGTTCTTCTTGATAGTGGGTCCGGGGCTAATCTGGTTGACGCTCAGTTTGCTCAGGCTCAAGGTATGCATCTGAGTGTATTGGTCAAACCGATCCCTATATTCTCCATTGACGCCAGGCCTCTCGGCCAAGGTAGCTTTGTTCATGAGGTTCATAACATTGACCTTCGGGTAGGGGCAATACATAGGGAACTATTATCTTGTTATGTGTTGGAGGGTCTACCTACTCCTATTGTGTTGGGACTTCCTTGGTTGGTTAAACATAACCCTGTGATTAATTGGCAGTCCAGAGAGATAAGCCAATGGGGTGAGTTTTGCAAGAGTAACTGCATGAACACAGTCATCAGTGCGGTCGTGCCTAGTACTTTGCCTCCTTTTTTGGAGGACTTTGGGGATGTGTTCTCTGAGGAGGGTGTCAGGAGTTGCCTCCTCATCGTGTGTATGACTGCTCTATTAATTTACTTCCTGATGCTAAGTTACCTAAAGCTAGGTTATATAACCTTTCTGGTCCTGAGAGGCAGGCTATGAAAGATTATATTTCGGAAAGTCTGGCTAAAGGGCATATTAGACCTTCATCTTCCCCAGTGGCCGCGGGGTTCTTCTTTGTGAAGAAGAAAGATGGAGGCCTACGCCCTTGCTTGGATTTCCGCGAACTTAATCGGATTACTGTTCGAGATCCGTATCCACTCCCTCTGATTCCTGATCTCTTCAATCAAATTGTTGGCGCCAAATGGTTCTCTAAATTGGATCTCAGGGGGGCGTATAATCTGATTAGGATAAAAGAGGGGGATGAGTGGAAAACGGCGTTTAACACGCCGGAGGGACATTATGAGAACCTTGTCATGCCTTTTGGTCTGACTACTGCACCAGCAGTATTCCAACATTTTGTTAATGACATTTTTCGTCATCTGGTGGGGCTGTTTGTGGTCGTATATTTGGATGACATTTTAATTTACTCGCCAGATCTTGTGTCTCACCAGGAGCATGTGAGACAGGTGTTGCAGATCTTGCGAGACAATAAACTATACGCCAAACTGGAAAAGTGTGTATTCGCCGTACAGGAACTTCAGTTTTTGGGTTTCTTGGTGTCAGCCTCCGGTTTCCGTATGGACCCTGAAAAGGTGAGAGCAGTGCTTGAATGGGATCAGCCAGAGGATCTTAAGGCTCTGCAGCGTTTTCTGGGGTTTGCTAACTACTACCGGAAATTTATTTGTAATTTCTCATCTGTTGTCAAACCTCTCACTGACATGACAAGAAAAGGGACGGATTTTTCTAAATGGTCGGACAAAGCTTGCCAAGCTTTTTCCTCTTTGAAAAAATGTTTTGCTTCGGCACCCGTTCTCATCCAACCAGATGCATCACAGCCGTTCGTTGTGGAGGTGGACGCGTCTGACGTAGGGGTGGGTGCAATATTGTCCCAGGGTCCGTCTCCTGGTAAATGGCATCCGTGCGCTTTCTTTTCTAAGAAATTGTCGTCCGCCGAAAGGAATTATGATATCGGCAATAGGGAACTTTTGGCCATTAAGTTGGCTTTTGAAGAATGGCGTCACTTTTTGGAGGGGGCAGTCCACCGGTCACCGTCATTACTGATCACAAGAACCTGCTGTATTTGGAATCTGCTAAGCGTCTGAATTCCAGACAAGCTCGATGGTCGTTGTTTTTTACCAGGTTTAATTTTGTTGTCACTTATCGCCCTGGATCTAAGAATGTTAAGGCGGATGCCTTGTCTCGCAGTTTCCCAGGGGCCGGGAAAATGGATGACCCGATTCCTATCCTTCAGGAGGGGGTGGTAGTGTCGGCTGTATGTTCTGAGCTTGAGGAGGAGGTATTAGAGGTTCAGGGGGACGCCCCTGCAGGACCTCCAGGGAGACTGTTTGTCCCAAATCAGTTGAGACAAAAGGTTATTGAGGCACATCATAATTCTGCTTTAGCAGGACATCCAGGGAGTAAGGCTACTTTAGATCTCCTTTCTCGCCGGTTTTTGGTGGCCTAACGTTAATAAAGATGTTTTAACTTTTGTCGCGTCCTGTGGGGTTTGTGCTCGCTCTAAGACCCCTCATACCCGTCCGTCTGGGACCCTCTTACCCTTGAAACTTCCGGAGCGTCCATGGACTCATTTGTCTATGGACTTCATCACGGACCTTCCTCAGTCGTCAGGGAAGACTGTCATACTGGTGGTTGTTGACAGGTTCAGTAAGATGGCACATTTCATTGCTCTTCCTGCCCTCCCTAATGCTAAAACTCTGGCGCAGGTGTTCATTGGGGAGATTGTGAGACTTCATGGGTTGCCTTCTGATGTGGTGTCAGATAGGGGGTCTCAGTTTGTGTCCAAGTTTTGGAGGGCATTTTGTTTACGTCGGGGGATGCAATTGTCATTTTCCTCGGCTTTTCATCCGCAGACCAATGGTCAGACAGAGCGTCTGAATCAAAGCTAGAGACTTATCTTCGGTGTTTTGTCTCAGAGAACCAGGAGGACTGGTCTTCTTTCTTGCCTCTGGCAGAGTTCGCTCTTAACAACAGGCGGAGCGAGTCCACTGGTAAATCCCCGTTTTTTGGGGCATATGGTTTTCATCCCCAGTTTTGTACTTTCAATGGGGGGGGCCCTTCTGGGGTTCCTGAGGAGGAGCGTTTCTCGTCGTCACTTGCTTCAGTGTGGAGAGGTGTATTGAATAATCTGAGTGCTATGGGGAACCGTTATAAACGTATGGCTGATAGGAGGAGAGTTTCTGGTCCAGATCTTAATGTGAACGATCTGGTATGGTTGTCTACCAGGAATATAAAACTTAAAGTTCCCTCCTGGAAGCTGGGCCCCAGATTCATCGGGCCGTACAGGATCAGTTCCATAATTAATCCTGTGGCATTTCGTCTGGACCTCCCTCCTACGTTTAAAATTCATAATGTGTTCCACAAGTCATTACTTAAGAAGTACGTGGCACCAGTCATACCATCACCTCTACCTCCTCCTCCAGTGGTGGTCAATGGTAACTTGGAGTTTCAAGTGTCAAAGATCATTGACTCACGTCTGAATCGCCGGTCCCTTCAGTACTTGGTGCATTGGAAGGGGTATGGTCCAGAGGAGAGGACGTGGGTTCCTGCGTCTGACATTAACGCAGATCGTTTGGTGCGGACCTTCCACAGAACTCACCCGGGCAAACCTGGCCCTGAGGTCCGGAGGCCCCTCGTAGAAGGGGGGGTACTGTCATGTGTGCATCGCCACGAAGATCGTCGCGGTTGCACATTCTGACTTCTCACAGCTGAGTTGCTGTTTCTTGTGTTTGGCAGTTAGGGAGTTAATTCTGTCTGTGCTCAGTTCTGGGAATGGGTGCAGTTTCTCCCGGCTGCAATTAATTATTTGTTGATTGGTTTCCTTTAAATCTCTGGTTGTCTGTTTGGGAGTTGCCAGTGAAATTCTTCATGCAGACCACAGATAGGATTGTATCTGTATAGACTTAAGTTAAAGAGCTCCTTAGTTGTTTTAAGCTCACCTTGCTAAAGGTACTGCCACACTACTATCCCGCTAGCGATCTCGTTAGCGTTGCATACTAATGAGATCGCTAGCGATATAGTTAACGACGCTATCGCCGTTAGCGATCTTCTTAACGACTTTAGCGGTACAAAAGTACCGCTAAATCGCTAAGAAAAGGTGCCACACAGCGATAAGATACTTACCCAGCGGGAGCGCCAGCGATGACATAGGGTCCGGAACGATTCCAGCGACGAGCGAGATCACAGCAGGAAGCTCGTCGCTGGAAGCTGCCGCACTGAACAATATCGCTAACGGGATCGCTAAATAGTGACTTTTTTAGCGATCCCGTTAGCGATATTGTTTAGTGTGGCATACCCTTTAGAGTTTAATATCCCAGATCATTTATGTTCCTTCTGTGTTTGAGTGTGTATGCAAGTCTGTGTTATCTCCAGTCTGTCTTATATTTCTAATCTGTGTATTTAGCAGAGATCAGCCCATATCCCTTTGGTGGTAATCAGTATCCTTCTTAGGACTGATTACAGGGTTCAGGGACTGATAGGAGACAGGGTTAGGCTGGAGACTTGGACCTCTGAACCATTATCAGTACCTCCAAGGTGAGGGATTAGTTAGGACCCCAGTTTAGGGTCAGGTTAGACCCCCGGTCCTCTTCTTTCCTGTGACAGTGTATCAAGTCCTCAAGATTAATCCTGAGTTCAACGGATATCGTGTCAGGTAAATCTATTCTATATTTACATGCTGATGTTGCTAATCTATATGTTGTATAGAGTGTTGTTCTTTTAAGAATAGTTTACTGACATCGTACATATATCATAAGACCGCGTGACACCAACGTCTGTGACCGAACTGTAAGAAACTGTCTAAAGGAAATGGGATTTACATACAGAAAAGCTAAACAAAACACATCATTAACACCTAAACAGAAAAAAACAAGGTTACAATGGGCTAAGGAAAAACAATCGTGGACTGTGGATGACTGGATGAAAGTCATATTCAGTGATGAATCGTGAATCTGCATTGGGCAAGGTGATGATGCTGGAACTTTTGTTTGGTGCCGTTCCAATGATATTTATAAAGATGCCTGCCTGAAGAGAACATGCAAATTTCCACAGTCATTGATGATATAGGGCTCCATGTCAGATAAAGGTACTGGGGAGATGGCTGTCATTACATCTTCAATAAATGCACACGTTTATGTTGATATTTTGGACACTTTTCTTATCCCATCAATTGAAAGGATGTTTGGGGATGATTAAATCATTTTTCAAGATGATAATGCATCCTGCCATAGAGCAAAAACTGTGAAAACATTCCTTGAAAAAAGACACATAAGCTCAATGTCATGGCCTGCAAATAGTCCGGATCTCAATCCAATTGAAAATCTTTGGTGGAAGTTGAAGAAAATTGTCCATGACAAGGCTCCAACCTGCAAAGCTGATCTGGCAACAGCAATCAGAGAAAGTTGGAGCCATATTGATGAAGACACTCATTAAGTCCATGCCTCAAAGATTGCAAGCTGTTGTAAAAGCCAGAGTTGGTGCAACAAAATGCTAGTGATGTGTTGGAGTGTCTTTTTGTTTGTTTGTTTTTCATGATTCCATAATTTTTTCCCTCAGAATTGAGTGATTCCATAATTTTTGCCCTATGCTTGGTTAAAAAAATAACCATTACTGACTACCACATTATTTGTTCTTGATTTCTTTAAATGTTTCTTAAAGCCAGAAAGTTGCCATTTGAAATGACTTCAGTTTTGTGCCATGTCTGTGATCTGTATTTTTTTCAACAAAATAAAACAACTGAATGAACATCCTCCAAGGCCGGAGATTCCATAATTTTTGCCAGGGGTTGTATATGCTGGTGTCCCCATGGATACACACCACACCTATGAGCCTATCAAGTATATGACCCCTGGGTATGAAGCTGTCATGTACAAGTGTCACTACACTACTTGAGTTTAGTAGAGCGGTGACAGGTCAATCATTCAGCCTTATTTTGCATACTTTTTGCTCAGTCTGTAGTCCAGTGGTGACCACACAGGAAAAAACAGCAAACGGGGACTGGCGCTGGCCGCCGTCACATTCTATAGGCTTTGGGCCTAACGGACACTGACCCATGACATGACTGAACTCACAACACCTCCAAAACTGGAACAGCCTTGTTTTTTTAAACATAGAGTCCCCACCAGGGTCGGTGCCTCTCCTGGCAGTCCCACCCCCCTTGGACGGTGGGACATTTCTGACTGAGTGGGTTGGCGTCTCCATGTAGGTGACAGGTTGGGGGAAGCATCCTGGAGATTTCCCTCTCCACTAACTCCACTTGATGATCAGAACTCTGGGAGTCAACATGATCGACCCAGCGCTGCAGTTTACGGGAAAAAAGGTCTACGACCACCCGCTCCACGATCTGTGCAGGCGTGCAGAAATTTTGATTCCAGCCATTTCTTTACCAGATTAAACAAATCAAACATTTGGGACCTGGGAGATCAGTCTAACCAGCCTAAACCACAGCTGTAATCATAGAATGGTAGAGTTGGAAGGGACCTTCTGGGTCATCTGGTCCAACCCCCTGCTCAAAGCAGGATTCTCTAAATCATCCCAGACAGATGTCTGTCCAGCCTCTGTTTGAAGACTTCCGTTGAAGGAGAACTCACCACCTCTCGTGGCAGCCTATTCCACTCATTGATCACCCTAACTGTCAAAAAGTTTTTTCTAATATCTAATCTGTGTCTCCTCCCATTCAGTTTCATCCCATTGCTTCTAGTCTTTCCTTGTGCAAATGAGAATAAGATGATCCTTCTACAATGTGACAGCCCTTGAGATATTTGTAGACAGCTATTAAGTCTCCTCTCAGTCTTCTTTTTTGCAAGCTAAATATTCCCAAATCCTGCAACCATTCCTCATAGGACATGGTTTGCAGACCGGTCATCATTCTGGTGGCTCGTCTCTGAACTTGCTCCAGTTTGTTGATGTCTTTTTTAAAATGTCTTGCCCAAACTGGACACAGTATTCCAGATGAGGTCTGACAAAAAGAGGAGTAGAGGGCAATAATGACCTCACGTGATCTACACTGTATGCTTCTGTTGATACATCCTAGAATTGTATTTGCCTTTTTTGCTGCTGCATCACACTGTTGACTCATGTTAAGTCTGTGATCAATTAGTATACCCAAGTCTTTTTCACATGTGCTGTTACTTAGCCCTATTCCTCCCATTTTGTATATGCTTTTTTCATTTTTATTGCCCAAATGTAGTACTTTGCATTTTTCCCTGTTAAAAACCATTCTGTTAGTTGCTGCCCACTGCTCCAGTTTATTTATATCTTTTGAATCCTCTCTCTCTCTTCTCTAGTATTAGCTACCCCTCCTAGCTTTGTGTCATCAGCAAATTTGATCAGTTTACCCACAATTCCTTCATCTAAATCATTGATAAAGATGTTGAACAATACAGGGCCCAAAACAGAGCCTTGTGGCACCCCACTTGAGACATTCTTCCAACTGGATGTGCAGCCATTTACGACCACTCTTTGGGTCCGATCACTAAGCCAGTTATGAATCCACCTAACAGTTGCCTTGTCCATTCCATACTTAGTCATTTTTTCAATAAGGATTGTGTGAGATACTTTGTCAAATGCTTTGCTGAAGTCAAGATATACTATATCTACAGCATTTCCTGATCCACCCAGTCAGTGATTCTGTCATAGAAGGAAATTAAGTTAGTCTGACATGACTTATTAGTTACAAACCCATGCTGACTCTGTTTAATCACTTCATTCTTATCCAGGTACTTGTATACATGTTCTTTAATAATTTGTTCAAAGATCTTTACTGGTATAGAAGTCAGAATCACCGGCCTGTAGTTCCCTGAGTCCACCTTCTTCCCCTTTTTGAAGATAGGAACAACATTTGCTCTTCTCCAGTCTTCTGGGACTTCTCCTGTTCTCCAAGAATTTTCAAAGATTATGGACAGTGGTTCAAGAATTTCTTCTGCTATCTCCTTCAGTACTCTGGGGTGTAATTCATCTGGACCTGGAGACTTGAATTCATTTAGGTTAGCTAAGTGTTTCCTCACTGTCTTTCTGTTTATAGATATCCTGGATTCTTCTATTCCTTTAATAGGACAGTGAAGATCAGTTGATGTTACATTTCCTTTCTGAGAGAAAACAGATGCAAAATAGGAATTTAAAAGTTCAGCCTTCTCAACATCCTGTCTTACCATTTCATCATTTTCATCCTGTAAAAATCCTATAGCATCTTTGACTTTTCTTTTACTTTTGACATATCCCCAAAATCCTTTTTTGTTGCTTTTGACGTCTCTTGCAAGCCTTAATTCATTGTCAGCTTTAGATAATCTGATTTGTGCCCTGTAGGTTCTGCAGACGGCATTATATTCTTCTTTAGATATGCCTCCCTCTTTCCATTTGATAAACATTTCTTTCTTCCTTTTTAGCATGTGTTTAAGTTCTGTGTTCATCCATCCTGGTTTCCTTAAATGCTTCCCATTCTTCCCTCTTTTCGGAATTGTTAACGATTGTGCTTTGAGAATCTCATTTTTCAAGATTTCCCATCCTTCCAGCCATTGGATCCCTCCAATTCTCTTTCTGAGTCCCTTAATATCTGCCTTTCTGAAATCTAACCTTGACGTCTGAGTCTTCACAGGTCTTCCTCCTCTTGTTATCCAAAATTCTAAAATAGCATGGTCACTACCTCCTAGTGTCCCAGCCACTCTTACCTCCTCAACCATTTCCTCCCTGTTTATAAGAATTAGATCCAAGGTAGCAGATCCCCTTGTTTTCTCCCTACCTTTTGGAAGATAAAGTTGTCAGCATGAGAGGATAAGAATTTCCTTGACCTGTTAGTTTTGCCTGAGAGAGATTCCCAACAAATGTCTGGATAGTTGAAATCTCCCATGACCACTATGTCATATTTTTTGGAGAACTTGGCCATTTGATGCATAAAGAGTTCATACATATCTTCAGCTTGCATAGGTGGCCTGTAGTAAATGCCTACAATGGTGTCCTTTCCGTTGTTCTGTCCTTGTATTCTTACCCAAACAGTTTCCACAGAACTCCCAGTCTCTGAAGCGTCAATCTCTGTGCAGATATACGCTTTTCTTACGTACAGTGCGACACCTCCTGCTCGTTTATCAAGTTTGTTTCTTGCAAATAAGTTGTATCCTTCTAGCCTTGTATTCCAATCATGTGTATCGTCCCACCAAGTTTCAGTGATTCCAATGACATCATATTTATTTTCCTACGTTAATAGTTTCAGTTCTCCTTGTTTGTTGTCCATGCTTTGTGCATTCATATAGAAACATTTTAGTTTGTGATTGGTTTCTCTTCCTCCAATATTTTTATTATGTAGATTTTTTTGTCTTTGTTCTTCCCTTCACTTCTAATAGCAAAATTCTCAATAGTATTTGTCATGTGTATGGCTTTTGCTGGCGTTTTGCTTCCCTTCCCACATTGTTCTAGTTTAAAGCTCTCAAATCCCCAAATGAACAAGAATCTCAGCTTTCAGATTTGCATAGTCTCGCACGTCTTGCTCACTAAGGTGGATGATAGGCTTTTTGAGACTCTCCTATCAAGTAGGGCACAAACACATCCAACCACTCTCCCATGGAGAGCTGCTCCCTTTGAGCCATCCGTTCAAATATAGTAAGGAAAGTCTCCACGTCACCATCTGGAGTCATTTTTTGCAGGGAGTGTTGTACCACCTCCCTGGCACCCCACGACACGGAGCCCCAAGCAGGTTTTGTCTCGGAGAACGCCAAGACTAACCTCTGTCAGCAATGTCATCTGTTCCAGCTGGTATCACTCCAGTATTTGGGTTAATATAGTGTCAAGTGCTCATTGCCAGTAGTTGCTATATAAGGAGCTTTTACAACTTCAGTGCTGAGTAGAATCTACAGTTTTGAAACCTGTACAAAATCTGTACAGTCTTCTTCACCCTTTACAAGCCAGCACAATCCACTTTCCTGACATTATCACTCTGATATGATCATATGAGAAAACACTGTTACAGATGGCTTATCTCTTGCTGTTATGAGCAGCATGAGAAAGCTGGAAAAGAAGGCGACCACAGAAAAAATGCAAGGAGCACACCAGATTGGCTAACAAGGACTGGTTTACATACAAGGTGCAAAATGAAGGAGGGGTCTTACGTCTCCAATCTAAAGGTGCAGTAAAAAATAAATTCCCAGATTCAGGGAAATTGTGGGAATATGAGAAGGTACCTAAATTAAATTTTTTTGCCAAGTGACAAGTGCTCTTTAATGTATATGCTTTACAGTAGCAACATGAAACAGGAAACTATAGTCTGGAAATATTTAATTACTAGCTGAAGAGCCCGGCGCTGCCCGGGCATAGTAACTAACTACAGTTTATGATATGATATGATTATATCTATATATATAAAGCTGATCAACTTCATTTTAGGTGCGCCCCTGGCCGGCCAGTGTTTAGGCTAAGTGCACACGTTTGCAGAATGTTTGCAGAATATTCCTGAGCAAAACCGGACTTTTTTCGCGGCAAAAACGCGCGTTTTTTGCGCGGTTTTGCGCGTTTTTGGTGCGTTTTTGCGCGGTTTTGACGCGTTTTTTAGCGCGATTTTTTCCTGAACTTTCTAGGTCAATAATAAAGCGGGAAAAACGCTAGAAATCCGCAAAATTAATGGACATGCTGCTAGATTTTCCGCGATGCGTTTTTTTTGCGGAAAAAAAACGCACCATGTGCACAAAAATTGCGGATTCATTCTAAATGATAGGATGCTTAATACATGCGTTTTTGACGCGTTTTTTCCCGCGAATAAACGCGAAAAAAACGCAAATATTCCTGAACGTGTGCACTTAGCCTTACTGTAGCGCTTCTTCCCCGGCAGTCGTCCGTGTGGTACTGATGCGGCACACAGTTGCCACACGTATTACACACACGGACATCTCCACAAATAGTTTTTCCGGTACCAGAAATATCAGGATGTGTGAAACCAGCCTAAAGCCACATTCACACGTTCAGTATTTGGTCAGTATTTTACCTCAGTATTTGTAAGCCAAATCGGGAGTGGGTGAGAAATACATAATACATAAGTGGTGACGTGTTTCTATTATACTTTTCCTCTGATTGTTCCACTCCTGGTTTTCTACAAATACAAATATGCCGATAAAAGGTGGAGACTGTGACGTTATACACAGGAGCTCTGTATATAGTGTATAGTGTACAGGTAATACAGTGATCACCAGTGACATACACAGGAGCTCTGTATATAGTGTCAGTGTACATGTAATACAGTGTTCACTGGTGACATTATACACAGGAGCTCTGTATATAGTGTATAGTGTACAGGTAATACAGTGATCACCAGTGACATACGCAGGAGCTCTGTACATAGTATCAGTGTACAGGTAATACAGTGATCACCGGCAACATTAAACACAGGAGCTCTGTATATAGTGTCAGTGTACAGGTAATACAGTGATTACCGGTGACATTATACACAGGAGCTCTGTATATAGTGTCAGTGTACAGGTAATACAATGATCACCAGTGACATTATACACAGGATCTCTGTATACGTCAGTGTACAGGTAATACAGTGATCACAGGTGACATTATACACAGGAGCTCCGTGCTCCATTCTGGCCCCCATGCTCCATTCTGTCCCGCGACAAATTTTAGGCCACACCCCGACCACAACCATTTCACAACTAGCCACACCCATATCCACGCCTCAATCGCACCCATTTAGCACTGCTGAACACTGACTGGTACTGAGGGCACAGTGGCTGGTACTATGGGCACACTGACTGGTACTGAGAAAAAAAGAAGAACAGAGAGAGAAAGAGAACAGAGAGAAAGAAAGAAAGAAGAAAGAACAGAGCGAAAGAAAAACAAAGAGAGACAGAAAGAGGGGAAAGAACAAAGAGAAAGAACAAGAAGAGAAAAGAAAGAACAGAGAGAGAAGAAAGGACAAAGAACAGAGAGCGAAGAAAGACAGAGAGAAAGAAAGGGAAAGAAAGAATAGAGAGACAGAAAGAACAAGATAGAAAGAACAGGAGAGAGAGAAAGAAAGAGGGGAAAGAAGAACAGAGAGAAAAAGAAAGAGGGAAAGAAAGAAAGAACAAAGAGAGAAAGAACAGAGAGAGAAAGGAAGAACAGAGAGAGAGAAAAAGAGGGGAAAGAAAGAACAGAGAAAGAAAGAGGGAAAGAAAGAACATAGAAAGAAAGAGGGGAAAAAGAACAGAGAGAGAAAGAAAGAGGGAAAGAAAGAACAGAGAGAAAGAAAAGGGAGAGAAAGAAAGGGGAAATAAAGAAAGAAGAGAGAAAGAAAGGGGAAAGAGAAAGAAAGAAGAAAAAGGGAGAGAAAGAAAGGGGAAGAAAGAAAAACAAAGGGAAGAAAGAGAGAGGAGAAGAACGAAAGAGGGGAAAGAAAAGAACAGAGAGAAGAGAAAGAAAGAAAGAAAGAGGGGAAAGAAAGAACAGAGAGAGAGAAGAAGAAGGAGGGAAAGAAAACAGAGAGAGAAGAGGAAAGAAAGAGAGAGAAGAAGAAAAGAGAGAGAAGGAAGAACAGAGAGAGAAAGAAAGAGGGGAAGAAAGAGAACAGAGAGAGAAAAAGCACAGAGAGAAAGAAAGAAGGGGGAAATAAAAAGAACAGAGAGAGAAAGAAACAGAGGGGAAAAAAGGAGAGAAAGAAAGAACATAGAAAGAAAGAGGGGAAAGAAAGAAAGAACAGAGAGAGAGAAAGAGGGGAAAGAAAGAACAGAGAGAAAAAAAGAAAGAACAGAGAGAGGAAAAAAAAGAACAGAGCGAAAGAAAGACAGAGAGAGAAGAAAGAACAGCGAGAGAGAAAAAATAAAGAACAGAGAAAGAAAGAACAAAAAGGGAAAGAAAGAACAGAGAGAAAGAACAGAGAGAGAGAGAGAAATATTAGAGAGGGAAAGAAAGAACAGAGAGAGAGAAAGAAACAGAGAGAAAGAAAGATTCTATAAAGATACTATAGCAGCCCGCCTCCCATTGTAGTGCCCACCTGAGCCTCCCGATGCAGGACATATCATGATCTGCTCACATGGCCGACATCCTTGATTCCAAGGCAATCCCACTGTCCGCGCTGTCACCGGAGGACACGGTGATGGATGTGAAGCATTCCCTGAACTGCCTCCATGGTTCCGTCACAATCTCCTCCTGAAATTACCTCATTTCCAGTCAGCTTCCAGCACATCACTTCTGGTGGAACGTCACGTGCGACTTTTAAAGTGCTCCTCGGGGCTTCGCCGCGTACTCCTGTGTCCGTGGGAAAAGTAAGCTCCTGGCCGGGACAGCGAGGCAGACTCTCAAAATCAGGACTGTTTCGGTGGATCTGGGATGTTGGGAGGTATGAATGCTCCCCACCATACACCGACCTTGTACACACATGGCTCTGCACACCTCATACACACATGGCTCAGCTCCGCACACCTCATACACACGCCGCTCCACACTCCTTGCTCACACGCGGCTCCGCTCACCTCATGCACACAGTGCTCCGCACACCTCATACACGCGGCTCCCGCACACCTCGTACACACGCGGCTCCGCTCCGCACACCTCGTACACGTGGTTCCGCACCGCTCACTTTGTACACACAGGGCTCTGCACACCTCGTACACACGCAGCTCCGCTCCGCACACCTCGTACACACGCGGCTCCGCTCCGCACACCTCGTACACACGCGGCTCCGCTCCGCACACCTCGTACACACTCCGCTCCGCACACCTCGTACAAATGCGGCTCCGCTCCCCACATCTCGTACACACGAGGCTCCACTCTGTACATCTTGTACACACACAGCTCCGCTCCGCACACCCTGTACACACGCAGCTCCGATCCATACACCTCGTACACACACAGCTCTGCTACATCCACCCTGTAAACCTCTCCTGACCCCACACATAAACTTCCCCTCATCCAGCACCATGACAACCAGCACAGCAGAGTCCTGCATACACTGAGGGTGGCCCCTGATCATGTGACACCTGACTCCTCCCCTCCTGTGACCTCATCACAGGTCCTGTGCGCACATAACAGCAATATGTGAGTAACATGAGCAGATGCAGGAGAGCAGAATCTGCCGCCCTCTATCTTCAGGGACATACGCGCTGCAGAGTGTCAACTCGCTCATGTAGTAGCCTACTACCCCTAATATCCCACTCCCGTCAGCCAGAGCCACCGGACTACTAATATCCCACATCATCCGTCAAAGCCACCGGACTACTACCTCTAATATCTCGCATCATCCTGTCAGCCATGCCACCGGATAACTACCACTAATACACCACATCATTCCGTCAGCCAGAGCCACCGGACTACTACCCCTAATATCCCACATCATCCCGTCAGCCATAGCCACCGGAAGACTCTCCCTAATATCCCACATCATCCCGTCAGCCAGAGCCACCGGACTACTACCCCTAATATCCCACATCATCCCGTCATCCAGAGCCACCGGACTACTACCCTAATATCCCACATCATCCAATCAGCCAGAGCCACCGTACTACTCCCCTGTTATGAATGTGTTAGAGATGGTTTCTGAGCAGAGGCTCCCTCTGGTGGTTACAGACAGTACTGAACCTTTCAGCGAGGAGTGGCAATCTGGGTTCACTGACTGGTCTGATATAAGGGAGGTTCCCTCCCGTGATGGTTGCCGGTGATCAATTGTTCTTGTCTCAATTGTGGTTCCTGGTTCATTTGGAAGTTTGCTGGAGTCTTGCCTGCATCTCCTGCTTTCAGATAAGATATTTTTTGCTTTTCTTTTTGTGCTTTCTTTTTGAATTGTTTTCTTCACTTTTGTGGAGGTCAGCCAGGTCCCCTCCTGGGGCCTGAGCTCCTCACAGTTTATCTGCAGCCACTATTATTTGCTCATTTGCTTTTTCCTGTTTTTTCAGCGGCTGCGGCTTGGTTTTTGTTCACACTGAGATCTGATTTAGTGGGTGGCGAGATCGTGTGATCTCAGTATTTTTGTAATCAGAATTGTTGGATTTTTGTAGGGTTTTCTGGGTTGCAGAAAGTAATCTCTCCTGTCCTATCCTATTTAGTCAGCTTGTGGCCCCAGCGTTTGCTCAGTCTATTTTCTGCCTATGTTTGTATTTTTATCTTGTCTAACCGCCATTATATGTTTGGGGGCTTCCTATTTTCTTTGGGGATCTCCGGGGCAGATAGCTTTCATCTTTCTGCCTTTAGGTGTAGTTATCTCTCAGGCTGTGACGAGGCGTCTAGGATCAACGTAGGAATGCTCCACGGCTACCTCTAGTTGTGTCGTTAGTTTAGGAATCTGCAACCCATCAGTTACCAACATCTCAGGTGTTCGGCTGCCCTGCTGTTGTTCCTGTCCTCCTCAGCTACCGAAACATAACAGTATCACCGGCCATAACTGAAAATTATATGGTACTCACAGAAGGGAAAAATAGTGTGGAAAGAAAAAAGTCAGAGATTTTTTTTTTTGTCTGTTGCATTTTTTCCCTCTTTTTCTCTGGGTGCTGAGGAGGATTTTTTTTTCTCTCAATGGAGTTTGCACAGTTGTCTGGCCGTGTGGATCAGCTTGCCACTGAGGTTCAGAGTATTGCTACCTATCTTGCTGGGTTGCCGGTTGTGGAACCTAAGATTCCCATGCCAGATTTGTTTTTGGGGGATCGGGCTAAATTTCTGAATTTCAAAAATAACTGTAAGTTGTTTTTTGCCTTAAAGCCTAAGTCCTCAGGTAGCGCAGCACAGCAGGTTCAAATTGTCATCTTTTTCCCTGACACCTGGGGATCCTGTTTTGAATGACATTGATGCATTTTTTCTGGCTCTGGGGTTATTGTACGATGAACCTAATGTCACTGATCAAGCTGAAAAGATCTTGTTGGCATTAAATCAGGGTCTTGAAGACGCTGAGTTGTACTGTCAGAAATTCCAAAAGTGGGCAGTCCTGACCAAATGGAATGATGATGCTTTTTCAGCCCTTTTCGGAAGGGGCTGTCAGAGAATGTAAAGGATGTTATGGTGGGATTCCCTGCTCCCTCTGGTCTCAATGATTCGATGTCATTGGCTATTCAAATTGACAGATGTTTGCGTGAGCGCAGAGGTATGCGTGAGATAGTGTTGCCTGGTGAGCCAGCTTCTGAGCCCATGCAGTGTGATAGAGTGACTTCTGGGGCTCAGCGTCATGAGTTTCGAAAGCGCAATGGGTTATGTTTCTACTGTGGTGATGCCTCTCATTCTATTTCAGTCTGCCCTAAGCGGGGAAGACGTTTTGCACGCTCAGTTGTCTTGGGTAGTGTTCAGACTAAATTTCTGTTGACTGTTACCCTGATTTGCTCCCTGTCCACATTTTCTGCTCAGGCTTTTGTTGATTCAGGAGCAGCTATTAACCTGATGGATTTTGACTTTGCCAAACATTGTGGGTTTCCCATGATACCCCTGCGGAAGTCTATTCCCCTACTGGGCATTGATTCCACCCTTTGGCGGAGAATAAACCCCAGTTTTCTACTCAGGTGATAATGAGGGTTGAACCAGATCATCAGGAGAGTTGCAAATTTCTGGTGCTGTATAATCTGCATGACATTATTGTACTAGGTTTCCCTTGGTTACAGTCTCATAATCCTGTTTTGGATTGGAAATCTGTGTCTGTGACCAGTTGGGGCAGCCAGTGTGTTAATGCCGACACTCCTGTTTTTTCTGCCTCTCCCAAGTCTCAGGATGTTCCTGACTTTTCGACTGATTTTTCGGATGTATTTAGTGAAAGTAAATCTGCATCTTTGCCCCCTCACAGGAGCTACGATTGCGCTATTGAATTAGTGCCTGGTGGTAAATTTCCTAAAGGTCGCCTTTTTAACTTGTCTGTACCTGAACACGATGCTATGCGATCTTATATCAAGGAGTCATTGGAGAAGGGTCATATCAGACCATCCTCTTCACCCTTGGGCGCCGGTTTTTTCTTTGTGGCCAAAAAGGATGGTTCATTGAGGCCGTGTATTGATTATAGTCCTTGAATAAGATCACTGTGAAGTATCAATATCTGTTACCCTTGATTTCTGACCTGTTTTCCAGAGGGAAAAGTGCTAGTTGGTTTACCAAGCTTGACCTCAGGGGGACGTATAACCTTATTCGTATTAAGCACGGGGATGAATGGAAGACTGCATTTAATACCCAGAGGGGCATTTTGAGTACCTTGTGATGCCCTTTGGGCTCACTAATGTTCCTTCCGTCTTCCAAACCTTCATGAATGATATTTTCAGGGATTTTGTGGATACATTTCTGATTGTTTATTTGGATGATATCTTGATTTTTTTCCAATGACTGGGACTCTCATGTGAAACATCTTCGGACTGTGTTCCAGATTTTGAGAGAGAATGCACTGTATGTGAAGGGATCAAAGTGTCTTTTTGGCGTACAGAAGGTCTCATTTCTGGGATTCATTTTGTCTCCGTCTGTTATTGAAATGGACCCGGTCAAGGTTCAGGCCATCTGTGATTGGGTCCAACCTACTTCATTAAAGGCTCTTCAGAGATTTTTGGGTTTTGCCAATTTTTATCGTAAATTTATTGGTAATTTCTCCGGTATTGTTAATGTTATGATCTGCTACAAGCACTAAGGAAAGGTGGGAATTCTGTCTCTACAATAGGACTGAGCTGGATCCCTACGATGTAACGGGGAACCTGATCCTGCGACCAGACCCGCTAAAGTCCTCAGCTTGTCTGAACGAAGACCTATAGTTGCGAGGGAGGAATCCCTACAAGATCTAGGGATGGGTGAAAAGGTGGACACCTCCTAACAGAAAGTGTAGCAGGGAATATAAAACAGAAAACAAATACTAAGAGTTCCTAAGATCAAGCAAAACTGACAGAGTAAGGCACCTAAGCACCCGGCTAGCTTAAGAGTAGATAATACAATGAAGTCCAGCAAAGCCAGAAGGGCGGAGCCAGACTAAATAGGGTAAAAAGATCATGTGACCAGCAAACTGAAACAAAATCTAACAAGAGGGTTCTAACAGTACCCTCCCTTCAAAGAGGATCCTCCGGATCCCCTAGGACTTAGGCTTATCCCGAAACCTCTTGTGAAACGCTCTAACAAGTCTAGACGCAGAAACATCATCCGCCCTCACCCATGAGTTATCCTCGGGTCCATAACCCTTCCAAGCGACGAGGTACTGCAAACTCCCTCTATACCGTCTAGAATTTAGGATGCGGGAAATCTCATATTGCCCGTCCTCCACCACCAGGGGAACAGTAGCCGAGACGTCTCCATCTGAGACCTCAGCTTTTTTCAAGAGAGAAACATGAAACACCGGATTAATCTTCCAGGAGGTAGGAAGCTCCAACTTAACAGCAGATTGGTTAATAACCTGAAGCACCTTAAAGGGCCCTACAAACTTGGGACCCAATTTCTTAGACGGAATCCTCAAGCGCAGATTCTTAGAGGACAACCAAACCATGTCACCAATAGCAAACAAAACCTCTTGTCGTTTTCTATCAAAATACACTTTGGATCTTTTGTTAGCCTCCTGAAGATTACCACGCACATCAGTCCAAACTCTCTCCAAAACAGCAGAAAAATTCTCCTCTTCAGTTACAGCCGATCCCAACTTGGAAAATGACCCAAACGACGGATGTCTCCAGTACAACAAAAAAAAGGCGAACAACCAGCAGAAGCGGATGTATGATTGTTAAGAGCAAACTCAGCAAGTGGCAGAAACTCAGACCACCCCTCTTGATTATCAGTCACAAAACAACGCAAGAACTGCTCAACATCCTGGTTTTTCCTTTCTGTCTGGCCATTAGACTCAGGATGATATCGGAAGAAAACGACAAATGAACTCCAACCTGTCACAAAAAGCGCGCCAAAAACGAGCCACAAACTGAGGTCCCCTATCGGAAACAATATCAGTAGGAACGCCATGTAGTTTGACTATTTCCTTGACAAAGGCCTTAGCGAGAGTCTTAGCGCAGGGCAGTTTGATGAAAGGAACCAAGTGACACATCTTGCTAAAACGGTCCACGACCACCCAGATGACAGTGAAACCCTCAGAGGGGGGAAGGTCAGTAATAAAGTCCATAGCCAAATGTGTCCAAGGTGCACTAGGGACCTCCAGAGGGCAAAGCAACCCGCAGCAGGAGTATGAGAAGACTTAGATCTAGCACACACAGTGCATTGACGCACCCACTTAATGACTTCCTTCTGCCATCCTGGCCACCAAAACTGCGACCCACAAGTCTCTTGGTCTCAGAGATTCCAGGATGACCTGCCAACCGAGAGTCATGACATTCAACAAACAAATCTCTCCTCAGGGTACCGGCACAAACAACCTCCCATGCGGCGTGTTAGATGGGGCATTCTACTGTGCTTTAAGAATCTCATCTTCCAACACGGAGTCCAAAACAGCAATAACAACCCCCTCTTGCAAGATGTTCTCCTCCTCCTCAGTACCCACCATAGGAGAAAAGCTGCGAGACAAAGCATCAGCTTTAAGATTTTTAGTACCTGGGATGTAAGTAACGGTAAAATTAAACCGTGAGGAAAAAACAGTGCCCACCTAGCCTGACGGGCATTCAAGCGTTTGGCAGCATCAGGTAGATCAGATTTTTATGATCGGTGAAGACTTGAACGGGAAATTCGCTCCCTCCAAAAAATGACGCCGTGTTCAAATGCGAGTTTAATTGCCAACAATTCCCGATTACCGATATTTATAATTTAGTTCAGACTCAGAAAATTTCTTTGAAAAAAAAGCACAGGGATGTACTCCATCCGTCTTTGCCTGAGACAACACCGCGCCGACCCCCACAGAAGAAGCATCAACCTCAACCAAAAATGGTTTAGTCACATCAGGCTGCGTAAGGATGGGAGCAGAGCTGAACCTCTCCTTTAGCAACACAAAAGCCTCAATGGCCCCAGTAGTCCACTGAAACGCATCAGCACCTTTCCTGGTGAGATCGGTCAGAGGTTTGGCAATCACAGAAATTTTTTTTATGAATTTTCTATAATAATTGGCGAACCCCAAAAACCTCTGTATTGATTTCCACCAATAGGTCTAGGCCAATCCTGCACAGCTTGCACTTTCACTGGGTCCATCTCAAACCTTCACTGGAGACAATGTAGCCCAAAAACTAAGTCTCTGTACAGCGAACTCACATTTTTCTAGTTTGGCAAAAAGTGAATTATTCACTCAGTAACTGTAATACTTCACGCACCACTCCTCCAATGAGACTCCAAATCTGATGAATAAATCAAAATGTCATCCAAATACACAACTACATTTTGCCGATCAAAGGTCTAAAGATGTCATTAATAAGATTCTGAAAAAATGCCGGAACACTGGAAAGCCCAAAGGGCATGACCAGATTCTCCAAAATGACCCAGTGGAGTGTTAAACGCGTCTTCCATCATCCCCCTCCTTCATGCGCAACAAATTGT
>JARQOD010000001.1:297377156-297425958 GCA_033576555.1 Oophaga sylvatica
AAAAAACGCATCTGAGTTTTCTGCCAAGAGGTGCAGATTCTGTGCAGAAAGTTTTGCAGCAACGTGTGCACATACCCTAATTGTTATGGAATTTAAATTGGATTACAAATGTAACCACGTCAAAAGGGCAGATCAGTGCGCCTGCGCAGGAGCCGAGCCGGGAAGCAAAGAAGAGGACGGCTTCGCTAGAAGATGGGAGGCGCCGAACCGGACCGCAACAGCCATCGGACTGGACGGCGGACCGCCCCTGGGTGAGTATAATATAACTCGTTTTTCTTCTCTTTTAGGTGACATCGGGGGGTTTATCTACAGCATTACAGAATGCTGTACATAAGCCCCTGATGGCGGTGGTCGCATCTTATACTCGAAAAATGGGGTGACAGACTCCCTTTAACGCCCATACAATGCCGTAATTCAGTATTACTGGTGGCCAATCTCTGCACACATCCTCCAGCAATGACATTACATAAGAATGATGCAGTAGTCACATGTGATGAAATGTCATTTAGGATACAGGATACAGAGATCAGTGAGGGATCAGGTTAGTATTACCATGAGAGTGCTCATTCAGTTATTTTTTTTCTTAGGCTACTTTCACACCAGGTTTTTTGTGTCAGGCATAATCCGTCAAAACATGAAAGGACGGATCCGGCGCTGATTTTGAAAAAACTGATGCAACTCTCATGTGAGAGAGAGAGAGAGATCTTGTTTTCCAGGATTCAGATCAGTCTTTTGACGGATTGGACAAATGACTGCTCCGGTACCATAGACTTCTATTATTTCCGGCCGCCTGATGCGCCGCTTCAGGTGGGTCCGCTAAAAAAAAAAAAAACGTTGCAGTGACCGTTTTGTCCGGCCGGAATGTACATTTCCGCCGGATCCGGACAAAAACGGATGCAACGCAACGACATCAGGCGCGATCCGGCGCTAATGAAGGTCAATGACAAAAAAAACGCATCCGGTACCGGATCCGTTTTTTTTAACACGCCGGATCGCGCCTGACGTAAAAAAACTGACGTGTGAAAGAGGCCTTAGCCGATCCACGGCTGCACCTAAAAAAAAGGACTTTAGACCCTGTGCAACTGCAGTAATTTCTGTGCTTTTTCAAAATTGTGATAAAACGGCCACATTTCTACTTCAAATTCAGAAAATCACTGAAAAACAAAAACAGGGGAGCATTGTATGAATACAGCCTTACTGTAAATTTTTGGCCCAAGTGAATAGGTTAGTGTACATAGTGCGTTTCCACGGACAGCATGTCCGTGGGTAAAATACGCTGACATGTCCGGTTTTTTAACAGCCGCACAGGCTGCAAAACATCCCGTACACGTGCACACTGATGACACACAGATGTCATCTGTGTGTCATCAGTGACACACATATCAGCGCCTGGGAAGCAGCAGTACAGTTAGCGCTGTTCCCCCAGCGCCGGGTGCTGAAGACCGCTCTCATAATTCTCACCTGCAGGGAGAATGTTTTGAGTTATATTCTAACAGTGAGCGCAGGCAGCAGCTGATGGGAGTATTCAGCAGCCAATGCCTGCGCCAAAAATAAAATAAAAAATGGAGTGGGTTCCCCTGGATTTTTGAAAACCGACCAGACAAAACTGACAGCTGCAGGCTGCAACCCTCAACTGTCAGCATTAGCAAGGCTGATTATCAAGAATAAAGGGGTCTCCACATTATTTAAATAATTAAAAACAAACAATATAAAAAGAAAAATGGTGTGGCTCCCCCCATTTTTTACAACCAGCCTTGCTAAAGCAGACAGCTGGGAGCTGGTATTCTCAGGCTGGTAAGCAGCAATGGATATTGCCCCCCACCCCAGCCTAAAAAATAGCAGCCCACAGTCACCCAGAAAAGGAACAATTCTGGCAGTTTACAGGAGACAAGGGATTCAATAGAATGGGCGTTAGGTGAGCATAACTATTTGTTATTTTTTTTTTTCCAAAATGTTTTATTGATTTAAAGAGTATTACAATAAAAAATCATACAAGTCTTGAAGTAACAAGCTTATTTGACAGACGTAAAACTCAAAATATTGATTTAAAGAGCATTGCCAAAAAGTCATACAGGTTTGAAGGTATCAAGCTTATTTGACGCTTATTTGACAGGTATTACTTATAAATGTCCCCCCACCACCCTCAACCCTCCCATCCCCACAACATATAAACCCCTAAAGCGACCCTGCATTTGATTAACAATCAACAAGTTCAAGGAATAGGATTATGTCCGCTAATTTTCTGAAGAAGATACCACTGGGTGTTTTCAAAATGTGTCCTTAATTTGTCCTGGTGTCCTGAGACAGAGATGGTGTCAAGGTAAAATATATTTTTCTACCTTTATATTCATATGCTTGTATGTGCTTTTGCTATGTTTATATGTGCTCTTGATATCATTGATAAACACAAAGTTTTCCTTGTCAAGTTTTGTATCAGAAATGAAACTTATTCTAAGATGATGTTAGTACCAGCTAGTGCCTGTCTCCGAGAAATGCACTGATGTCTGCCTGCCCCCACCTTTGGGGAACTGAGAAACCACGTGATATACAAGAAAAGCAGTATCGATTCTCAGAAAATGAAACTTGACTACAGGAAATGCTGCATCAGCTAGGATTACATCACCAAAGTCTGCCTGGATACAAGACCTATGGAATGTGAACCAATTAGAGATGGCCAGATGCTGGACATGTACATATATAGACATATACAGCTTACCTCCTCGCCCCCATCCATCCCTTACTCCACCCTGACATCCTGTGTATATCTTATGCTCGCAGAAATAAAGAACAGAACATTGCTGGATTTGGTGCCTGCATATAGCCCTCTAAGCATGCTCTGAAGTTTGAACCAGCCTGTTGTCTGACTCATTCTTTAAACGGTTAACCCATGCTTATAGTCTAAATTTGGAGTGACTGGAGGACGAGTGGTTTCATAGCAAAATACCTTTGTAAAGTTGGTGATTGAACATGTCAATCACTGCAGTCAGGTCAGGAGGGCGGCGGTTTTCATGTCCTCCCCCGCTCCTCGTAATCTGTTGCATATCGCCGTCTGTGAATACCACAGACGCCGTTAGTTTCCCACAATTGTGCAATTCAAAATTGTGCCCGGCGCATGCGCAGTATGCTTTGCCCAGCAGTGGGCAAAGCATATAATGACTACAGCGCATGCGCTACTTTCCTTGCCCCGGAAGTCGTCCAAGGCATGCAGGATTTTCCGGGCAAGGAAAGACTAGCGCATGCGCTGTAGTCATTATATGCTTTGCCCACTGCTGGGCAAAGCATACTGCGCATGCGCCGGGCACAGTTTTGAATTGCGCAATTGCAGGAAACTAACGCCGTCTGTGGTATTCACAGACGGCGATACGCAACAGATTACGAGAAGCGGGGAGGACATGAAAACCGCCGCCCTCCTGACCTGACTGCAGTGATTGACACGTTCAATCACCAACTTTACAAAGGTATTTTGCTATGAAAACGGGGGTATCATGATATATGATACCCACCGTTAGCTTAGTTATGGGACGCTCTATTCAGCCATATCTTTACTTGATATGGCATTTTTGGGGTGACAGATTCCCTTTAATCCAGATCTGGGAGATCGCTCAGTAGAACATCCACCTCCTCATCAGGACCATGTCCAGGCATTGTAAGAAGTTCATACAGGCACGTGGAGGCCATGCACACTAGTGAGCATCATTTCCTTGTCTTGAGACATTTCCACTGAAGTTGGATTTGTCTAAAATTTGATTTTCACTTTGATTTTGAGTATCATTTCAAATCCAGACCTCCATGGGCTATTCATTTTGATCTGACTAGAGGCCAGGATTTTCAGTGTCATGCCTTGGAGCACAAATTCCTGTCTATCCTGTTAGCAATCCATTCAGGATGTGATGCAAGAATTTCAACTCTCCCACACTCCAGTAAACTAAACATTCTGTACACACCCTGAGTGATTAGGCTTTATTCAAGACAGGATTCTTCACTTTGTATCATTTTTCTATACAAGTTCTCATAAAAAGAAACTGAGCTTGAGATTGATGCAATATAACAGCACAAAAAAATACAACATAGCCTGGCTGTAGACCAGGGGTCTCAATCTCAGCCAGGTAAATGGGCTGCACATAGAAAAAATTTGAATATGAAGGGCTAAGTACTTTGTGCACTAAGATTAAGTTTTCAAAGATACCATTATTTTTCTATATGACTTTTTGATAATTTCTTTGGATCTGTGTTTTTTTATTTTTGTTAATAGTGTTTATCATATGAGTTGATACAGGTCTTCTCTTTTACTTCAATTTTGACATAAAAGAGCATTTTCAGTGGCCAACTATTATTCCTTTTTCATTCTTAAAAAAATTTGTTTTGATCGGCACCATACAGTAATATAGTTTTACAATCAGCACCATATAGTCATTCTGGCCCCCATCCTGTAATAATGTCCCCAATCTGGTAAAGTCCCTTACACTGTAATAATGTCCCCTGTCTTGTAATAATGTCCCCTTGCCCCAATGTACCTAAGCTTGTAATAATGTCCCCTGCTCTGTAATAGTGTACCGTATCTTGTAATAATGATCCCCATCCTGTAACAATGTCCCCATACTGGTCCCAGAAATGTCCCCTTCTTGTAACAATGTCCACCATGCTGCTGTTCATGACATAGACAAAGAAAAAAAAAAGAAAAAAAAAAAAATCTCACCTGACGTCACACCCTCAGCGAACAGTGTGCTCTTCCTCCTCCAGAGTCAGGGAGCCTCCAGAGTAAGGGCGCTTAGCAATGACATCATGTGCGGCCGCCAACGTCAGCTGCTGGCCTCTGATTGGCCAGTGGTTGATGTTGCGATTGCGTTTCAGAGCGCGCTGTGATACATTTCAATTAAGTGTGTCTGAGGACATACATTCAGTTGAAAAGAAGTGCTGACATCAATGGGCCCCTGGTTTGCTGGATGCGATTGTCTAGGGCCAGAGGGCCCACATGCTGCCCAAGGGCCACATGTTTGAGGCCCCTGAGTAGACTATACCTTGTTTAGGTGCTATTTACGAAGTCTGCAGAGAGGACTTGTCAACAGGATATTCGATTCCTAAACGTATGCGAGTGTAAAACCCCTATAAAGTTTATTACAGTCATAACTTTCTAGCACAGTGTTTCTCAACTCCTGTCCTCAGGACCCACCAACAGGTCATGTTTTCAGGATTTCCTTAGTATTGCACAGGTGATCATTTTTTTAATTCCATCACTTTTGCAATACTAAGGAAATCCTGAAAACATGACCTGTTGGTGGGTCCTGAGGACTGGAGTTGAGAAACACTGTTCTAGCAGAATTTCATTGCGGCATTAGTGAGCCATCTATTTTTGACGTTTCATTCTCAAGTGCATCGGGGTGGGCACTTCACCGCTGCCCACCACCACCGGTCACTCTTCCATCAGTGATCTGTCTCCCCTGTGCAGGTGCCAGCATTGCCTGCCTGGATTCGTTTAATCAAAATGGCGGTGCAGTGAGTCCCTGAAAATGCAGCAACATCAAAGTACAGCAGAGCTGGTGAGTTAAGTGCCTGCCCCGATGCACTTGAGAAAAAAAACTTCAAAGCAGTTTTCTCACCAATGCCCCAATAAAATCCTACTAGAGAGAGGTATGGATGAATGGGCTTTACACCCATACCTTTAGTCAGGGATTGAATATCCTGCTGGGTCACACCACGTCCATCTGCAGTGACCAATGGTCACAAGATCTTGACAGTTAATCAGCTGTTGACCACTGCAGGTGCAGTAACTGCATTTAGTTTCATTCAGATTAGATTTTTCTTTTTAAAACTTGGGGGAAAAAAAACAAAAAAACAACTGTTTTTGATCAGTGTGATGGAATCAATTTTCATTCACTTCTGGTCTGTGCAGCGTCGGACTGGAGCACCTTGCGCCCACCAGAGAATCATTCTTGGGGCCCACTATGTAGCAACATAGAAATAAATACAAGACCACCAATTGTGTGGTAAAACACACTAATATGGAGAATCTGATTTGGCTTTTATCCTAAGTCATATTACAAGACTCGTTAAAGGGTTGATTGTGACTTGTAGGATCGCTACTTCCAATAGGTGGCGCTATAAAGTACAAGTCCTCTTTGTTTGAAGAGGCAATTTGCATATTAATATCAGAGTATAATATAAGGTAGTACACGTCTTAATTATGTAGCAGGGGTTGGGGTAGAATCAGAGGGGTAGCCCCCTCAGAATATAATGTAGCCCCCTCATAGAATATAATGTAGCCTCCCTCATAAAATAATGCAGCCCCCTCTCATAGAATATAATGCAGCACCCCACAAAATATAATGCAACCCCCTCATAAGGTATAACGCAGTCCCCACTATAGAATATAATGTTGCACCCTCATAGGGTATAATGCAGCACCACCTCATAGTATAATGCAGCTCCACCACACAATATAATGCAGCCCCCCATAGATTATACTGTAGCCCCCTCATAGGGCATAATGCTACCCCCCTCATACAGTATGATGTAGCCCCCTAGAATATAATGTAGTCCCCAGAGAGAATAATGCAGCCCCAACACAGAATATAATGCAGCCCCCCATAGAGTATACTGTAGCCCCCTCATAGGGCATAATGCTGCCCCCCTATCTGAGAGAATAATGCAACCCCCCAAAGTATACTGTAGCCCCCTCATATAGTAATATGTAGCCCCCCCAGAATATAATGTAGTCCCCTGAGAGAATAATGCAGCCCCACCACAGAGTATACTGTAGCCCCTTCATAAAGAATTATGTAGCCCCCAGAATATAATGTAGTCCCCTGAGAATAATTCACTCCCCCCACAGAATATAATGTAGCCCCCTCAAAGTATAATGCAGTCCCTTTCCACCCCATCATTGTCCTCATCACCACCTCCATCATTGCCTTCTCCCCCACCACCCCTATCATTCTCTTCCACCACCTCAATCACTGCCTCCTCCCCCACCACCATCATTGTCCATTTCATCACCTCCATCATTGCTCCCCCCACCGCCATCATTGCCCATCACCTCCATTATTGCCTAGCCCCCATCACCTTCATTGCCCATCACCTCCATCATTGTCTCCCCCCACCATCATTGCCTATCACCTCCATCATTGCCTCCCCACCATCATTGCCCATCACCGCCATCATTGCCTCCCCACACCAATATCATTGTCCTTCCCCACCACCCCTCTCTCACACACACAAAAAGCACCGCATACACACACGCAGGCACACAGACATAGATCAGCTCACCTCCCCGCAGCAGCAGCACATCCCAGCAGCCTCTTCCTCGCTGGCAGCTTTCTGTCTGAGACAGCGCGCTGGATGATGACGTGAGACAAGCACGCTGGATGATGACATCATCCAGCTGGGCTGTCTCAGACAGGAAGCGCCGGGCAGGAAGCAGAACGCCGGGATGTCCTGCGCTGTGTGTGTGTGTGGTGGTGGGGCTTTAAATGAGGGCAGTGTTAGCTGCAGCCTGCAGCCAACCCTGCCCGCTATTAAAGAGAAATGGTATTCACGCCTCTCCAGGCCCATAGGGGCGTAGGGAAGCGTGAATATTCTTTCACTTTAGCAGCGGGGACAGGATCCTGTCTCCAGCTGCTGCTACGCTGGAACAGGGCGGGCCCCCTTGACTCAGGGGCCCCATAGCCACTGGCTGGGGGCCCCCTTGAGCAGTGGGGGGCCCTTGAAGCAGTGGGGGCCCTAGGCAGCTGCTGGCCAGTATGCCAGCAGATGTCAGAGCCTGGGTCCGTGTATCCATTTATGTGGCATTTGTTCTCTTGAGCATGCAGAAAAAAATAAATACAAGATGCTCCAAGTCACTAAACAGAAAAAAAAACTGACTGCACGAATGATACCCATGTGCTGTCCATTTAATTCATGAATCCATTGACTTGAATGGGCTGACTAAGGTAAAGAACAAACATGACTGGTTTTTTTGTGTGTAAACACTGAGAATAAAAAAAAAAAAAAAAAAAAAAATTGTGGTTTGGCAAGTTGAACTCCGCTTCCCAAAGATATAATAAACCACAGTTAATTTATGTTTTAAAGGGAACCGGTCAGCTCGTTTTTAAGCAATAAGCTGCGGCCACCGCCTTTCGGGGCTTATCTACAGCATATTTAAATTTGTTTGGTGATCTGAAACATTCAGTAAGGGCCCCGTCTCACATTGCGACGCACCAGCGATCCCGACAACGATATGAACTTGTCAGGATCGCTGGTGTGTCGCTACATGATCGCTGCTGAGCTGCCAAACAGGCAGTGATCGGGATAGCGACACTGAGGGTAACGTCGCTTAGTTACCAGCAGTGTACGTTGGATACCAGCCCGCTGATGCAGGGAGCTGGTAACTAAGGTACACATCGGGTTTCCAGGCGCTGCGTGGTGCCTGGAAACCCGATGTGTACCTTGGTTACCAGCTCCCCTGCAGCAGCGCGCTGGTATCCAACATACACATTGCGTTTCCAGGCGCATCCCCGCGCCTGGAAACCCGATGTGTACCTTGGTTACCAGCTGATCGCTGGTCTCCTGCCTGCCACACGCAGGGATGCGTGCTGGCCAGCGGGAGACCAGTGATCAAAAATAAGTCCTGGCATTTCTGACACGACCAGTGATTTACAGCAGGGCCTGATCGCTGATACGTGTCAGAAATAGAGAGATCGCTGCTGAGCTCGCTGTTGCGTCACAAAACTTGTGACTCAGCAGCGATCTCGCTATGTGAGACGGGGCCCTAACAAACATGTAAAGAATAGGAAATCAGGAAGGGGCAAACACTTTTCACACAACTGTATATATGAACACAGACTAATCGGTGAAGATCTAGTGCAAAAGGGTTTAGATTTGCCAACCTGTGGACAATAAAACACAAGCAGATTAGTAATTTGATCGGCAGTGGTTTAAAGAAACTCAGTCACTTGGATTATCTCTCCTGTGCAATCTAGGGAATAAGACATCAAATTCCAGATATTAAGGAATCATAGGAGGGTTGGTCCTACTGGTAGATGACCTTTGAAGCCCGTATAGCCAATCTTACCGCGCTTCCATGTGCGCTGACCAATTTTTAATATGATCGTTTTGCACGACTAGGGTATCATTGTTCTCAGCAGCAAATACTCTGTTTTCAAAAGACAATGTGCCGTAATAAAGAATGTTTAAGCAAGCTTAAAAATTATTTAATCAGGCGAACTAGCCTTTTGCAGGTTTGTCGTGCAATTGTGAACATTTTAAGATAAGACTGTTCATTCCCGATTACCATCCTAGGAAATCTCACTTATTGTTCCAAGGGTTCATTCAAACGAGCGTATTATATGCACTGTTAATACCGGACAGCACACTGACGCATGTTAATGGACAGAGCGGCTCAGATAACAGATTTTTCCGCTTTGACTGAATGCGCAATTCTCTTCTGTATTTCAGATGAGACTCACAGTGAATACTTTTCCGTCCAATTATGACAAGAGTATTCTTGATGAGACTCACCTATTCTATAAGTGCAAAAAAAAATAAAAAATAAAAAAAATATATCGCTATTTACACTATTGACACTTTTTAACCTAGAACATATTGGTTTTAAAAATATTGATGTCTAAAAATTGTTTTGTTTTTTTCTGGATCAAAACCAGACTATTTTTCATATGCCCATTCTTCATGCAGCTCAAGGGAAGGTTCACACGGCATTTTTGCAGCAGTTTTTCCCAATGAGTTTGTGTGTGGACAAAATGCTGCATTTTACAGTGCCAGCAAATTAAATGAGTTTTCAAAAATCAAAATTCACACGCTGAATTTTTTTTCTTTGGATTTTTCTCGGAGCTAGTGAGCATTATTTGAAATCCGCCCCGTCTATTCTCCCAGGGTTTGTGCAGCATTTTTCACCTATTCAAATGTATGGGATGAAAAAAAATAAAAAACGCACATAAAGACGCATGGACCGTACACAGCGTTTTTTCTGCCAACACTTTGCTTTTTGTGCAGTAAATAACGCTGCAAAACCCCTGAGTGTGAACGCGCCCTAAGACCATATTCACACTTTTATAAAGTTACTTTTAGATTTGGTTTTCAATAACCTAAAAGCCTAACATGATCCTCATGTCCTGACACCCGGGCAGAATTGCGAAGATACCCAGACATCAGCCAGTTGTCAGGTCTCACTCACAGAGAATTCACAAGTTCTGCAACTTTCCTTCCCTGTAATGATGGCATGCATGATGTGGATACAAAGCCGCGTCCCTAGGACTCACCGGTGCCAGCAGCTACAGGACGAGGATGCGGCCGCTTTCTCCTCCGCCTGCCCGAGGACTCAGACAGGAGCGCAGCAGCCGGATTACCCAAACAGCCGCACCCGAGCAGCCACTTCCCCCCGCTGTAGGAGGGATGACGAGCGAGCGAGCGAGCGGCCAGCTCCACACCTACCCGAGTGCTGTCCTCCCGGCGTGCACCGCGCGTTACCTCAGGAAGGGGGAACGTTACCAAACCTGAGGCGTCGTGTGATGGGGTTATATGGGATGAGGGAGACAGAAAGTTTCCTGGGGTGGCAGCAGGTGCACTGATAGGAGGCTGTATAGCAGCATTGGGCTCATAAACCTGTTTATACCCCAGTGCCACTGACTGCAATAATCTGGGCATAACCAGGTGCAGTCACACAATGACAATTATGGTTTCTCTCCACTTTTCTATACAGCTCACAGCAGACCATTCCTTATACAAGTGACCCGAGTTACAGAAAGCCTAAGGCCTCTTTCACACATCCGTTGTGCGCCCTCCGGCATTTTTTTGTCCAACCGCATCCGGCGAAATGTAATGCCGGATGCGGGTTTTTTTGCATTGACTTTCATTAGCGCCGGATGGCGCCGCATGTCAGTGCGTTGTATCCGTTTTTGTCCGGATCCGGTGGAAATGTACATTCCGGCGGCCGGACACAACGCAGCATGTAACTTTTTTTTTTTTGCCGGAGCTGCCTGATGTGCCTGAAGCGGCGCATCAGGCAGCCGCAAACAATAGAATTCAATGGGACCGGATCAGACTTTTGTGCAATCCGGCAAAAGTGTGACCCGGATTCTGGAAATCGAGTTACTACTATACATTTTCCAGTGTCTCCGGGCATCAGAAACCCTCTTTTTATGGGTTCAAAAGTTCAGGTCGGATCCAGCAAAAAACTGGATCCGTTGCATCAGTTTTTTTGTTTCAGCGCCGGATCCGTCCCTTCAGGCATAGGACGGATCATGCCTGATACAAAAAGACGGATGTGTGAAAGAGGCCTTAGGCCGTGTTCAGACGGACATATTTCACAATCTGTCTATGACCCTCAGGTCGGCGTCACACTAGAGAGGAATACGGACGAGTGCTATGCGAGAAAAAAAAAATCGCATAGCACTCGGACCAATGTTAATCTATGGGGCAGCTCCCATCATCCATTTTTCTCTCGTCCGTATTATACGTGTGCGTGAAATCGCAGCATGTTGCGATTTGCAGCGTATATCTGCCGAGTCTCGCCAATGCAAGTCTATGGGTGCGAGAAAAAAATGGACACCACACGGACCATCAGTGTGACTTGCGAGAAATACGCACACATTTTCCTCATTACAGCCCATTGAACCATTAAATTCAAAGGAGAAATGAAAATGCCATACGGATGTCACACGGATACTTAGATGCGAGGAAATCGCATCCTCACATTGCAAACGGATTACACAGGGATCACTATTCGGGGAACATTTGTGCGAATCTCGGCTGTCAAAATCGGACCGATTTTTTTATACGTTGTGTCTGACTCCGGCCTCAATGCTTGACTGACCACAGCTCTCCCAGTCGGAATTTCCAGCCTGAGACTTAGGGGCGCATACTCATTTGCGAGAAAACCGGACAAGTGCAATTCAATAAAAAAATCGGATTGTACTCTGACCAGTGTTATTCAATGGGTTACATCTCATCTGCAATTTTTTTTCTCAGGTGAAATCAGACTGAGAAAAAAATCGCAGCGTGCTGCGATATGCTGCGTATCTTGGACGAGACTCGCCTATGCAAGTCAATGGGTACGAGAAATAAAAAAATCGCATAGCATACGGACCATACGTATGCCATCCATTTTTTACAGATACCTTACCATTCTGTGACATAGAACACTGTAAATGGCCCTGTAAATGATTGTAGGCAAATAGTTGCAGAGAAAAAAAACACATTGCATACGCATGTCATATGGATGCTATGTGACAAAAATCGCATTGTACTCGCATGACACTCATCCGTTTTTTCGGTCCTAATATGGAACTTTTTTTTCACACATATGGGTATGACCCACTTAGGCCGGGGTCACACTTGCATGTGTCATGCAAGAAACTCGCATCAACACCCGGACCGGCACTCGGACCGGAATGTGCGGCTGCATAGATATACATGCAACCGTACGCTTCGGTCCGAGTGCCAGCGGCAGTGCCGGGTGTTGATGCGAGAGACTCGCATCACACATGCAAGTGTGACACCGGCCTTATTTAGATGTCTGTGCAATTGTGTCCAATCCCGGAGCGCAATGTGCTGGACTGGCCGCAAATTTACTGATTGAAGCATGGCAGCTTCATGTATGTATATCAAGCTGCCACGCTTGGGTCAGGAGAGCTGCCGGCCAGTCCGTGCACTGCGATCTGAGACCGGACTGATTCGTCTGTATGAGCCTTAAGGTGGGTTCTGATGATCATATTTAAAATCAGGTCAGTCACAACTACTAATTGTGAACATGACTGGCTCTATAAGTTCATCCGCAATGCAGACAAGTGCAGAAGCTGCCTTTATATTGCTTTCATTATTACGGTCTATAAAATTGGCCAAATAATTGCATAATGTAATTTTTTTTTCCTACATAGACAATCATTCTTCATACTGGCTATAATAGAGCCATGTCCTGTTCATGGCAGCCACAGACTCGTCATACATTCATTTTATCAAACCAAATAGACAGTTTTGAGGCTGCAATTTCTTTTTGGGAGACCCATGGTAAGTTCGGACATTGCGATCTATATACAGGTCCTTCTCAAAAAATTAGCATATAGTGCTAAATTTCATTATTTTCCATAATGTAATGATTACAATTAAACTTTCATATATTTTAGATTCATTACACACCAACTGAAATTTGTCAGGTCTTTTATTGTTTTAATACTGATGATTTTGGCATACAACTCCTGATAACACAAAAAACCTGTCTCAAAAAATTAGCATATCAAGAAAAGGTTCTCTAAACGACTTATTACCCTTCTTCTTCTTCTGAATCAACTAATTAACTCTAGACACATGCAAAAGATTCCTGAGGCTTTAAAAACTCTCTGCCTGGTTCATTACTCAAAACCCCCATCATGGGTAAGACTAGCGACCTGACTGATGTCAAGAAGGCCATCATTGACACCCTCAAGCAAGAGGGTAAGACCCAGAAAGAAATTTCTCAACAAATAGGCTGTTCCCAGAGTGCTGTATCAAGGCACCTCAATGGGAAGTCTGTTGGAAGGAAACAATGTGGCAGAAAACGCTGTACAACGAGAAGAGGTGACCGGACCCTGAGGAAGATTGTGGAGAAGGACCGATTCCAGACCTTGGGGACCTGAGGAAGCAGTGGACTGAGTCTGGTGTAGAAACATCCAGAGCCACCGTGCACAGGCGTGTGCAGGAAATGGGCTACAGGTGCCGCATTCCCCAGGTAAAGCCACTTTGAACCATAAACAGCGGCAGAAGCGCCTGACCTGGGCTACAGAGAAGCAGCACTGGACTGTTGCTAAGTGGTCCCAAGTACTTTTTTCTGATGAAAGCAAATTTTGCATGTCATTCGAAATCAAGGTGCCAGAGTCTGGAGGAAGACTGGGGAGAAGGAAATGCCAAAATGCCTGAAGTCCAGTGTCAAGTACCCACAGTCAGTGATGGTGTGGGGTGCCATTTCAGCTGCTGGTGTTGGTCCACTGTGTTTCATGAAGGACAGGGTCAATGCAGCTAGCTATCAGGAGATTTTGGAGCACTTCATGCTTCCATCGGCTGAAATGCTTTATGGAGATGAAGATTTCATTTTTCAGCACGACCTGGCACCTGCTCACAGTGCCAAAACCACTGGTAAATGGTTTACTGACCATGATATTACTGTGCTCAATTGGCCTGCCAACTCTCCTGACCTGAACCCCATAGAGAATCTGTGGGATATTGTGAAGAGAAAGTTGAGAGACGCAAGACCCAACACTCTGGATGAGCTTAAGGCCGCTATCGAAGCATCCTGGGCCTCCATAACACCTCAGCAGTGTCACAGGCTGATTGCCTTCATGCCACGCCGCATTGAAGCAGTCATTTCTGCAAAAGGATTCCCGACCAAGTATTGAGTGCATAACTGAACTTTATTATTTCATGTTTTTTTTGTTTGTTTTTAAAAAACACTTTTATTTTATTGGACAGTTGAAATATGTTAATTTTTTGAGACAGGTTTTTTGTGTTATCAGGAGTTGTATGCCAAAATCATCAGTATTAAAACAATAAAAGATCTGACAAATTTCAGTTGGTGTGTAATGAATCTAAAATATATGAAAGTTTAATTGTAATCATTACATTATGGAAAATAATGAAATTTAGCACTATATGCTAATTTTTTGAGAAGGACCTGTAGAGATCAAGAAATACACTCATCTGAACCCGGCCTTAGTCATGTAACAGTTAAATTTATATGCAGTAAAATAAGGAAAGAATTACATGGGTGTCACACCACCGCTGCTACAAAAGTTATTAAATGGGATTAGGGTACGTTCACACAGAGTTTGCCATGGGGATTTCCAATTGTATTCTGCACCAAAATCTGCATGAATGTCGCCCACAAACCACCCTCTATTGCAGTGTTTCCCAAACTCCAGTCCTCACTGACCTCACGGGTCATGTTTTCAGGATTTCCATAGTGTTGCACAGGTGAGAGAATTCCTGATGCCTTGATGATACTTCCACCATCTGCGCAATACAAAGGAAATTCTGAAAACATGACCGTGGGGTCCGTGAGGACTGGAGTTTGGGAAACACTGCTCTATTGTTTTAAATGGGAGATCTATGTTTCTATTTTTATGATCACAGATTTTTCCACTGCTTCAGTAAGTGATATGTTACTATTTGAATTGGTTTCCATGTTAATTATACCCTAAAGCCATAGCAGGCATCCACATGAGAATTAAAGGGAATCTGTCACCCTAAATTGGCGGGAAATTTAAATGATGGCAGTCAGGTCAGATGGGCGGTGTTTTGGGTACTTGCCTTAACATGTTGTTCGCCGCTGTCTCCATTATTTCTGGGAATTGTAGTCGTTGCCCTCCATATAACGCGCCTGCACATTGCAATCTTGAATTGCGCACGCGCAGTATGCTTTGCCTGCAGATTGCAATGCGCAGGCGCGTTATATGGAGGGCAACGACTACAATTCCAGAAATAATGGAGACAGCGGCGAACAACATGTTAAGGCAAGTACCCAAAACACCCCCATCTGACCTGACTGCCATCATTTAAATATCCCGCCAATTTAGGGTGACAGATTCCCTTTAAGCTAATTGAATAGGTGTACAGACCCGCTGTAGCTTAAACTGAATACTGATTGCTCTGGAATCCATGGAAGAAAAATGAGGCTGATCCTAGATTTGAGCCATGGATTCCAGTATCTTCACAAGAGAAACTGACATGCTGCGGTCTTGAAAGACAAGCTGCATGTCAGTGTCCGCGGGTGATCTGCAGGCGACTATGCACGCATAATGGACCTGGAATTTCTAGAAATCCCATCCAATATGCTGTAACATCTGGCTGCTGCAGGATTGACGCTGCATAAATACGCAGCATCAAACCAGCAGCAATTCCTGATCAAGTGAATGTACCCTAAGACCTCAATGTGACATACAAATAACCTACGAATTCTAACTGTGATTTTCACAGATAGAACAGGTACCCACTATAGTCTATGCGACTGTACACATGTCCATGTTTTTTTATGGAGCATGAGTCCGTGCAAAAATCATGTCCTTTATTATAGACATCAAGGATGAAAAGTACCAATACAAGTCTATTAGCCTATGATTCACTTTGTAATGGATAGGAAAAGCATAAATCATTGATGAAACATTAATGGTTAAGCCTAACACACTGACCAAACGCTGTTGCAACTTGTATCCAAAACCCGTGAAGAAACACAAACATCTGAATGAGGACTAAATATCAAATTTTTCCATATTAAAAATCCAATGAGTAAATATGCCCATAGGTATTATACACACATCAGTTGTTTTTCTCGTATGGAAAAAAGTGGACCACTTGTCTTCAGGATGTTGGATTAAGCATGGACTTATTCATTTGAATAAGTGATTTTGATCCTCAAATCTCATAAAAAAAAACAGACATGTCTCCTATTACAGACAAATGATGCACGAAAACAAAACAAAACAAAACGGAAATGTGAACATACCCATAGACTAAAATGGGTAGACAATCATGGCCGATACTGTTTCACCCTTTAAATTGATCCAGAAAATGAAGTATTCATCATAAAAAAAATATTGCAGTTACACATGTTTTGTTATACACATGTTCATTTTGTTTGTGTGTATTGGAACATCACAAAAAAAACGAGAAAAAAAGGCAAATTGGACTTAATTTCGCACAAATCCCCCAAAATGGGCTGGACAAAATTGTTAGCACCTTTACAAAATTATGATTAAAGGGAATCTGTCACCCTAAATTGGCGGGATATTTAAATGATGGCAGTCAGGTCAGATGGGCGGTGTTTTGGGTACTTGCCTTAACATGTTGTTCGCCGCTGTCTCCATTATTTCTGGGAATTGTAGTCGTTGCCCTCCATATAACGCGCCTGGATGGTGGAGGTTCAAAGATGTTTTCAGGTTGTTTTGCTGCCTGTGGCAATGGGTGCCTTGACTGTATGCAAGCATCATGAAATCTGAGGATTACCAAAGGATTTTGGGTCGCAATGTAATGCCCAGTGTAAGAAAGCTGGGTTTGGGTCCTAGATCTTGGGTCTTCCAGCAGGACAATGACCCCAAACATACTTCAAGAGGCACGGATGAATGGAAACAAAGTGCTGGCGAGTTCTGAAGTGGCCAGCAATTAATCCGGATTGAACACCTGTAGAGAGAGCTTACAATTGCTATTTGAAGAAGATACCCTTCAAATACAGTGGGGAAAAAAGAGTATTTAGTCAGCCACCAATTATGCAAGTTTTCCCACTTAAAAAGATGAGAGAGGCCTGTAATTGACATCATAGGTAGACCACAAATATAAGAGTCAAATGAGAAAACAAATCCAGAAAATCACCTTGTCTGATTTGGCAAGATTTATTTTCCAAATTATGGAAAATAAGTACGGTATTTGATCACCTAAAAACATACAAGATTTCTGGCTCTCACAGACCTGTAACTTCTTCTTTAAGAGGCTCCTCTGTCCTCCACTCATTACCTGTAGTAATGGCACCTGTTTGAACTTATCAGTATAAAAGACACCTGTCCACAACCTCAAACAATCACACTCCAAACTCCTCTATGGTGAAGACCAAAGAGCTGTCAAAGGACACCAGAAACAAAATTGTAGCCCTGCAGCAGGCTGGGAAGACTGAATCTGTAATAGGCAAGCAGCTTGGTGTGATGAAATCAACTGTGGGAGCAATAATAAGAAAATGAAAGACATGCAAGACCACTGATAATCTCCCTCGATTTGGGGCTCCACGCAAGATCTCACCCTGTGGGGTCAAAATGATCACAAGAACGGTGAGCAAAAATCCCAGAACCACACGGGGGGACCTAGTGAATGACCTGCATAGAGCTGGGACCACCGTAACAAAGGCTACCATAAGTAACACACTACGCCGCCAGGGACTCATCAGACCCTGCAATGCCAAACGTGTCCCCCCTGCTTAAGCCAGTACATGCCTGGGCCCGACTGAAGTTTGCAAGAGAGCATTTGGATTATCCAGAAGAGTTTTGGGAGACTGTCATATGGTCTGATGAAACCAAAGTAGAACTGTTTGGTAGAAACAAAACTCATCGTGTTTGGAGGAAACAGAATGCTGAGTTGCATCCAAAGAACACTATACCTACTGTGAAGCATGGGGGTGGCAACATCATGCTTTGGGGCTGTTATTCTGCAAAGGGATCAGGACGACTGATCCATGTACATGAAAGAATGAATGGGGCCATGTATCATGAGATTTTGAGTGCAAACCTCCTTCCATCAGCAAGTGCATTGAAGATGAAACGTGGATGGTCTTTCAGCATGATAATGATCCCAAGCACACCTCCAGGGCAATGAAGGAGTGGCTTCGTAAGAAGCATATGAAGGTCCTGGAGTGGCATAGCCAGTCTCCAGATCTCAATCCCATAAAAAAACTTTGGAGGGATTTGAAAGTCTGTGTTGCCCAGCGATAGGCCCAAAACATCACTGCTCTAGAGGAGATCTGAATAGAGGAATGGGCCAACATACCACCAACAGTGTGTTCCAACCTTGTGAAGACTTACAGGAAACATTTGACCTCTGTCATTGCCAACAAAGCATATGTCACGGGGCAGTAGTTGGAATACAGGGGACGAGGAACCTGGGCCCCTGAACTGCCCCTAAGGCTAAGGGAGGGCCCTGTCTTTCCTTAACTTGGGGGTACACTTGAAGGTAGTGAGGCCCAAGTCACCGACCTGTCCCTGTCTCCTGTTTAGCCCTGAGCTAAACCCCCAACCCCCTCCCCAGGAGGTGAGACAGGGAAGAAAGGGAACCACACCAAAATAACCAAAATAAAGGAAAGACGGACACTTAGGGTTTAAATCCACTAAACAACAACTTAGCTTTCTCTGCTGCAATGCACCGCACAGCAGAGTCAGGCGCAGATCAGGGAAACAGCAGAAGGACCACTTTGCTCAGCAAGCTCCTGACTCCAGCTCGGTTGGTCTCCAACAGCAGAAGTATCACCAACAGTCAGCTGACGCCTCAGGTGACCTTTTAAAGGATAGTGGGAGTGGTCACTGCCTTCCCCTGACAAGTCAGCAGCAATGCAATTACACCAGCGGCCACCGGGGGAAAAGACTGACATTAACCCCTGATGTCCTGAAAGGAAAAAGGTTCCAATATGAAAAGAAAGATCTGCCACAGATCTAAAAGTGGATCGTGACAGTACCCCCATTTAATGAGGGGCCTCTGGAACCTCAACACCGCACCTCATTGGAAAACAACCTACGGTGAGGACGCCTCGATCCACCAGGGTTCACCCCAGCAGTCATCTGACTCTCAGGCTTATGGCAAACGCGGACTGATGGAAGTGGCAATAACGTATGCTCCGTAGGTGCCACAAATCTCCAGAGCGCCAACCTGGGGAATGAGTTATGTACGGGCATTACTGGGGGTAACTCCAGCTGGTAAGTCCCTGGGCTGAGAATGGCCGACATCTGATACGGCCCGATCACCTGAGAACTCCAGATTCCAGCAGCACACTTCCACCGGATGTTTTTGGTGGACACCTATACATACTCGTTCACACACAGGTCCGAACCTGAACGTTTATTGCCACACACATGTTTGCCACAAGATGAGGAACTGACAACAGAGGCATCCCCCTGTGTCACCACACTCACACAATTCTCAGAGGAAACCTCCACCCTCCACTGACCCCTCCTCCCAAGAGGGCTCCGACTCTCAGGGTTGGCTAGTGGTGAGGGTTTCTCCTTAACTTGGGGGTACACTTGAAGGTAGTGAGGCCCAAGTCACCGACCTGTCCCTGTCTCCTGTTTAGCCCTGAGCTAAACCCCCAACCCCCTCCCCAGGAGGTGAGACAGGGAAGAAAGGGAACCATGCCAAAATAACCAAAGGAAAGGAAAGACGGACACTTAGGGGTTAAATCAACTAAAGAACAAAAACTTAGCTTTCTCTGCTGCAATGCACCTCACAGCAGAGTAAGGCACCAGATCAGGGAAACAGCAGAAGGACCACTGCGCTCAGCAAGCTCCTGACTCCAGCTCGGTTGGTCTCCAAAAGCAGAAGTATCACCGACAGCTGACGCCTCAGGTGACCTTTTAAAGGATGGTGGGAGTGGTCACCTCCTTCCCCTGACAAGTCAGCAACAATGCAATTACACCAGTGGCCACCGGGGGGAAAAGACTGACATTAACCCCGATGGCCTGAAAGGAAAAAGGTTCCAATATGAAAAGAAAGATCTGCCACAGATCTAAAAGTGGATCGTGACAGCATATATAGCAAATTATTGAGATGAACTTTTGTTAATGACCAATACTTATTTTCCACCATAATTTGCAAAATAAATCTTGCCAAATCAGACAAGGTGATTTTCTGGATTTGTTTTCTCATTTTGACTCTCATAGTTGTGGTCTACCTATGATGTCAATTACAGGCCTCTCTCATCTTTATAAGTAGGAGAACTTGCACAATTGGTGGCTGACTAAATGCTTTTTTTCCCCACTGTATGAGAGACCTGAAGCAGTTTTCAAAAGAAGAGTGGTCAAAAATTCCAGTTAAAGAGTTTTAAGAAGCTTGTTGATGGATATAGGAAGCAATTGATCACAGTTATTTATTTCAAAGCGTGTGCAATACAACCAAATATTAAGTTGAAGGTGAAAACAATTTTGTCCGGACCATTTTTAGGGTTTTGTGTGAAATGATGTTCAATTTACCTTTTTTTTTTCAGTTTGTGTTGTTCCAGTACGCAAAAAGGAAATAAACATGTGTATAGCAAAATGTGTAATTGCACTAACTTTCTGGAACAATTTCAAGGGAGCCAACCTTTTCATCACTGTCTGTTCTATCCATGAAAAACAATTATAGAATGTATACACAAAACATGATACAGGAAAGATGTATATCTTTGTACCGTGTTAGGCCTCTTTCACACATCAGTTTTTTGCCGTCAGTCACAATCCGTTGGCTCGACGGATCCGTCGCAGATTGTGAAAAACTGATGCAACGGATCCGGAAAAAATGGATCCGTCGCATCAGTTTTTTCATCCGTTTCTTCCGTTTTTCGACGGACCCGTTTTTTATACTATACTGTAAAATCACGCTGACAGATTATAGAATACATATATACACAAACTATAGATGTGTATATATATATTTATATTTCATAGAGATATAGATAGCAGAGTAGGTGAAAATGCAATTATCAGCATCTGTAAAATCATTACAGAACCAGACAGGATATGAGACATGATTTACATACAGTAAACCATTGCATATCCGTTATTTTTTTTATATGTCCCTCACTAATAATATTAGTAGTGTGTGTAAAATTTTGGAGCTATAGGTGTTAAATAAAGGATTAATTCACGGAAAAAACTGGCGTGGGCTCCCGTGGCTGAGAGGGCAAGCCAGTGACTGAGGGCAGAAATTAATAGCCTAGAGAGGGACCATTGTTTTTGGGCCCCTCTGGCTAAAAAAAAAAAATCTGCCGCAGCTACCGCAGAAAAGGCGCATCTGTTAGATGCGCCAATTCTGGCACTTTCTCTCTTCCCATTGCCCTGTAGTGGTGGCATATGGGGGTAATAAGGGGTTAATGACACCTTGCTATTGCAAGGTGACATTAAGCCTGGTTAATAATGGAGAGCTTTCAATAAAACAACTATCCATTATTAATCCACTAGTCTGAAAGGGTTAAAAAAACACACACACATTAACAATGAAGATTTTTAATGAAATAAACACATTTTTTACATCTTTATTACACTCCCATTCCATTATCGAAGCCATAGATCTCCTAGGAAAAATCCAAAATAAAAAAGCAACACTATACCCATACCTGTCCGCCGTGCAGTCAAGTCCCACGCAGCAATCCATCTGAAGGGGTTAAATAGTTTACAACTGGAGCGGTCCTAATGCGACCGTCCCAGCTGTAAACCATGGAGGAAGGAAGGAAAACTGACCGGAGATGAACTGATTAGCGTGGGAAAGTGTCTGAACATTTTCCCACGCTGTCAGTTCACCGCGGTCAGGTGGGAGTATGCGCAGCCTCAGTGACTGCCGTTAAGGTCACTTAGGCTGCGCAGACTCCCCACGCCTAACCTGAGGTGACCTCACCGGCGTGGGAAAATGTTCAGAAACTTTCCCACGCTAATCAGTTACTCTACGGTCAGGCAAGGAAGCTGCACAGGCAGCTTTTCCTTCATTCCGCCGTGGTTTACAGCTGGGCCGATCGCATTAGCACCACTCCCAGTTGTAAACTAACCCCTTCAGATGGATTGCAGCATGGGACTTGACTGTACGGCGGACAGGTATGGGTATATTGTTGCTTTTTTATTTGTCTTTTTACTAGGAGATCGATGGCTTCAGTATGGAATGGGAGTGTAATAAAGATGTCAAAAATGTGTGCTTATTTCATTAAAAATCTTCATTCTTAATTTGTATTTGTTTTTTTTTAACCCTTTCAGACTAGTGGATTAATAATGGATAGTTGTCTTACTGACAGCTCTCCATTATTAACCAGGCTTAATGTCACCTTGCAATAGCAAGGTTGTTATGTTTAGGTAGCTGAGGAGAAAAAGCAAAAACGGCAATACAGCAGAGAGGCTGGAACCTATTGGATTGCAGTAACCTGAACTAACCACACAACTAGAGGTAGCCGTGGAGCGTTCCTACGTTGATCCTAGACGCCTCGTCACAGCCTGAGAGATAACTACACCTAAAGGCAGAAAGAGGAAAGCTATGTGCCCCGGAGCAGATCCCCAAAGAAAATAGGAAGCCCCCAAACACGTAATGGCAGTTAGACAAGAAGAAGCACGGACACAGACAGAAAATAGAATGAGCAAACGTTGGGGCCCAATCTGTCTAGACAGAAAAGTACAGGAAAGGATTCTTACTGCAATCCAAAAAAACCCTAAAAAATACCAACTCTTCTGATTGCAAAAACACCTGAGATCACACGATCTCCACCACCTAAATCAGATCTCTGGTGTAACAAAACTAAGCCACAGCCACTGAAAAAACAGGAAACAGCAAATGAACAAATAACAGTGGCTACAGATAAACTGAGAGGAGCACAGGACCCAGGAGGGGACCACGGCTGACCTCCACAAAAGTTCAGAGAACTATGCAAAAAGCAAGCACAAAAATAAAAGCAGAAATATCTTATCTGAAAGCAGAAGATGCAGACAAGACTCAGCAAACTTCCAAATGAACCAGGAACCACAATTGAGACAAGAACAATTGATCACCGGCAACCATCATGGGAGGAACCTCCCTTATATCAGACCAGTCCGTGATCCCAGATTGCCATTCCTCGCTGAAAGGTTCAGTACTGTCTGTAACCACCAGAGGGAGCTGTTATGATCTGCTACAAGCACTAAGGAAAGATGGGAATTCTGTCCCTACAATAGAACTAAGCTGGATCCCTACGATGTAACGGGGATCCTGATCCTGCACCAGACCCGCTAAAGTCCTCAGCTAGTCTGAACGAAGACCTATAGTTGCGAGGGAGGAATCCCTACAAGAACTAGGGACTGGGAGAAAAGGTGGACACCTTCTAACAGAAATTGTAGCAGGGAAAAATAAAACAGAAAACAAATTACTTAGAGATCCTAAGATCAAGCAAAACTGACTGAGTAGGGCACCTAAGCACCCGGCTAGCTTAAGAGTAGGTAATACAATGAAGTCCAGCAAAGCCAGAAGGGCGGAGCCAGACTAAATAGGGAAAAAAGGTCATGTACCACCAAGCTGAAACAAAACCTAACAAGAGGGTTCTAACAGTACCCTCCCTTCTAAGAGGATCCTCCGGATCCCCTAGGACTTAGGCTTATCCGGAAACCTCTTGTAAAACGCTCTGACAAGTCTGACGCAGAAACAACATCGCCCTCACCCATGAGTTATCCTCGGGTCCATAACCCTTCCAAGCGACGAGGTACTGTAAACTCCCTCTATACCATCTAGAATTTAGGATGCGGGAAATCTCATATTGCCCGTCCTCCACCACCAGGGGAACAGTGGCCGAGACGTCTCCATCTGAGACCTCAGCTTTTTTCAAGAGAGAAACATGAAACACCGGATTAATCTTCCAGGAGGTGGGAAGCTCCAACTTAACAGCAGATTGGTTAATAACCTGAAGCACCTTAAAGGGCCCTACAAACTTGGGACCCAATTTCTTAGACGGAATCCTCAAGCGCAGATTCTTAGAGGACAACCAAACCATGTCACCAATAGCAAACAAAACCTCTTGTCGTTTTCTATCAAAATACACTTTGGATCTTTTGTTAGCCTCCTGAAGATTACCACGCACATTAGTCCAAACTCTCTCCAAAACACCAGAAAAATTCTCCTCTTCAGGTACAGCCGATCCCAACTTGGAAAATGACCCAAACGACGGATGTCTCCCAGTACAACAAAAAAAAGGCGAACAACCAGCAGAAGCGGATGTATGGTTGTTAAGAGCAAACTCAGCAAGTGGCAGAAACTCAGACCACCCCTCTTGATTATCAGTCACAAAACAACGCAAGAACTGCTCAACATCCTGGTTTTTCCTTTCTGTCTGGCCATTAGACTCAGGATGATATCCGGATGAAAACGACAAATGAACTCCCAACCTGTCAAAAAAGGCACGCCAAAAACGAGCCACAAACTGAGGTCCCCTATCAGAAACAATGTAGTAGGAACACCATGTAGTCTGACTATTTCCTTGACAAAGGCCTTAGCGAGAGTCTTAGCGCAGGGCAGTTTGATGAAAGGAACCAAGTGACACATCTTGCTAAAACGGTCCACGACCACCCAGATGACAGTGAAACCCTCAGAGGGGGGAAGGTCAGTAATAAAGTCCATAGCCAAATGTGTCCAAGGTGCACTAGGGACCTCCAGAGGGCAAAGCAACCCCGCAGCAGGAGTATGAGAAGACTTAGATCTAACACACACAGTGCATTGGCGCACCCACTTAATGACTTCCTTCTGCCATCCTGGCCACCAAAAACTACACCCACAAGTCTCTTGGTCTCAGAGATTCCTGGATGACCTGCCAACCGAGAGTCATGACATTCATCAAACAAATCTCTCCTCAGGGTACCAGGCACAAACAACCTCCCATGCGGCGTGTTAGATAGGGCATTCTCCTGTGCTTTAAGAATCTCATCTTCCAACACGGAGTCCAAAACAGCAATAACAACCCCCTCTTGCAAGATGTTTTCCTCCTCCTCCTCAGTACCCACCATAGTAGAAAAGCTGCGAGACAAAGCATCAGCTTTAACATTTTTAGTACCTGGGATGTAAGTAACGGTAAAATTAAACCATGAGAAAAACAGTGCCCACCTAGCCTGACGGGCATTCAAGCGTTTGGCAGCATCAAGGTAGATCAGATTTTTATGATCGGTGAAGACTTGAACGGGAAATTCCGCTCCCTCCAAAAAATGACGCCAGTGTTCAAATGCGAGTTTAATTGCCAACAATTCCCGATTACCGATATCATAATTTAGTTCAGACTCAGAAAATTTCTTTGAAAAAAAAGCACAGGGATGTACTCCATCCGTCTTTGCCTGAGACAACACCGCGCCGACCCCCACAGAAGAAGCATCAACCTCAACCAAAAATGGTTTAGTCACATCAGGCTGCGTAAGGATGGGAGCAGAGCTGAACCTCTCCTTTAGCAACACAAAAGCCTCAATGGCCTCAGTAGTCCACTGAACCGCATCAGCACCTTTCCTGGTGAGATCGGTCAGAGGTTTGGCAATCACAGAAAAATTTTTTATGAATTTTCTATAATAATTGGCGAACCCCAAAAACCTCTGTATTGATTTCACACCAATAGGCCTAGGCCATTCCTGCACAGCTTGCACTTTCACCGGGTCCATCTCAAAACCTTCACTGGAGACAATGTAGCCCAAAAAACAAGTCTCTGTACAGCGAACTCACATTTTTCTAGTTTGGCAAAAAGTGAATTATCACTCAGTAACTGTAATACTTCACGCACACTCCTCCAATGAGACTCCAAATCCAGTGAATAAATCAAAATGTCATCCAAATACACAACCACACTTCTGCCGATCAAAGGTCTAAGGATGTCATTAATAAGATTCTGAAAAAATGCCGGAGCACTGGAAAGTCCAAAAGGCATGACCAGATTCTCAAAATGACCCAGTGGAGTGTTAAACGCTGTCTTCCATTCATCCCCCTCCTTCATGCGCAACAAATTGTATGCCCCTCGAAGATCAATTTTCGAGAACCACTTGGCCCCCACTAACTGATTAAACAAATCAGGAATCAATGGCAGTGGGTAAGGATTGCATACAGTAATCTTATTAATCTCACGAAAGTCTAGACAAGGCCGTAAACCGCCGTCCTTTTTTTTAACAAAAAAAAATCCAACCGCCACAGGAGATTTGGAAGGCCTAATGTGACCGGCGGCCAAGCTTGTCTGTATGTATTCCTCCAAAGCCTTTCTCTCAGGAATAGTCAAATTAAATAAACGACTTTTAGGAAGAGTCGCTCCAGGGACAAATTCAATTGCACAATCATAATCTCTATGAGGAGGCAATACCTGCGATTCCTATCAGAAAAAACTTTCCAAAAATCCTAAATAGGTACAGGTAACTCCCCCTTAACTACAGCAGCAATACGCCCGTTACAACACTTGCCATAACAATTAGGACTTCAGGACTTAATTTCATTGGTAGACCAATCCAGTACCGGATTGTGCAATTTTAACCAGGGTAACCCCAAAATCACAGGTGAGGGCAAATTATTCAAAACTACCAAATCCAAATTCTCTTGATGAACACCATTAATAGTAAGAGGAAATTCACAGATATGGTGAGTAACATTTTTCAAGTGAGAAGCATCCACAGACACCACATTAATAGGAGAAGATAGAAGTTTGGGTTTTAATTTTAGTTTTTCCAAAAATTTCCCATCAATCACATTGAGAGTTGAACCACAATCCACAAATACCCGAAACTCCATTAATTCCTCCTCACCAGCAGTGGTAGCAGAAAGAAAGACACCTTTATTGTTTAAACAAGCTATGCGGGCGAAACTGACCTCATTTTTTTTTTTCTCTTTATTCATTCGAAGCGCACAGTTCTCAATAAAATGCCCAGATTTGCCACAATAGAAACACAAGCCCTCCGCAAATCTACGGTCTTTTTCCCGAGAGTAAGGTGTCATTGCTCCAATTTCCATCGGCTCTGCAATGTCAGTACAGTCCCTTTCCAAACTTGAAGATGACAAGGCAGATTTACTCTCATTAACCCTTGCACGCAGTCTCCTATCCACCCGTATGGCTAATTGCATAGCCTCTTGCAAGTTACCAGGTATAGGATAAGCAATCAGCAAATCTTTAACCCTTTCACTTAACCCTGCAAGAAATAAACTTTTCAAAGCTGAATCGTTCCACCCCACCTGAGTGGACCACCTTCGGAAGTGAGTACAATATTTTTCCACATTACCTGATCCCTGTCTCAAACGTCTCAATTCTGTCTCAGCTGATGAAACACGATCCGGATCGTCATACAATAACCCCAAAGCAGAAAAAAAACTATCCACTGATCTAAAGCATGGATCACTAGGCTGCAGAGAAAAGGCCCAGTCCTGAGGTTCTTTGCGCAAAAGTGACATTATGAACCCTATGCGCTGTGATTCATCACCAGAGGATCTGGGTCTGAAACGGAAATACAAGAAGCAAGCATTTTTAAAAGAAAAAAAATCTTGTTGTTCACCAAAAAATAAGTCAGGCAAACGTACCTCTGGCTCCACGAAATGTGCTCCAGAACAACTACTCACGTGTTGCTGGATTTCAGCCACCTCCAGAGAAAGTCCCTGCAGGCGTTGAGCCAAATCCTGAACCGACACCATGATGGAAACAGAAAATCTTTCCTTAGAGATTTTTTTTTTTTTTTCTTGGGCTGGACTTACTGTTATGATCTGCTACAAGCACTAAGGAAAGATGGGAATTCTGTCCCTACAATAGAACTAAGCTGGATCCCTACGATGTAACGGGGAACCTGATCCTGCGACCAGACCCGCTAAAGTCCTCAGCTAGTCTGAACGAAGACCTATAGTTGCGAGGGAGGAATCCCTACAAGAACTAGGGACTGGGAGAAAAGGTGGACACCTCCTAACAGAAATTGTAGCAGGGAAAAATAAAACAGAAAACAAATTACTTAGAGATCCTAAGATCAAGCAAAACTGACTGAGTAGGGCACCTAAGCACCCGGCTAGCTTAAGAGTAGGTAATACAATGAAGTCCAGCAAAGCCAGAAGGGCGGAGCCAGACTAAATAGGGAAAAAAGGTCATGTGACCAGCAAGCTGAAACAAAACCTAACAAGAGGGTTCTAACAGGAGCCTCTGCTCAGAAACCATCTCTAGCACATTCATAACAGTACCCCCCTTGAGGAGGGGTCACCGAACCCTCACTTGTGCAACCAGGCCGATCAGGATGAGCTCGGTGATAGGCACGGATCAGTCTCCTAGCATGGATGTCTGAAGCAAACACCCAAGAATTGTCCTCCTGACCATAACCTCTCCACTTAACCAAATACTGGAGATTCTGTCTAGAAAAACGAGAATCCAATATTTTTTCAACCACATACTCCAGATTGCCCTCAACCAAAACAGTATCAGGAGGCGCAGCCATAGGAACCACTGGCTCGACAAACCTCTTCAATAAGGACTTGTGGAACACGTTATGGATCTTAAATGTCCCTGGAAGAAGCAAACGGAAGGAAACAGGATTAAGAATCTCCATGATCTTATAAGGTCGAATGAACCTAGGCTTAAACTTTGAAGATGCAACCCTCATAGGGATATTTCTTGAGGACAACCAAACCAAGTCCCCCACTTTAAACCGAGGACCATCAGTCCTATGCCGGTTGGCAAAACGTTGGGCCTTCTCCTGAGAGAGAGAGACAACCTCTCCACTACCTGGTCCCAAATCTGCTGCATTCGCTCCACAACAGAGTCAACACCCGGACAGACAGAAGCCTCCGCCTATCCCGAAGAAAATCGAGGGTGAAACCCAGAATTACTGAAAAATGGAGACATCAAGGTGGCAGAGCTAGCCCTATTATTAAGAGCAAACTCAGCCAAAGGCAAAAAAGAGACCCAGTTATCTTGATCAGCAGACACAAAACATCTCAAATAAGTCTCCAAGGTCTGGTTTGTTCTCTCGGTTTGTCCATTGGTCTGAGGATGAAAAGCAGAGGAGAAAGATAATTGAACACCAAGTTTAGAACAAAATGTCCTCCAAAATCTGGAATCTGGAAACAAACTGGACTCCTCTGTCAGACACAATGTTCTCCGGAATGCCATGTAACCGAACCACGTGCTGAAGGAACAAGGGCACCAATTCGGAGGAGGAAGGTAACTTAGGTAATGGCACAAGATGTATCATCTTGGAAAACCTATCACAGATTACCCAGATAACGGTCATTCTCTGAGAAACAGGGAGGTCGGAAATAAAAGCCATAGATATATGGGTCCATGGCCTCTTGGGCACAGGTAATGGCATTAACAAACCACTAGAGCGAGAGCAAGGCTTGGAGCGAGAGCAAGTCCCACAGGACTGCACAAATTCCCTGTCGTCACGAGACAAAGTAGGCCACCAAAAGGACCGACACACCAAGTCTCTGGTACCAAAAATCCCGGGATGACCAGCCAACACGGAACAATGAATCTCAGACATCACACTCTTCTTCCACTGGTCTGGGACAAACAATTTCCCAATAGGGCAGCGCTCAGGTTTATCCTCCTGACACCCTTCCAGAGCCAGTCTCAAATTGGGCGAGATGGCGGAAAGAACTACACCCTCATTCAAAATAACAGTAGGATCAGATAACTCAGGAGAGTCCATAAAGAAACTCCTCGAGAGGGCATCCGCCTTAACATTCTTAGTGCCAGGAAGAAAGGAAACCACAAAATTAAAACGTGTGAAAAACAAGGCCCACCTGGCCTGTCTAGGATTAAGTCGCTTGGCTGATTCGAGATAAACCAGGTTCTTATGGTCCATGAGGACCACCACCTGATGTTTTGCTCCTTCCAGCCAATGTCTCCACTCTTCAAAGGCCCACTTCATGGCCAATAACTCCCGATTACCCACGTCATAATTACGTTCAGTTGGAGAAAATTTTCGAGAGAAAAAGGCACAAGGGTTACTCTTAGAGGTCTCTGGATCTCTTTGGGACAAAACGGCACCTGCCCCAATTTCAGAGGCATCAACCTCCACCTGAAACGGTAGAACAGGAGCAGAAGTGAATCTCTGCTTAAGTTCCTGAAACGCAGAAACTGCCTCAGGAGGCCAATTCACCACATCAGAACCCTTTTTGGTCAAATCAGTCAATGGTTTAACTGTTAGAACCCTCTTGTTAGATTTTGCTTCAGTTTGCTGGTCACATGACCTTTTTACCCTATTTAGTCTGGCTCCGCCCTTCTGGCTTTGCTGGACTTCATTGTATTATCTACTCTTAAGCTAGCCGGGTGCTTAGGTGCCTTACTCTGTCAGTTTTGCTTGATCTTAGGATCTCTTAGTATTTGTTTTCTGTTTTATATTCCCTGCTACACTTTCTGTTAGGAGGTGTCCACCTTTTCACCCAGTCCCTAGATCTTGTAGGGATTCCTCCCTCGCAACTATAGGTCTTCGTTCAGACTAGCTGAGGACTTTAGCGGGTCTGGTCGCAGGATCAGGTTCCCGTTACATCGTAGGGATCCAGCTCAGTCCTATTGTAGGGACAGAATTCCCACCTTTCCTTAGTGCTTGTAGCAGATCATAACAGTAAGTCCAGCCCAAAGAAAAAAAAAAAAAAAAGAAATCTCTAAGGAAAGATTTTCTGTTTCATCATGGTTTTGGTTCAGGATTTGGTTCAAGGGAGAAAGGGACTTTCTCTGGAGGTGGCTGAGATAAAGCAACACGTGAGTAGTTGTTCTGGAGCACATTTTGTGGAGCCAAAGGTATGTTTGCCTGATTTATTTTTTGGTGAACAAGATTTTTTTCTTTTAAAAATGCTTGCTTGTTGTATTTCCGTTTGAGACCCAGATCCTCTGGTGATGAATCACAGCGCATAGGGTTCATAATGTCACTTTTGCGCAAAGAACCTCAGGACTGGGCCTTTTCTATGCAGTCTAGTGATCCATGCTTTAGATCAGTGGATATTTTTTTTTCTGCTTTGGGGTTATTGTATGACGATCCGGATCGTGTTTCATCAGCTGAGACAGAATTGAGACAGGGATCAGGTAATGTGGAAAAATATTGTACTCACTTCCGAAGGTGGTCCACTCAGGTGGGCTGGAACGATTCAGCTTTGAAAAGTTTATTTCTTGCAGGGTTAAGTGAGAGGGTTAAAGATTTGCTGATTGCTTATCCCATACCTGGTAACTTGCAAGAGGCTATGCAATTAGCCATACGGGTGGATAGGAGACTGCGTGCAAGGGTTAATGAGAGTAAATCTGCCTTGTCAGCTCCTAGTTTTGAGAAGGAATGTACTGACATTGCAGAGCCGATGTAAATTGGAGCAATGGCACCTCACTCTCAGGAAAAAGACCGCAGATTTGCTCAAGGTTTGTGTTTCTATTGTGGTAAATCTGAGCATTTCATTAAGAACTGTGTGCTTCGAATGAATGAAGAGAGAAAAAAAAATGAGGTCAGTTTTGCCCGCATAGCTTGTTTAAACGATAAAGGTGTCTTTCTTTCAGCTACCACTGCTGTTGAGGAGGAATTAATGGAGTTTCGGGTATTTGTGGATTGTGGTTCAACTCTCAATGTGATTGATGGGAAATTTTTGGAAAAACTAAAATTAAAACCCAAACTTCTGTCTTCCCCTATTAATGTGGTGTCTGTGGATGGTTCTCCCTTGAAAAATGTTACTCACCATATCTGTGAATTTCCTCTTACTAATAATGGTGTTCATCAAGAGAATTTGGATTTGGTAGTTTTGAATAATTTGCCCTCACCGGTGATTTTGGGGTTACCCTGGTTAAAATTGCACAATCCGGTATTGGATTGGTCTACCAATGAAATTAAGTCCTGGAGTCCTAATTGTTATGACAAGTGTTGTAACGGGCGTATTGCTGCTGTAGTTAAGGGGGAGTTACCTGTACCTATTCAGGATTTTTGGAAAGTTTTTTCTTATAAGGAATCGCAGGTATTGCCTCCTCATAGAGATTATGATTGTGCAATTGAATTTGTCCCTGGAGCGACTCTTCCTAAAAGTCGTTTATTTAATTTGACTATTCCTGAGACAAAGGCTTTGGAGGAATACATACAGACAAGCTTGGCCGCCGGTCACATTAGGCCTTCCAAATCTCCTGTGGCGGTTGGATTTTTTTTTGTTAAAAAAAAGGACGGCGGTTTACGGCCTTGTCTAGACTTTCGTGAGATTAATAAGATTACTGTACGCAATCCTTACCCACTGCCATTGATTCCTGATTTGTTTAATCAGTTAGTGGGGGCCAAGTGGTTCTCGAAAATTGATCTTCGAGGGGCATACAATTTGTTGCGCATGAAGGAGGGGGATGAATGGAAGACTGCGTTTAACACTCCACTGGGTCATTTTGAGAATCTGGTCATGCCCTTTGGGCTTTCCAGTGTTCCGGCATTTTTTCAGAATCTTATTAATGACATCTTTAGACCTTTGATCGGCAGAAATGTAGTTGTGTATTTGGATGACATTTTGATTTATTCATCAGATTTGGAGTCTCATTGGAGGAGTGTGCGTGAAGTATTACAGTTACTGAGTGATAATTCACTTTTTGCCAAACTAGAAAAATGTGAGTTCGCTGTACAGAGACTTAGTTTTTTGGGCTACATTGTCTCCAGTGAAGGTTTTGAGATGGACCCAGTGAAAGTGCAAGCTGTGCAGGATTGGCCTAGACCTATTGGTGTGAAATCAATACAGAGGTTTTTGGGGTTCGCCAATTATTATAGAAAATTCATAAAAAAAATTTCTGTGATTGCCAAACCTCTGACCGATCTCACCAGGAAAGGTGCTGATGCGTTTCAGTGGACTACTGAGGCCATTGAGGCTTTTGTGTTGCTAAAGGAGAGGTTCAGCTCTGCTCCCATCCTTACGCAGCCTGATGTGACTAAACCATTTTTGGTTGAGGTTGATGCTTCTTCTGTGGGGGTCGGCGCGGTGTTGTCTCAGGCAAAGACGGATGGAGTACATCCCTGTGCTTTTTTTTCAAAGAAATTTTCTGAGTCTGAACTAAATTATGATATCGGTAATCGGGAATTGTTGGCAATTAAACTCGCATTTGAACACTGGCGTCATTTTTTGGAGGGAGCGGAATTTCCCGTTCAAGTCTTCACCGATCATAAAAATCTGATCTACCTTGATGCTGCCAAACGCTTGAATGCCCGTCAGGCTAGGTGGGCACTGTTTTTCTCACGGTTTAATTTTACCGTTACTTACATCCCAGGTACTAAAAATTTAAAGCTGATGCTTTGTCTCGCAGCTTTTCTCCTATGGTGGGTACTGAGGAGGAGGAGGAGAACATCTTGCAAGAGGGGGTTGTTATTGCTGTTTTGGACTCCGTGTTGGAAGATGAGATTCTTAAAGCACAGTAGAATGCCCCATCTAACACGCCGCATGGGAGGTTGTTTGTGCCTGGTACCCTGAGGAGAGATTTGTTTGTTGAATGTCATGACTCTCGGTTGGCAGGTCATCCTGGAATCTCTGAGACCAAGAGACTTGTGGGTCGCAGTTTTTGGTGGCCAGGATGGCAGAAGGAAGTCATTAAGTGGGTGCGTCAATGCACTGTGTGTGCTAGATCTAAGTCTTCTCATACTCCTGCTGCGGGTTGCTTTGCCCTCTGGAGGTCCCTAGTGCACCTTGGACACATTTGGCTATGGACTTTATTACTGACCTTCCCCCTCTGAGGGTTTCACTGTCATCTGGGTGGTGTGGACCGTTTTAGCAAGATGTGTCACTTGGTTCCTTTCATCAAACTGCCCTGCGCTAAGACTCTCGCTAAGGCCTTTGTCAAGGAAATAGTCAGACTACATGGCGTTCCTACTGACATTGTTTCCGATAGGGGACCTCAGTTTGTGGCTCGTTTTGGCGCGCTTTTTGTGACAGGTTGGGAGTTCATTTGTCGTTTTCTTCCGGATATCATCCTGAGTCTAATGGCCAGACAGAAAGGAAAAACCAGGATGTTGAGCAGTTCTTGCGTTGTTTTGTGACTGATAATCAAGAGGGGTGGTCTGAGTTTCTGCCACTTGCTGAGTTTGCTCTTAACAATCATACATCCGCTTCTGCTGGTTGTTCGCCTTTTTTTTGTTGTACTGGGAGACATCCGTCGTTTTGGGTCATTTTCCAAGTTGGGATCGGCTGTACCTGAAGAGGAGAATTTTTCTGTGTTTTGGAGAGAGTTTGGACTGATGTGCGTGGTAATCTTCAGGAGGCTAACAAAAGATCCAAAGTGTATTTTGATAGAAAACGACAAGAGGTTTTGTTTGCTATTGGTGACATGGTTTGGTTGTCCTCTAAGAATCTGCGCTTGAGGATTCCGTCTAAGAAATTGGGTCCCAAGTTTGTAGGGCCCTTTAAGGTGCTTCAGGTTATTAACCAATCTGCTGTTAAGTTGGAGCTTCCTACCTCCTGGAAGATTAATCCGGTGTTTCATGTTTCTCTCTTGAAAAAAGCTGAGGTCTCAGATGGAGACGTCTCGGCCACTGTTCCCCTGGTGGTGGAGGACGGGCAATATGAGATTTCCCGCATCCTAAATTCTAGACGGTATAGAGGGAGTTTGCAGTACCTCGTCGCTTGGAAGGGTTATGGACCCGAGGATAACTCATGGGTGAGGGCGGATGATGTTTCTGCGTCTAGACTTGTTAGAGCGTTTCACAAGAGGTTTCGGATAAGCCTAAGTCCTAGGGGATCCGGAGGATCCTCTTGAAGGGAGGGTACTGTTAGAACCCTCTTGTTAGATTGTTCAGTTGTTCATGTTTTCATGTTGGCTGGTCTGCTTATGGACTTCATTTATTATCCCTTTAGTCTAGCTGCGGCTCCTTCTGTAGTATTTCTTGTCTGGACTTCATTGTTTTCTCGTTAAGTCTGCCGTGATGTTAGTGCTTCTCTTCATTTCTCTTGACTAGGATCTTATTTTTTCTGTATATTCCTGCTAACTGTTCTTTAGATAGAGTGAGCGATACTTTCCGATATCTAAAGTATCGGAATCGGAATGGTATCGCCGATATCACTAAAATATCGGCGATACCGATACCGATACCGGAAGTCCCATGTAAGTCTATGGGAACAAAATATCGAAATTAAAAAAAACCCATTCTTGCCTTGTTGGTTAATTGTACATGAAGGAAAACAACAAAGAGTAATGTAGAATGTATTGGGGAAGGTTGAGGAGACATTAAAGGCATAGATGTTTAACCCAATCAAATGGAATAGCAAAATATTTTTTTTTTAAAGATGTTCGGATTGACGAAGAAATTGACAATGTTAACGTTTTTTATATTTTGGCAAATATGTATATTACACAACTTCCATGCTCTTCATCTTCACCTTTTTAACTTTTCACACACTTTCTCCTTCATAATCTTCTGCAGCATCATCTTTTTCATCAAATTATTTTCATCTTCACCTTCTTTATCTTCTTCTTAAACTTCTTGCTATTCATCTTTGTTAACATTACTCATATTCTTCTTATTAAACTATTATTCTTATTCATATTCTGCTTCATCTTCTTCATCATATTCTTATTTGTGACAGAGAATCCTGTACTTGTAATCTGTCAAAGTATGAATTTTTCATCCTTCCGTTCTTGCTGTCACAAAAGATTTAAATTACAACAGTATTTGTCCGTGTTCAGTTTAGCCTGCAGCAGCAGGCATTTTCCAGGGGCACCACGAGGAGGAACGGACTCACCCCCATACACTGCTTAGTCTTCTTCTGCTTAGAATTTAGAGCATATATTTTGCTCTTCATTTTGGTCTTATACTTCATGTTCTTCTGCTTTTAGATCTTCTGCTTATTGTTCTTGTGTCTCTTGTTCCGTATCTTGTATTTGTAGCACAATCTTGTACCAGCTGATGTTACTGGGACACGGTTACTAAGCAGGAGGTACCTGTGCTCCAAAGCACTACCAAGGACCAGCAGACGTTGCTGGAACTCGGATACCGAGATGGAGGCACCTAGCCAAAGGCACTGCGGAGAACCAGTTGACGGTACTGGAACCCGGAGGGGCAGCAGAAGGAAAAGAGCCAATGGCACAACCGAGGACCAGCTGACGTTACTGGGACACGGTTACTAAGCAGGAGGTACCTGTGCTCCAAAGCACTACCAAGGACCAGCAGACGTTGCTGGAACTCGGATACCGAGATGGAGGCACCTAGGCCAAAGGCACTGCGGAGAACCAGTTGACGGGATACTGGAACCCGGACGGGTAGCAGAAGGTACAAGAGCCAAGGCAAGTAACGAGGACCAGCTGACTGTGCTGGAACCCGGAGGGGCAGCAGAAGGAAAAGAGCCAATGGCACAACCGAGGACCAGCTGACGTTACTGAACCCCAGTAACACAGGAGCAAGTGTTGACTGTGCTAACAGCACTTCCGAGCAACAACTGGCGGTGTTGGAGCCCAGGGTCAAGGAGGATGTTTAAATACTAGATCAAGTAATTTCCTTGTTACCTGTCAATTTTAAATGTCTATACTTCAAACAAGAGAAAGATAACCTTTACTACCATAAGATGATGATTTCATTTAAACTAATATCTAGATAAATAAAGAATTGACAAACATAAACACATACATTAACATGTTGAACAGCAATGCAAACCACAAAATAAATTAGTTAAGGAATCTGCTATACGGTTGTACATAAAAGCATACAAGTACATATCTGAATCCATTAATGATGGATAAGTAACAGTATGTACACCATTTTTATTGTATAGACAATGAATGTCTGACTTCAAAACATCATCAGCATTACAAGTTATCTGTGACATTACTAAAATGTTACATTTGCTGAATAATGTCACTAAACAGTTTATACAAAATTATACAATTTCCATCATGTAATACTCATAATATGTGGCAATAATCATGTTTATTAACAAACATAACCTTTAAAAAGTGCATAGTGCATAGTGAAAATTGCTATTTATGCCTGACTGTCGACTTGCAAGCATGACAACGGATAGATAAGGTATATATAGATGAGACTGCATAGCCACAGATGGTGAATGGCGATGTAATACTGTACCTCAATAAAGTGTGCGTCACTACTACATAATTTTTTTTATATAGCTTTATAAAAGGGTACGTGGATGTATGCTTGCGCCTTTGTTTTGACGCACAGACTGCCTTCCTGCTGAGACGCGTTGGGTAGTGAACAGTTGTGTGCAGTGTTCACTGTAGTCTGAGGTTTTCCTTTTTGGAGTGCAGATCACGCTCCAGTTAGTTCTTCAACCACTGCTGGTTGTAGTCTGCTGAGCGTGTGTCACTGGCACATCCTTGAAATTTTTCTCTAATTGTTGCTGCTCCATTCTATTACAAATAAATAAAATCTATTAGTGTGACGCGCTTCCATCCGTATACAATACATTGGTTGCAAACACTATAGAAGTACACAAAGGGGCCTTTCACACCTACTGAACAGTTGTGTGCAGTGTTCACTGCAGTCTCTGCGGAATAACCACACTTAGGCCTTATAACTTTTCAGACTTTCTTTATCAATCTACCAAGATGAAGAAGGCAGGGAGTAAGGCACGTGGTCGTGGAGTTTCTTCAGGGAGAGGACGTGGGGATTCTGTGGCTGCTGCGGCCCCCAGTGACACAGCATCCACCAGTTTTCCCGGGCCGTGAGCGTTCCTTTATGCGCACTTTTGTAGGAGCTCGGAGTACCCCCCTGCTGCGGGAAGAACAAATTGAAGCCGTTGTTGTTTGGATCTCAGCCAATGCATCGACTTCAATTGCTTCCACCTCCTCTCAGGACCACAGCACTGTTGGGCAACCATCTGTCTCTTCACCGCCTGGCAAATTGCCCAGGCAGTCAGAGAGTTCTGTACAGGAGCCAGCTGAGTGTCTGCTTCTGTTCTCAGAATCTATTGGCTTGCAAACAGGGGCCCAGCCAAGCAGCATTCTGTAATGTGAAGAAGAGGGAGTATGCAGTGATGCGCAACAGCTGTGTCTCTCTGAATCTGAAGAGGCGGGTGAGACAGTGCCGATGGTCAGCACACCGCAGAACGCATCTGATGATGATGATGAGACCCAGGTGCCAGTTTCTGTTGAGCATGGTGCTGGCCAGACCACCCAACAGCAGGTGTTGGAAGAGGGTAGTGGAGATGATGAGGTCCAATACCCAACATGGCATGAAGAACAGGAAGGTGGTGGGAGCAGCTCAGAGGAATAATAATAATATTTATTTATATAGCGCCATCATATTCCGCAGCGCTTTACAGTTTAGCAGTTTCAGAACACAAGTCATAAGTAACAACGTTAACAATACAATAATTTAAGCTAAATAAGTCGCCCCTGCTCGTGACAGCTTACAATGTACAATGAGATGGGGGAGATACAAAGTATAGGTGTTTATATACAATGGTGCATTTACAATGATGTTCCAGCCATCTTAAGGGACTGAGGGATGGAGATAGTGAATGGGCTAGAGACACACACACACTTACACAGAATACATAGAATGACTTTGATTAGTGAATGTGATAGGCCGCTCTGAACAAATGTGTTTTGAGGGAGCGCCTGAAACCATGCAAATTGTGGATAGTCCTAATTTCTTGGGGTACAGCATTCCAGAGGATTGGCGTAGAGCAGGAGAAGTCTTGGAGTCGGGAGTGGGAGGTACGTATTAGTGCAGAGGTTAGTCGAAAGTCGTTTGCAGAGCGCAGCAGTCGGTTAGGCCGATAGATAGAAATGAGGGAGGAGATGTAGGAGGGGTGCTGCACTGTGGAGAGCTTTGTGGGTGAGAACCAGTACTTTGGTTGAAAGCTGGGAGAGGCCTAGAGAAATGGTTAGTGATAGAAGGAAGATAGAGGAAGACATTGCCCCAACGGTACAAACAGGAGGGAGAGTTAGGCTGCAGACTCGGTTGCCTGTAGCCTCCAGTTTGGCACCTGTTCGGAGCAGTTGTCTTCCAAAAGTCAAAACGTGCGCTCCCAGGACTTGCACTGCGTGGTCCTTTTTTCACACACTTGCACATGATATTTGCTATGTGAAATGCAAGCTGTGTAATCAAAAATTAAAAATAGCTAAAAGTGTCAGTCACCTCAATACCACAAATATGTGGAAACATGTGCGGACAAAGCACGTAGTTGAGTTACAAAGACACACTGGAGATGTAGGCCAACCTACAGCAGCACCTACATCTTCAGGTTGTGTTGAAGCCTCTTCATCGAGCTCACACACAGCTGGTTATGCTTCCTCACAGGATCGCCATGGAAGAACCTCGGCCACTGTTGTCCAGAGACAAACTGTTATTCCACACACAGCAGCAAGTTCCCTGTCATCCTCACACTCCCAGGCCACAAAACAGCCAGCGGTAGCACAGGCATGGGATAAAAGACGGCCATACTCCGCAAACCATGCACGAGCACAGGCTCTGAATGCTGGCATTGCAAAACTCCTGTCCCTTGAAATGCTGTGATTCAGGCTGGTGGAGACAGACAGTTTCCGTAACTGAATATCATTGTCAATCCCACAATACAATGTGCCAAGCCGATTTCATTTCAGCAGGCAAGCCGTCCCTGGTCTGCAAAAGCATGTTGAGGGAAAAATTAAACATGCGCTACTAAAAGCCCTCAGTAGCAAGGTCCACCTGACCACCGATGCGTGGACCAGTACCCATTGTTATGATCTGCTACAACCAGTAAGGAAAGAAGGGAATTCTGTCCCTACAATACAACTAAGCTGAATCCCTACGATGTAACGGGGAACCTGATCCTGCGACCAGACCCGCTAAAGTCCTCATCTAGTGTGAACGAAGACCTATAGTTGCGAGGGAGTAATCCCTACAAGATCTAGGGACTGGGAGAAAAGGTGGACACCTCCAAATCACTAAATTGTAGCATGGATAATTAAACAGAAAAATAAATACTTTGTGATCCTAACATCAAGCAAAACTCACAGATTAAGGCACCTAAGCACCCGGCTAGCTTAACAGTAGATAATACAATGAAGTCAAGCAAAGCCAGAAGGGCGGAGCCAGACTAAATAGGGAAAAAAGGTCATGTGACCAGCAAACTGAAACAAAACCTAACAAGAGGGTTCTAACACCCATGGCCAGGGACAATACCTTTCCCTCACTGCCCATTGGGTCAATGTTGTGCAGCCGGGTACTGATCTTGCGAGTGGCGCTGTACGTGTTCTGCCAACTCCAAGGATTGCAGGAATCAAGTCTGTACACATTGATTCCTCCTCCTATTCCAGTTCCTCAGAATCATCGCTGCAGGAGCCGTCACGGTCTACCTCCACATGGACCCGTGAACGTTTACCTGTTGCGACCGATATGAGCACAGCCGTGTCCAAATGTCAACAGGCCATCCTGAAATTAATTTCCATGGGGAATCTTAGCCACACAGCGCAGGAGCTCTGTAATGCCATAAAGCAGGAGAGCGACGTGTGGTTTTTGGAAGAGAATCTACAGGCAGGCTTGGTAGTGTGTGACAATGGCCGAAATCTGGTGTCAGCTCTGGGCCTTGGCAACCTCACTCACATACCATGTCTGTCATATGTGCTCAACTTGGTCGTGCAGAGTTTTTTGAGGGACTATCCGGATCTTGATGCACTGCTGCACAAGGTCCGCCTAGAGTGCGCTCACTTGCGACGTTCCAGCATGGCCAGATCGCTGATTGCAGCTCTGCAACGCAGATTTCACCTTCATGAACATCGCATTATATGTGACGTACCCACCAGGTGGAATTCCTCGTTACATATGTTGGAGCGGTTGTGTGAGCAGCAGCCAACAGTAATGGAGTATCAGCTGCATCAGGCGCAGTCAACTCGCAATTTGCGGCGTTCACACTTCACCACTACTGAGTGGGCCTCTATAATAAGAATAATAATATTATTTATTTATATAGCGCCATAATATTCCGCAGTGCTTTACAGTTTAACAGTTTCAAAACACGAGTCATAAGTAACAACGTTAACAATACAATAATTAAAGCAAAATCAGCCGCCCCTGCTGGTGAAAGCTTACAATCTACAATGAGGTGTGGGAGATACAAAGTACAGGTGTTTATATACAATGGTGTTTTTACAATGATGGTCCAGCCATTTTAAGGAAGTGAGGGATGCATGGAGATAGTGAATGGGCTACACACACAGAATTACACATAGAATGACTTTGATTAGTGAATGTGATAGGCCACTGTGAACAAATGTGTTTTGAGGGAGCGCCTGAAACCATCCAAATTGCGGATAGTCCTAATTTCTTGGGGTAGAGCATTCCAGAGGATTGGCGCAGCGCGGGTGAAGTCTTGGAGTTGGGAGTGGGAGGTACGGATTAGTGCAGAGGTTAGTCGAAGGTCGTTTGCAGAGTGCAGCAGTCGGTTAGGCCGATAAATATAAATAAGGGAGGAGATGTAGGGGGGTGCTGCGCTGTGGAGAGCTATGTTGGTGAGAACCAGTAATTAGAATTGGATCCTATAATGAATGGGCAGCCACTGCCAGTGTAATGAGTGGCGAATAACTCTATGAAGGATATCTGCCACGTTTTGCGTGCGTTTGATGAGTCAACGCGGATGGCGAGTGCAGATGATGCACTAGTCAGCCTGACTGTCCCCCTTATCTGCCTGCTTCAAAAAACACTGCAAGCACTAAGGCATGAGGTTTTGGAAGAGGTGGAGGATGAGGAGTCACAATTCCATCACCTTCTGGACAGTCAGCGCAACGTGGTTCCTCACAAAGGGCTGGAGGACTTTCAAAGTACCATGCTGTATCAACAATTGAACCTCCAGAGTCGCTGTCTATATTTTCATAACCATTACAAACTTTTAATGTATTTACAAAGCACATAATGTACATTTTTTGTCTATCCTTTTGTAATGCTATTGTGTTTCCATAAACTGATGTTACAGAATTATGATACAAAGTTTTTAAATTTTGAGTTTTAAATTTTGTAAATTTATATGTATTTGAAGGACTTTGTGAGGAGGATGAGGAGGAGTCAATGGAGGAGGAAGACATCGCTCCAGAGGGAGGTAGACAATGCTCTAGTCAGTATGTAGACCAAGGGTGGGGTGATGCACAGCAGGCGGAGATGACGCCTCTTGCAGGGGACAACGTTTCTTGGCCAGTTGGGAGTCTGCAGCACATGGTTGATTTCATGCTGCAGTGGCTGAGAAACGACCGCCGCATCGAACACATTCACACCACGTCTGATTATTGGGTGTACACCCTCCTAGACCCTCGCTACCGGGACAACTTACAAAGCCTCATCACACCGTTGAACCGGGAGCGTAAAATGCGGAAGTACCAAGACACACTGGTGCAATCCATAATGTTCTCCATTCCAGCCGAGAGCACTGCTGCTGCTACTGATTTACAAAGCAGCTCTGTGCGTCGAGGCAGTGGAGACAGCTCTGCAACAAGAGGGAGCACAAGCAGCGCCTCTGCACAGGGCAAGAACAGTATGTTCCAAATGTGTCGAAGTTTTGTGGCAGCGCCACCAATGTCTACACCATCCGAGACGGCTCCAGTCAGCAGGAGGCAACATTTCCGTAAGATGGTGACAGACTACATGTCTTGCCCTCTCAGTGTACTCCCAGATGGCTCTTCCCCATTCAAGTTTTGTGTCTCTAAGCTGGATACATGGCCAGAGCTTAGCCAGTATGCATTGGAGGTGCTGGCTTGATCTGCTGGCAGTGTATTATCGGAGCGCGTCTTTACTGCTGCAGGTGGTGTACTAACAGACCGTTGCATGCGACTATCCTACGATAATGTAGAACGGCTTACTTTTCTGAAAATGAACTAGGCATGGATCTCGCCTGAATTTGCCTGTCCGGTTTCAGATTAACTAACTGGTTGACAACGTTTTCCATGTCTCCTGTTATGTTCATCTTTCTACCACCTGAGCTATACTCCCTGGGCTACAACACTGCCAGTTGCTGCTCAGAAGTGTCGTGTCCACAGACCAATACACAAGCTATAGTGATAGTGGGGTTCAGTAACGCCTGCTGTTCCCCTGTGTGTGTCCGGCAAAAATTACTGCTACCTAGCTACACATGTTTAAAAAAACATGACATGTTAAAGTGGCTAGTGCTACACATAGATATCAGGCTACACCCTTATTTCTAAGCTGTAAACAAGTGAAACGTCAAATTTAAAACCATTCAATGATTAGTGTTGGTAACAAATCTGTAACTAAATAATTGTGACATATTATGGCAGATATCCACATGTCTAACACAAATGCTAACACAAAAGCATACTTATGCTATAGGGTACTGATGGTGAACCTTCTCACTCCATAACTTTGACCAATCCAACTCACATCATGCCTCAAATGCTGCAATGTTGGAAGTGCATAATGTGGGTTGAACTTTGACAACAGCTGCAGTGCGAAGGTTATCCTTCTGTGTTCTTGGCTTTTAAATAAAAGCATACAAGTAAATATAATAATACATTGTTGATTAAGGGACATGATGTACACCTGTAATATTGTGCAAACAATGGATGTAGGACTATTCCTCTTCAACATTACTTATATTTGTGTCATTTGAAAAAATACATATTTTAGTTAAAAATTAAAAACCCATGTTCAGTAGCTGTGAAAGGCCCGTTTGTGTACTTCTATATTGTTTGCAACCAATGTATTGTATACGGATGGAAGCGCGTCACACTAATAGATTAGATTTATTTTAAATGGAATGTAGCAGAACCAATTGGAGATAAATGAAAAGGATGAGCCACTGAGACACGCTCAGCAGAGTACAAGCAGCAGTGCTTGAACATGTAACTGGAGCGTGATCTGCACTAAAAAAAGTAAAAAACACAGACTGAAGTGAACACTGAAACACAACTGTCCACAATCTGTGAAAAGCTCCTTTCTGTACTTCTATAGTGTTTGCAACCAATGTATTGTATACGGATGGAAGCGCGTCACACTAATAGATTAGATTTATTTTAAATGGAATGTAGCAGAACCAATTGGAGATAAATGAAAAGGATGAGCCACTGAGACACGCTCAGCAGAGTACAAGCAGCAGTGCTTGAACATGTAACTGGAGCGTGATCTGCACTAAAAAAAGTAAAAAACACAGACTGAAGTGAACACTGAAACACAACTGTCCACAATCTGTGAAAAGCTCCTTTCTGTACTTCTATAGTGTTTGCAACCAATGTATTGTATACGGATGGAAGCACGTCACACTAGATTTGATTTTTTTCTAATATAATGGAGCTGCACCAATTCCACTAAATAAAATAAAAAAAAAAAAAAAAAAAAAGTGACACGTGCAGATGCCTACAAACAGCGGTGGATGCAGAGCAAACTGCAGCGTCACCTGCACTGTCACACACACACCTTGCACAGAGCTGTTAAAACAACACTGGCAAAATGAAGCTTTACACAGCGGTTGGTAAACTAGCCTGCCTCAAGCACAGTAGTACACAAAATCGCAATATCTAACTGTCCCTCAGAGTCAGCACAGCAGCGTTCTGTCCCTAACTGAGTTCACAGCACAGTGACGCTAAAATGGCTGCGGCGCCTTTTATAGTGCATTCTGACATCATTTCAGCAGCCAATCACAGCCATGCCATTAGTTAAGATGACCGCATCATTACAGGATGTGCCCACACTTCGTAGGATTCCTCATTGGCTGACTAAAATCACATTGCCTCTCAAAGAATTATGGGAACTTCCGATTCCGGTATACGATATGGAAAAAGTATCGGAATTAAGTATCGGAATTCCGATAACGCGAATATCGGCCGATACCCGATACTTGCGGTATCGGAATGCTCAACACTAGTTAGGAGGTGTCCACCTTTTCACCCAGTCCCTAGATCTTGTAGGGATTCCTCCCTCGCAACTATAGGTCTTCGTTCAGACAAGCTGAGGACTTTAGCGGGTCTGGTCGCAGGATCAGGTTCCGCGTTACATCGTAGGGATCCAGCTCAGTCCTATTGTAGGGACAGAATTCCCACCTTTCCTTAGTGCTTGTAGCAGATCATAACATTAACAATACCGGAGAAATTACCAATAAATTTACGATAAAAATTGGCAAAACCCAAAAATCTCTGAAGAGCCTTTAATGAAGTAGGTTGGACCCAATCACAGATGGCCTGAACCTTGACCGGGTGCATTTCAATAACAGACGGAGACAAAATGAATCCCAGAAATGAGACCTTCTGTACGCCAAAAAGACACTTTGATCCCTTCACATACAGTGCATTCTCTCTCAAAATCTGGAACACAGTCCGAACATGTTTCACATGAGAGTCCCAGTCATTGGAAAAAAATCAAGATATCATCCAAATAAACAATCAGAAATGTATCCACAAAATCCCTGAAAATATCATTCATGAAGGATTGGAAGACGGAAGGAACATTAGTGAGCCCAAAGGGCATCACAAGGTACTCAAAATGCCCCTCTGGAGTATTAAATGCAGTCTTCCATTCATCCCCGTGCTTAATACGAATAAGGTTATACGTCCCCCTGAGGTCAAGTTGGTAAACCAACTAGCACTTTTCCCTCTGGAAAACAGGTCAGAAATCAAGGGTAACAGATATTGATACTTCACAGTGATCTTATTCAAGAGACTATAATCAATACACGGCCTCAATGAACCATCCTTTTTGGCCACAAAGAAAAAACCGGCACCCAAGGGTGAAGAGGATGGTCTGATATGACCCTTCTCCAATGACTCCTTGATATAAGATCGCATAGCATCGTGTTCAGGTACAGACAAGTTAAAAAGGCGACCTTTAGGAAATTTACCACCAGGCACTAATTCAATAGCGCAATCGTAGCTCCTGTGAGGGGGCAAAGATGCAGATTTACTTTCACTAAATACATCCGAAAAATCAGTTGAAAAGTCAGGAACATCCTGAGACTTGGGAGAGGCAGAAAAAACAGGAGTGTCGGCATTAACACACTGGCTGCCCCAACTGGTCACAGACACAGATTTCCAATCCAAAACAGGATTATGAGACTGTAACCAAGGGAAACCTAGTACAATAATGTCATGCAGATTATACAGCACCAGAAATTTGCAACTCTCCTGATGATCTGGTTCAACCCTCATTATCACCTGAGTAGAAAACTGGGGTTTATTCTCCGCCAAAGGGGTGGAATCAATGCCCAGTAGGGGAATAGACTTCCGCAGGGGTATCATGGGAAACCCACAATGTTTGGCAAAGTCAAAATCCATCAGGTTAATAGCTGCTCCTGAATCAACAAAATCCTGAGCAGAAAATGTGGACAGGGAGCAAATCAGGGTAACAGTCAACAGAAATTTAGTCTGAACACTACCCAAGACAACTGAGCGTGCAAAACGTCTTCCCCGCTTAGGGCAGACTGAAATAGAATGAGAGGCATCACCACAGTAGAAACATAACCCATTGCGCTTTCGAAACTCATGACGCTGAGCCCCAGAAGTCACTCTATCACACTGCATGGGCTCAGAAGCTGGCTCACCAGGCAACACTATCTCACGCATACCTCTGCGCTCACGCAAACATCTGTCAATTTGAATAGCCAATGACATCGAATCATTGAGACCAGAGGGAGCAGGGAATCCCACCATAACATCCTTTACATTCTCTGACAGCCCCTTCCGAAAAGGGGCTGAAAAAGCATCATCATTCCATTTGGTCAGGACTGCCCACTTTCGGAATTTCTGACAGTACAACTCAGCGTCTTCAAGACCCTGATTTAATGCCAACAAGGTTTTTTCAGCTTGATCAGTGACATTAGGTTCATCGTACAATAACCCCAGAGCCAGAAAAAATGCATCAATGTCATTCAAAACAGGATCCCCAGGTGTCAGGGAAAAAGATGACAATTTGAACCTGCTGTGCTGCGCTACCTGAGGACTTAGGCTTTAAGGCAAAAAACAACTTACAGTTATTTTTGAAATTCAGAAATTTAGCCCGATCCCCCAAAAACAAATCTGGCATGGGAATCTTAGGTTCCACAACCGGCAACCCAGCAAGATAGGTAGCAATACTCTGAACCTCAGTGGCAAGCTGATCCACACGGCCAGACAACTGTGCAAACTCCATTGAGAGAAAAAAAAATCCTCCTCAGCACCCAGAGAAAAAGAGGGAAAAAATGCAACAGACAAAAAAAAAAATCTCTGACTTTTTTCTTTCCACACTATTTTTCCCTTCTGTGAGTACCATATAATTTTCAGTTATGGCCGGTGATACTGTTATGTTTCGGTAGCTGAGGAGGACAGGAACAACAGCAGGGCAGCCGAACACCTGAGATGTTGGTAACTGATGGGTTGCAGATTCCTAAACTAACGACACAACTAGAGGTAGCCGTGGAGCATTCCTACGTTGATCCTAGACGCCTCGTCACAGCCTGAGAGATAACTACACCTAAAGGCAGAAAGATGAAAGCTATCTGCCCCGGAGATCCCCAAAGAAAATAGGAAGCCCCCAAACATATAATGGCAGTTAGACAAGATAAAAATACAAACATAGGCAGAAAATAGACTGAGCAAACGCTGGGGCCACAAGCTGACTAAATAGGGGGACGGGAGAGAATTTTTCTGAAACCCCAAAACCCACAAAATCCAACAATCCTGTTTACAAAAATACGAATCACAAAATCCGCCACCCACTAAATCAGATCTCATGTGAACAAAAACCAAGCCGCACCGCTAAAAAAACGGGAAAAAGCAAAGACAAATAACAGGGGCTGCAGATAAACTGTGGGGGGGAGCTCACCCCGGGAGGGACCGGCGACCTCCACAAAAGTGAAGAAAAAAATTCAAAAAGAAAGCCAAAAAGAAAAGCAAAAAATCTTATAAAAAGCGGGGAGATGCAAAGACTTCCACAAACTTCCAAATGAACCCGAACCACAATTGAGACAAGAACAATTGATCACCGGCAATCACACGGGGGAAACCCCCCTTAATCAGACCATCATGAACCCAGATTGCCACTCCCCGCTGAAATTCAGTATGTCTTAAACCCCCAAGGGGGCCTCTGCTCAAAACCATCTCTAACACATCAAAACGGGGGGTGTACGGTGGCTCGGCTGATTGGGTGATTATAATTTGGGGGAGTGTCCGGTCTCGGGTGCGGGAGTGGGGATATAGGGATAGCCGGGCTCGGCTGACGGATGATTGGGATTTAGGGAGCTTCCGGTGGACGGGTGAGGGGTATGTGGGGTATTTGGGGGAATTTTCCGGGGGCTCTGGAGACGGGGTAGTGGGATATTAGTGGTAGTTATCCATTTGGCTATGCTGACGGGGGGAGTGGGATATTAGGGGGAGTAAGTATGTCCCTGAAAAAAGGGGCGGGAGATTCTGCTCTCCGCACTGCTCAGTTTTACTCACATATTTCGTTTTTTCGCACAGACCGTGATGAGGTCACAGGAGGGAGAGTCAGTTTCACAGTCAGGGGGGCCCCCCTCTGTATGCAGGACTCTGCTGTCTGGTTGTCATGGGGCTGGATGAGGGGGAAATTATTTTGGGGGTCAGGAAGGTTTTTCAGGTGGATTTGCAGAGCTGTTGGGGTACAGGGGTTATGGGTCGGGGCGCGTGTTACAGGGGGGCGGGGCGGGGCTGGTGTGACAAATGTACAGAGTGGGCTCGTGTGTAAAAGATGTGGGGGGTGGAGCCCATTTGTACAGGGGTGCACGGGTGTGTACGAGGTTGGGGGGAGCGACCGCTTGTAATTAACCCTTTACAGGTTAATTT
>JARQOD010000001.1:297426058-297605975 GCA_033576555.1 Oophaga sylvatica
TTTATTTTGTGTCCATATTAGTTTACATGATTCATTAGTAACCTGTCCAGTATTTATTCAATTTGTACCCATTGAGTAGTATATGGTGTAATTTTTCAGTGTTTTTTCATATTAGTGATTTCTTTTGAATCCTTTATATACCATCACTATTGGTGTTCTTTTCCGCTTGGTGTCCCTTGGACAGTATTCTGCTTTTTATTATTTTTAATAGCATTTTAATTTTATCTATTAATAAAGTATATTGATTTTATTACATTTTGGGATCTCTTCTTATTTCCTTATAGTACTTTATCACATGGGACTGTTGTGTTATGTATTATTGGAAGAAGTCTTATTGCTTTGAAAAAGACTTGGCGATAGAAGATCACCCAGGGATCTGCCTCTTTGTGCTATTCACCTTTGTCCCTTTGATAGAATTTTATTTTAGTACATCGTCCTGGTATAAAATAGTGATATATTTAATAATGTTTTATATTGTTAAATTGGAGGCTATAAGGAGTAATGAATGTGACAGCAAACTTTAATTCCTAAAAAAGACAAAATTATTAATGGCAGAGACAATTTATCAGTGGGATCTGTTGGAACGCTTCAACAGATCCCACTGATTATGAGATTGTTTTTTTTTTTTCGTGACCTATTGTACTTCATGATAGTGGTAAAATTTCTTCTATATAACTTGCGTTTATTTGTGAAAAATATCGGTAATTTGGTGAAAATGTTGCAATTTTCAAACTTTTAAATCTTATACCCTAAAACCAGAGAGTTATCTCACACAAAATAGTTAATAAATAACATTTCACACATGTCTACTTTACATCAGCACAATTTTATAAACATCATTGCATTTTGTTAGGAAGTTAGAAGGGTTCAAAGTTGACCAGCGATTTCTAATTTTTACAACAAAATGTACAAAACCATTTTTTTTAGGGACCACCTCACAATTGAAGTGACTTTGAGGGGTCTATATGAAATAAAATGCCCAAAAGTGACACCATTCTAAAAACTGTACCCCTCAAGGTGCTCAAAACCACATTCAAGAAGTTTATTAACCCTTCAAATGCTTCACAGGAACTGAAGCAACGTGGAAGCAAAGAATTAACGTTTAACTTTTTTCACAAAAATTTTACTTTAGCCCCAAGTTTTTTATTTTCACAAGAGTAACAAAAGAAAATGGACTCCAAAAATTGTGCAATTTCTCTGGAGTACGCAGATACCCCATTTGTGGGGGGAAAACCACTGTTTGGGCACATGGCAAGGCTTGTAAGGGAAAGAGAACCGTTTGACTTTTTGAATTAAAGAGAACCGTTTGACTTTTTGAATTAAAAATTGGCTGGCATCGAACACGGACGCTATGTCGCTTTTAGAGAGCCCCTGATGTTCCTAAACAGTGGAAATACCCCACAAGTGACCCTATATTGGAACTGATCTAGTGTTTTCCAGGTATGTGAATTTTTTGTTGAATATGTATTTATTAACACATATGTATAACACATATCAAGGGTATAAACAGTAACAACATGTCACATAATATAAGCCAAGCGTCATCATATCAGGTCATGTCCAATAAAACAGAGCACAATATATATGAATGAAACAGCGTGATCGAGGATCACTACTAGTATTGCGTAAGATTTGGCACACCAATTGGGTTCCTGGACTAACGAACCCCAATAACATTCTACAAGAACTAAGAACAAAATAAAACAAGAAGACACAGAAAATATAAGGGGAAATAAAGAAAAATAAGGGAATTAAATGAACCTAAATGAAAAATAAATAACTGGACAAAGAAACATTTGGAGAAATGTGAACTAGGCGGATCCACAAGGGGAGCCGGGAGACATTGCACCCCTCCTGAAGGAGGAGGGGGCAGTGGAGGCGATGCAAGGGTCGCATAAGAGCCCACCTGCAATAACCTCCAGCCAGCCTGTGGAACCCAAGAAAACCTGGGTCATAGTGAAATGTATTTGCCCAAAAATGGGGAGGAGAGTGGGGAGAGAAAGGTAAGGAAGAAAAAGAAGGGAAGGGACCAAGAGAAGAACAGCAGGAGATGATGCCTTCCCAGGTGCAAGCAGAAGGGGCAGCGTATAGGAGAGAAAAAGGGGGGGGAGGGAGAGAGTGAAGGGGGGAGAAAGAAGAGGATAGCAGACCAGACCCACATATAGCTTCAGGTGGGGCGACTACCCGGACCAAGAAGGTGAAGAATAGGGTAATGGAGGAGAGAGGCCGGGGTCAGGAGGGTAGGGAAGGAGGATGGAGGAGAAAAAGATTGTGACCGTAAGGCGGACCGTGTCCTGTGTATCAGGATCCTATGATATAGTAGAGAAGGGCAAGGGTGCCCTAGTGTGGAAGGTGAGGGGGAGATTATGAGAAGTAGGGTCAGGTCCCCCAAGGATGAGTGGAAGAGGGAACGGAGAGAAAAGGGAGAGGAAGGGAAAGGTAGCCGGAAAGAGGGAACAGTGAGAGGGGAGAGTGGGGAGGGAAAAGATAAAGGAATGCAGAGAATGGCAAGATAGAGGGAGGAGAAGAAAGTGCTGTGTAGTGTAACAACAGTAGTAACTGTAAATGAACTGCAGATGGCAGCAGTGAGCAATGTACTAGAAAAAAACAGCATAATGAAACGTTGAAAAATTGCAGGTAATTTTAAAACAGACCACAGGGGAACAAAAGCCATCTCTGTTGTCCAAAATCAGCAATGACAACAGGTAGATTCTGAAAATCAGAGAGGGCAGTGCAGTGCAATAGGTCATGTGAACAGCACACTACAGCAATCTACAAAGCACATAGGAAACCTAGATATCACATTGAGTTTCAAAGGTGAAAGAAGAGAAGATGGAGGAGGGGGAGGGGAAGAGGGACAAGGGTGAAGAGAGCACAGGAAAGCAGTCAGCACTAGCAACAATACGAGCCTGAGTGAACAGAATCATAAGTTGGATATAACCACAGTGAGTCAACAATTCAACAGGGAGGCTGCAAAGTGGAAAATGTAAACCTCAGGTTTCAGGTAGGAGGGCAGGAGACCTCCAGAACAAAGGCATTACACCGGGTCTACCATGTCCTGGCAAGAACAAGAGCAGCAAGCCAGTCCGGTAACAGCTCAGTCTCCAGCCGGGTCATCGCGGGCAGATAGAGAGCGACGATGCGACTTGTTCTTGGAGCGGGTGACTTGCCAATCGTCCGGGCGCGGCTGGATCGGTGGTATGGACGACTCCGGAACAGGCAGCCAGGACGGCACAGGCAGTGAAGGGATGGATAAGGCCTTCCACAAAGTAGGTAAGTCCTCTGGATGACGTATAGTAACTTTCTTGTCGTGGCGTGTAACAAAGAGCCCAAAGGGGAACAACCATCTGTACTGGGCGTCATGTTCCTTCAGGTGGGTCAGAAGAGGCTTTAACAAGCGGCGCTTCTGGAGGGTAGAACTGGCCAGGTCTTGGTAGAAGGCCACTGGGGACCCGTCTAGCATCGGGGACCCCTGCTCCCTCACAGCAGTGAGAAGCGCAGCAGTATGGTTGTAGTCCAGTATACCACAAATAACGTCCCTGGGGGATCAGTGTCCCTGGGGCGAGCTCTGAGGGCCGGTGGATGCGCTCCACAACCACAGCTTCAGCAGGTTCTTCCCCCAGCAATGCAGAGAATAAAGTGCGTGCCACAGAGCGCAGGGCCTCGGGGGCATAGGACTCAGGGATACCTTTCATTCGCACATTGCGGCGGCGATTCCTGTTCTCAAGGTCCTCGGCAGCACCGAGGGCCGCATTAAGATGCTTGGAGTGGTCCTGGAGCGTGGTACAGATGCCATCGCCGAATTCCACATAAGAAGTGTGGGCCTGATCCAGCTCCTCCACACGGCGTCCCGCATGCGACACCTCCGCCTTAATGCTGGCTAGCTCCTGTAGCACTGGAGCAATGGTCCGGCGGATGAAAGAGCGGGTGACCTGGTTGGAACGCTCCGGCCTGCGGGGTGATTGCCCTGAGCAAGCATCAGTGTCTATATCCGAGTCCTCTGCGTCAGACAGAGAGAGGGTTCCGGGTGCCATCTTAGGTGAAAGCACTGGTGCAGAAGCTGGCTTTCTCCGGAGATAATGATCCAAATCCCCCGTTTTTCTTGGGGGTTTTGGGGTGCCAGTGGAGTCTTTAGCCTTTTCTCTTCCTGATTTCCCCATTTTGGGCAGAAATACGCTGTGACAATGCTAAAGCTGGCTGGGTTGAAGAGAGGAGCTCACAGACTCAGCTCCTTCCTCATGTGCAGCTAGGCTCCGCCTCCCATGTGAATTTTTTAATGTGGTGGCGTACATGAGTTGTGTAGAGTGCAACAGGATGGCATAGAAGTTGTGTAAATCATAAATAAATTTTAGTCCATGGATGAGTGGTAGGCTCACAAACAATCTGTCATAGACAGACCAGGTTTGTCAGGACAGGTGTCACGCTGACAAATGGAATGAGGACTGAAAACGTTTAACTGCAACTGCATTTTGAATTCTGGATGCATCAATAAATGGAACTCTCTTTTCAAATATAATTCCCTTGTGAGTGCCAAGTGTTTTCTACCGGACTTCCTCTTTCCAGTTTGAAAGACTTCACCAGGGAAATGTTGCCCTGATACAGCACGTGCACCTTCAGTTCCAGAAGTACAGGGGCCTGCTTCTTCCTGACTACCAAATATTAGTGCCTTGGTTACTATTTCCTGGAACAGAAGGTACGTACTGGTCTGGCCTGCACATCGTGATAGCACGAAAGCATTGTACATTGCCATCTGTACGATGTGCACAGCCAGCTTCTTGTACCACACCTTGGCTTTTCTCATGGCGCTGTACGGCTGGAGGACTTGATCAGAAAGATCAACTCTCCCCATGTTCTTGTTGTACCCCAGTACACAGTCTGGTTTGGTGACCTGTGTACTGGTACCTCATACAGGGGTGGGACTTCTGCCATCACCATGTATGGTGGTCAAGAATAGGACATACCTCTTGTCCTTGACCACAAGCATGTTATAGTTACATTGGACTCTGCTCTCACCCTTTCTGAGCAGCTGCCCAGTTGGCATCCTAAAGAGGCCTCTCTGATTTGTGCATACAGTACCGCATGCTGCGGTAGCTCACGCAGACAGGAACTTGAAGAGTGGGCTGCTGGTAAAAAAAGTTATCTATGTAGAGGTGATAACCTTGATCCAGCAGTGGGTGTACAAATCCCACACAATTTTCCCACTCACTCCCAGGACAGGTGGGCATTCAGGGGATTGAATCTGGTTATTTTTCCCTTTATAAACTGTAAACTCGTGGGTGTACCCTAAGGTACTCTCGCGCAGCTTGTAGAGTTTAATTCCATACATGGCCCCCTTACTGGGCAGGTGTTGTTGGAATGTGAGCCTCCCCTTCAAATGCATTAGGGATTTATCCACGGAGATGTCCCTTTTGGAGGTTGTATACCTCAGCAAACTTGTTGTTGAAGTGGTAAATGACCGGCCAAACTTTGAAAAGTCTGTCAAAGTTGGGGTCATCTCGGGAGGACATTGTGCATTATCATTGTAATGCAAAAATTTGTGGATGGCCTCAAATCGTGTCCGGGCCATAGCCATGCGGAACAGTGGAGTGTTATACAAAACGTCAACAAACTATCCCCATGTGAAGAACCAGGCCCAAAACTTCATTATTTCTATGGCGTCTACAGGGGTCCAGTTAGCAAATGATGAAGTCTGATTTTGGGATAAAAATTGCTGGGCGTACAAATTTGTCTGCAACACCATGAGATTTAAATAATCCTCAGAGAAAAAGACTTTGAAAAAGTCAACCTATGTATGTCCGATGGTTTCAAATTGGATTCCTGATTGCGCCACAAAATCAGTAATCTGTGGCTCATAATTTTAGGTTTGAAGTCCATACGAGGTGTGAAGGATGACACCAGAGAGATCATACAGAATCCCTCTGCTGCCACCCTGCCTGACGTCACTAATGTGTCAGTGAGATCATGTGGTATGTTTCCCTCACTTGCACCAATGTGACGTTCCGCACCCCCTGGGTACGCGCAAGATCAGTTTGGTGCAGTTTTACACACACACCCCCTGTCCACACAGGTCCAGGGCAGCACACGGATTGAGAGGATATGGCCCACGCAGTCACTGACATGGCACCACACTCGCTCACAACCCTGACAGGCTGAAAGGCCCCTTTCACTAGCATCAGCGAAACACAGTGCTGCCAGCTCGATAGGACTTCCACAAGTTCTTCATTAGATACAAGCCGGGTCCATAAACTACCGTATACTTGTGTATCAGCCGAGATTTTCAGCACATTATTTTTGTGCTGAAAATGCCCCCTCTGCTTATACGCGAGTCATTGTCCCAGAAAGCCAGCGGGGGAGGGAGAAAGCATGTGGGAGCGGCAGGAGCCAGCAGCTGTCACTTTATACTCACCCCCTCCTCGCGTGGTGGCTGCATGTCCTCCCTGCATCTCTGTTCTACCAGCAAGGCAGCTTCTTCCTGTATTCAGCGGTCACATGGTACCGCTCATTAAAGTAATGAATATGCATACATCTCCACTCCCATAGTCGTGGAGCGCATATTCATTACTTTAAATCTCATGCACACACCTTGTTTTTAGTCATCAGAATTTTGTGCTTTGCATAGTTTTTTGCACAATAGAGCAGATACTTCACTTCTTACATTACATGAGTGATATCTATTGTAAAATCTACAATAGCTCAAAAAACGGACAGTATAGTCCTCCATACAGTATTATGGGCACCATACAGAATGAGCCCCATATATTGCTCCATACAGAATGGGCTCCATACAGAATAGGCCCCATATGTGCTCCATATGATGCTCCATATATAAAGGGCCCTATATGATGCCCCATAAATAATGAACCCGATATGATGCTCTAGTATATGATGGGCCCCATATATGATGGTCAAGTGTATGATGGGCCCCATATATAATTCTCCAGTGTATAATGCTCCCCATATATTGCTCCAAACATTAAAAAAAATGAAATAACTCTCCTCGCTGGGCACTGCTCTACTCTGGACTCCTCAGCGTTGCCATCTTCCAGCTCTCTCTGCACTGTGACTGTTCAGGCAGAGGGCGCACAGACATGACGTCATCGTGCTCTCTGACCTGAATGTCACTGTCAGGAAACGCGAAAGACGTCACAGCGGTGGAGCAGGGAGAGGTAAGTATTGCAAGTGCTGGGGCCCTGAGCAAGCGGGAGGGCACACTCGTGGGCGCCGGGAACTGGCACAGGGCCCCTCATAGTACGCCGGTGTCTCTGACGGCGAGTGGGCCCCCCCACCTGTTCACGGCCCCGGGACTTGCCCGGGTGCGCCTGGTGCTGACCCAGGCCCTGGGGGAGGGGAGGGGGGACAGCCCAGTTAGGGAGGTGGAAAAACTGGCATATGTTGAGGTGTAGGCTGGACGTTCAGCAGCTGCAAATTGAGGAATTGTAGAAGTCGGAGGAAGAGGAGGACAAAGCGAGCTATTTTGCTGGCAACCTATGTGTCATCAGGGGAAGGTGGTACAAAATCCTTTGAAACCCAGGCATGGTTCATTTTAATGAAGGTGAGATCGCCTACATTTTGAGTCAACAGCTGGGTCCTTCTTTCTGTCAGGATTGATCCAGCAGCACTGAAGACTCTTTCTGATGGCACAGTACCAGCAGGGCAAGCGAGCTCCTGTAAGGCATATTGTGCCAATTCAGGCCAGGTGTCCAGTTTACAGGCCCAGTAGTCAAAGGGGTATGAACTGTGAGAGAGAACATCGATAGGGGAGGAGAGGTAATTTTGAACCATAGTTGACAACTGCTGTCTCCTGTCTGTTGCAATCGATTCTGTATTACCAGTCGTGTTAGCGTTACTCGAGAAATCAGACCACAACATGGTCATGAATCCCCTGTCTCCAATGCCACTTCGGCTGTGTGCACCACGAACACCTCTTCCATTTGGCCCAGTACGGCTCGTGGTAGAACCTGCACCGCTGCTGTGTTCTGGGAATGCCTCTAACAAACGGTTTACCAGAGTTGCTTGTTTGTTCGCCAATATTAGCTCTAGGTTCTCCTGTGGCATGATGTTCTGTAATTTGCCTTTATAGCATGGATCGAGGATGCTGGCCAACCAGTAGTCGTCATCCTTCATAAATCTGGCAATGCGGGGGTCCCTTTTTAGGGTCCGCAAGACATAATCACGCATGTGGGCCAATGTTCCAGGTGTTAATGATGCACTGCCTGTGGTGGGTGGAGGAGCACTTTCTGCCAAATCCACATCCCTCCAGTCACGCACAAACCCTGTACCTGACCTTGGCAAGCCAACATTTTCTCTTGCACCCTGAGAAGCATCCTCCTCCCAAAAAAATCATCCCCATCATCCTCCTGCTCCTCCTCTTCCTCTTCTTCCTCCACATCGTCCAGGACAGTTCCCTGAGCAGACAATGGCTGACTGTCATCAAGGCTTTCCTCCTCCTCCGCTGCAGACGCCTGATCCTTAATGTGCGTCAAAGTTTGCATGAGCAGACACATAAGTGGGATGTTCATGCTTACGATGTCGTCGTCTGCGCTTACCAGCTGTGTGCATTCCTCAAAACACTGAAGGACAGAGGTCATTCAGGTTTGACCACTGCACACCCGACAACTCGATGTCTGCCCTCAAACTGCCTGCCTGTGCCTCCTCCCACAAATGCATTACAGCCTGCCTCTGTTCGCACAGCCTCTCAACCATGTGCATGGTGGAGTTCCACCTTGTTGCAACGTCTGATTAGGCGGTGCTTGGGGAGGTGGAGCGATCGCTGCAGCCTCTGCATACGACTGGAGTCTACGGGCGAGCGACGGATGTGCGAGCACAGTCTTTGCACCTTAAGGAGCTGGGCTGGTAACTCCGGATAATTATTTATGAAGCACTGCACCACCAGGTTCAAGGTGTGAGCCAGGCAAGGTATGTGTCTGCGTTTTGCCAGGGCTATGGCCGCCACAAAATTACGGCCGTTATCACGGACTACCTTGCCTGGATCAAGATGTAGACTGCCCAGCCATGATTCAGTTTCTCGCTGCAAGTAGTCGGCCAATACCTCCGTGGTGTGTCTGTTGTCGCCCAAAGACATCAACTTTAAAACAGCCTGCTGACTCTTACCACTAGCTGTTCGATAGTGGGACACCTCGTGTGCAACACTGGCAGCTGCGGATGGAGTGCTCATGCGACAGCGCTCTGCTGACGAGCTTTTGCTTCTGGAGGAGGAAGAGGACGGTCGAATGCCTACAGCCAACTGTTGCCTATACCGTGGGCTAGGCAGCACTGTCCCACCGCCGCTGTCCCCTGTGGACCCTGCATCCACCACATTAACCCAGTGCGCAGTGATGGACACGTAAAGGCCCTGGCCATGCCTACTGGCCCATGCATCTGTTGTGAGGTGCACCTTTCCACTCGCTGATTGTTTGAGTGCATGGACAATGCGGTCTTTCACATGCAGGTGGAGGGCAGGGATGGCTTTTCTAGAAAAGAAGTGCCGACTGGGTAGGTCATAGAGTGGGACAGCGTAGGCCATGAGCTTTCAACCAAACGGAAGGGCATCATCTCTAATGAGATTAGTTTGGCAATGTAGGCTTTCAAAGCCAGTGAGGTTTTGTAGTCCGTCCACGCTTGCAAGTGCATGGTGTTTAAATGTCTAAGCATGCAACTGGTATTAAATTTTTGGAGATTTTCCCTCGGCTAAAGGTCCTTCCACACTTCTTACAGATAACCTTTGCCTCATCAATAGGATTTTGGTAAATTAAGTGCCACACTGCACTCTTCCTACTATGGGATAAATTTTCAGGGCTTGCACGCTGTGTTAATTTGACCGTCTGGCCACGCTGTCCTGCAACGCTTTGTTTTTTTAACACGTTTTTGGACTGCTACGGGCCTGCCAGATAACCGCAGCTGCGATGTTGATGCCTGCTGCGGATCCTCCTCCTCTTCTGAACTATTGCCAGCGGCACCCTCTTCCCCCCAATGGATGCCAATCCGGGTCAACAACTGGGTCATCCATCACCTCCTCTTCAATTTTATCTGCACCTTCCTCTGTGTCACCGTGTAAGGTGGTATAGTATGCGGGAAGGGGCACCTGAGTTTCATCAGGGTCAGAATCTAGCTCAGTAGACTGCGAGGGCAATGCAGTGCTCTGGGTGAATGTACCAGCAGAATCATATAGCAGTGGCTGTGCATCAGTGCACTCCATGTCATATTCATCTTGGACTGGGGAATTCACGATTTCACTTGATAACCCAGGCATGGTATGTGAAAAGAGCTCCATGGAGTAATCTGAAGTGTGGCCTGCCGCATCCTTCACTTGTGGTGGGGGTGAAGGACAGAAGGAAAGGTGTTGTTCCTGACCAGGAGCCTGCACTGAAGACTCAGTGCTTGCAGTTTTTGAAACTTCAGAAGAGGAGGCGATAGATCTGGAGGCTGTTTCGGCAATGTAAGCCAAAACCTGTTCCTGATGCTCCGGCTTTAAAAGCGGTTTACCTACTCCCAGAAAAGGGAGCCTTCCTGGCCTTCTGGAGCCAGACGATGACGCAGGCTCAACACCTGCCTTAGGTGCTATTGTGCTTTTGGCACTACCAGCAGATGCACCACCACCACCATCAGTCCCAGCTGCGCCCACGTCCGCGGCCTCTTCCACCATTCTTCCTCATGTTTGGAAAAATGTACCAAAAATACCAGCAGATATATGGTACTGTATGAGGAGCGTACATCTGTATTCGGTGTAGGGAAAAATTTAAATCTCCGTATATATTTCCACAGCCACACACAGATAGTCAGCATGTATTTGTCCGTGATACCAGCCGTTACACGGTAGTGTGTGAGGAGCATACAGCTCTATACGGTGTGGGGAAAAAATGACCGGTCGGTAACTGTGCAGAAAAAAAGAATAAAAGGATTAGTGCTGTGTAAAAAGCAGTCTGCACGGCAGTGTACACACAGCAGTACAGCTATCAGGCAGCCTAATAACCAGCGCTGCTGCACACAAGAAAATCCTCCCCTGTCATTGCACACTAACTGTACAGCACAATTGAAATCAGCACAAGCACATAAGACCTTCTCTTTCGAGCCCTAACTCTCTCCCTACTGATAAACAGCATCAGCAACCTCTCCCTACTTTTAAGATTGGCAGAAGTAAAATGGCGGTCAGGGCTTTTATAGACACTGACGCCCCCCAAAGCAAGCCAATCACTGCAATGCCCTTCTCTAAGATGGTGGTGGACGCTGCCCATGTCATCTCGTCGCCCACAGTGTACGTCCTTTAACATTGGCTGAAAAAAGGCTACTGAAAGCATTCTGGGAAAATCAACTTTGGCGCTCGTTGTGCCGAACGCATGGCCGACTGTACGCTATTGTCGTGTTTCAGCCAACGAAACCCGACTTTGGCGAAAATCGGCGACTTTTGAATCTGACCGACCTGTTTCGTTCAACTCTAATTAGGAGTAACGATTTTAAAACTGTGTAGTGTATGCTTTCATTAAAATACTTTCTTCTTATTGTTTTATTTAACCCTTTACTTACTTTAGGATTAGTAATGGATAGGTGTGTAATTGACCCCTCTCCATTCCTAACCTGGGCTTAATGTCACCTTACAATAGAAAGGTGACATTAACTCCTTATTACCCCTCTTGCCACCGCTACAGGGCAAGTGGGAATAACCCGACAAAGCTCCAGAATAGGCGCATCTAATAGATGCGCCTTTTCTGGGTAGCTGTGGGCTGCTGATTTTAGGCTGGGGAGACCCATATTCATGCCCCTTACCAGCCTGAGAATAGCAGCCCGCACCTGTATAGTTTTGCCGGGTTGGTTCACAGAGGGGGACCCCACTTCGGGCATTCATTCATTTATTCATTCATTCTCTCCTGCTTGCTGTTGCCGGCAGAGCAGGAGAGAAGAATCGCAGCCGCATTCAGCACCAGCCGCCGGGGAGCAGTAGTGCTTCTTCCCCGGCGGCCGTCCGTGCACACTGAGGAAAGTGTGAACTGTTCTCTGTGTGCCGTGTACAGCACGTTTTGCTGACCGTGCACTCCCACAAACGCTGACATGTCTCCATGTTTTGCACACGGTCCGTGAAAACACGCTGACATGTAGACATGGGTCTACGTATGTCAGTGTCTCCGGTACGTGAGAAAACTGTCACTACATGTACTGGAGCCACTGACGTGTGAAACCGGCCTAACATTCACTTGGACTTGATGAATTAACTCATTATTAGGTGTTGTGAATGGGTTTGAGATGAGTTCTGAGCAGAGGCTCCCTCTGGTGGTTACAAGCGGTACTAGTGAGGATTGGGAATCAGGTGTTACTGATTGGTCTTATTTAAGGGAATCATTTTCCCATCAGGGTTGCCGGTGATCAATTGTTCTGGTCTGAATCCTTCTTTCCAGTTTCCCTTGTAGCCTGCTGTGTCGTGTCTGCATCTCCTGCTATCAGATAAGACAATTTCTTATTTTGTGTTTTTGCTATATTTTTGCATTTTGTCCTGCACTTCTGTGGGGGCCTTCTGGGTCCCCTCCGGGGGCTTTTGCCCTCTCAGTTTAGTCCAGCCACTGTGTTTTGTACTTTTGCTTTTTGCAGTTTTTTCAGTGGCTGCTGTTTTTGTTACACCAGAGAACTAATTTAGGTGGTAGAGGTCGTGTGATCTCAGGTGATTTTGAAATTAGTAGAGTTGGTGTTTTTCAGGGTTTTCTGGGATTGCAGTAAGTACCCTTCCTGTCCTTTTCTATTTAGATAGTTTGGGCCCCAGCGTTTGCTCATACTATTTTCTTTCTGTGTCAGTATTTCCTCTTGTCTAACCGCCATTACATGTTTGGGGGCTTCTATTATCTTTGGGGTTCTGCTCCGGGGCAGATAGCTTTCCTATTTCTATCTTTAGGTGTAGTTAGTTTCTCAGGCTGTGACGAGGCGTCTAGGACCATCGTAGGAACGCTCCACGGCTGCCTCTAGTTGTGGTGGTTAGTCAGGGTACTGCAATCTCATAGATTCCAACTGCTCTGGTGTATTTCCTTTTTTACCTGCACTCCTCAGCTACCGTAACATAACAATTAGGGGTTAAATACTTTGATTGCTAAGGCTACTTTCACACTTGCGTTTTTTTGCGCAGCGCATCGTGCGCACAAGAAACGCATTTAAAAAATGCATGCAAACACTTATAAACGCTGCGATATTTAGTCGCAATAGCGTGCTCATTACGACCAAAAAACGCAGCGTTTGTATGCGATTTCAAGCGTTTTTGCATGCGTTTGCGTTTTTTCGGCGCATGGGTTGTCTACGTGTCACATTTCTATCATTCTGTCTCTATCATCTCTGTCTCTATCATCTCTGTCTCATCTGTCGCTATCATCTCTGTCTCTATCATCTCTGTCTCTATCACCTTTTTATCTACACGCCTCACAATGTTGCTTGTGTAGGGGGTTGTTTAACCCCTTCATGACCTTGCTATTTTTTTTGAAATTCTGACCAGTGTCCCTTTATGAGGTAATAACTCAGGAGCGCTTCAACGGATCCTAGCGATTCTGAGATTGTTTTTTCGTGAGATATTGGGCTTCATGTTAGTGGTAAATTTAGGTCGATAATTTTTGCATTTATTTGTGAAAAAAATGGAAATTTGGCAAAAATTTTGAAAATTTCGCAATTTTCAAATTTTTAATTTTTATTCTGTTAAACCAGAGAGTTGTGACACAAATTAGTTAATAAATAATATTTCCCACTTGTCTTCTTTGCATCAGCACAATTTTGGAAGCAAAATTTTTTTTTTTTAGGAAGTTATAAGGGTTAAAAGTTGAAAAGCGATTTCTCATTTTTACAGCAAAATTTACAAAACCATTTTTTTAGGGACCACCTCACATTTGAAGACACTTTGAGGGGTCTATATGGTAGAAAATACCCAAAAATGACACCATTATAAAAACTGCACCCCTCAAGCTACTCAAAACTACATTCAAGAAGATTATTAACCCTTCAGGTGCTTCACAGGAACTAAAGCAACGTGGAAGGAAAAAATGGACATTTTAATTTTTCCAACAAAAATTTTTATTTTAGCATCAATTTTTTCATTTTTGCATGGGCAACAGGATAAAATGGATCCTAAAATTTGTTGGGCAATTTCTCCTGAGTACACAGATACCTCATATGTGGTCATAAACCACTGTTTGGGCGCACGGCAGGGCTCAGAAGGGAAGGAGCGCCATTTGACTTTTTGAATGGAAAATTAGCTCCAATCATTAGCGGACACCATGAAGCGTTTGGAGAGCCCCTGTGTGCCTAAACAATGAAAAAAAACCACATGTGACACCATTTTGGAAACTAGACTCTTATGGAACTTATCTAGAAGTATTGTGAGCACTCTGAACCCCCAAGTGCTTCACAGAAGTTTATAACGCAGAGCAGTGAAAATAAAAAAATCATTTTTTTCCTCAAAAATGATTTTTTAGCCCGCTATTTTTTATTTTCACAAGGGTAACAGGAGAAATTGGACCACAAAAGTTGTTGTGCAATTTGTCCTGAGTACACCAATACCCCATATGTGGGGGGGAACCACTGTTTTGGCGCATGGGAGAGCTCAGAAGGGAAGGAGCGCCATTTTGGAATGTAGACTTGATGGAATGTTCTGCGGGCGTCATGTTGCGTTTGCAGAGCCCCTGATGTGCCTAAACAGTAGAAACCCCCCACAAGTGACCCGATTTTGGAAACTAGACCCCCCCAAGGAGCTTATTTAGATGTGTACAGTCATGGCCAAAAGTTTTGAGAATGACACAAATATTATATTTTTACATGATCTGCTGCCCTCTGGTTTTTATGTGTGTTTGACAGATGTTTTTTATCACAGACAGAAATATAATAATTGCAAACATATGAGTAACAAAAGCTTATATTGACAGTTAGAATGAGTTAATGCAGCAAGTCAATATTTGCAGTGTTGACCCTTCTTCTTCAGGACCTCTGCAATTCTCCCTGGCATGCTCTCAATCAACTTCTGGACCAAATCCTGACTGATAGCAGTCCATTCTTGCACAATCAATGCTTTCATTTTGTCAGAATTTTTAGGTTTTTGTTTGTCCACCCGTCTCTTGATGATTGACCACAAGTTCTCAATGGGATTAAGATCTGGGGAGTTTCCAGGCCATGGACCCAAAATCTCTATGTTTTGTTCCCTGAGCCATTTAGTTATCACCTTTGCTTTATGGCAAGGTGCTCCATCATGCTGGAAAAGGCATTGTTGATCGCCAAACTGCTCTTGGAGGGTTGGGAGAAGTTGCTCTTGGAGGACATTCTGGTACCATTCTTTATTCATGGCTGTGTTTTTAGGCAAGACTGTGAGAGAGCCGATTCCCTTGGCTGAGAAGCAACCCCACACATGAATGGTTTCAGGATGCTTAACAGTTGGCATGAGACAAGACTGGTGGTAGCGCTCACCTTGTTTTCTCCAAATGAGTCATTTTCCTGATGTCCCAAACAATCGAAAAGGGGTTTCATCAGAGAAAATAACTTTACCCCAGTCCTCAGCAGTCCACTGCCTGTACTTTTTGCAGAATATCAGTCTGTCCATGATGTTTTTTCTGGAGAGAAGTGTCTTCTTTGCTGCCCTCCTTGAGACCAGGCCTTGCTCCAAGAGTCTCCGCCCCACAGTGCGTGCAGATGCACTCACCTGCCTGCTGCCATTCCTGAGCAAGCTCTGCACTGCTGGTAGCCTGATCCCGAAGCTGAAACACTTTTAAGAGACAGTCCTGGCGCTTGCTGGTCTTTCTTGGGCGCCCTGGAGCCTTTTTGGCAACAATGGAACCTCTCTCCTTGAAGTTCTTGATGATGCAATAGATTGTTGACTGAGGTGCAATCTTTCTAGCTGCGATACTCTTCCCTTTTAGGCCATTTTTGTGCATTGCAATGATGACTGCACGTGTTTCTTTAGAGATAACCATGTTTAACAGAAGAGAAACAATGATGCCAAGCACCAGCCTCCTTTTAAAGTGTCCAGTGGTGTCATTCTTACTTAATCATGACAGATTGATCTCCAGCCATGTCCTCATCGACACCCACACCTGTGTTAATGGAGCAATCACTGAAAAGAGGTTAGCTGGTCCTTTTAAGGCAGGGCTGCAATGATGTTGAAATGTGTTTTGGGGGATAAAGTTCATTTTCTAGCCAAATATTGACTTTGCAAGTAATTGCTGTTAAGCTGATCACTCTTTATAACATTCTGGAGTATATGCAAATTGCCATTAGAAAAAGTGAAGTAGTAGACTTTGTAAAAATTAATATTTGTGTCATTCTCAAAACTTTTGGCCATGACTGTAGTGAGCACTTTGAACTCCCAAGTGCTTCACAGAAGTTTATAAACGCAGAGCAGTGAAAATAAGTCATTTTTGTTTCTCAAAAATGATTTTTTAGCCTATTTTTTTATTTTACCAAGGGTAACAGGATAAATTGGACACCAAAAGTTGTTGTCCAGTTTTTCCTGAGTACGCTGGTGTCCCATATGAGGGGGGAACCACTGTTTGGGTGCACAGCAGGGCTCAGAAGGGAAGGAGCGCCATTTGACTTTAATGGAAAATTAGCTCCAATCGTTAGCGGACACCATGTCGTGTTTGGAGAGCCCCTGTGTGCCTAAACTTTGGAGCTCCCCCACAAATGACCCCATTTTGGAAACAAGACCCCCTAAGCAACTTATTTAGATGCACAGTGAGCACTTTGAACCCCCAGGTGCTGTACAGAAGTTTATAACGCACAGCCTTGAAAATAAAAAATCATTTTTTTTGTCAAAAAATGTTTTTTTTAGCCCCCTATTTTTTTATTTTCACAAGGGTAACAGGAAAATTGGACCACAAAAGTTGTTGTGCAATTTGTCCTGAGTACACCAATACCCCATATGTGGGGGGGAACCACTGTTTTGGCGCATGGGAGAGCTCAGAAGGGAAGGAGCGCCATTTTGGAATGTAGACTTGATGGAATGTTCTGCGGGCGTCATGTTGCGTTTGCAGAGCCCCTGATGTGCCTAAACAGTAGAAACCCCCCCACAAGTGACCCGATTTTGGAAACTAGACCCCCCAAGGAGCTTATTTAGATGTGTAGTGAGCACTTTGAACTCCCAAGTGCTTCACAGAAGTTTATAAACGCAGAGCAGTGAAAATAAGTCATTTTTGTTTCTCAAAAATGATTTTTTAGCCTATTTTTTATTTTCCCAAGGGTAACAGGATAAATTGGACACCAAAAGTTGTTGTCCAGTTTTTCCTGAGTACGCTGGTGTCCCATATGAGGGGGAACCACTGTTTGGGTGCACAGCAGGGCTCAGAAGGGAATTAGCGCCATTTGACTTTAATGGAAAATTAGCTCCAATCGTTAGCGGACACCATGTCGTGTTTGGAGAGCCCCTGTGTGCCTAAACTTTGGAGCTCCCCCACAAATGACCCCATTTTTGAAACAAGACCCCCTAAGGAACTTATTTAGATGCACAGTGAGCACTTTGAACCCCCAGGTGCTATACAGAAGTTTATAACGCACAGCCTTGAAAATAAAAAATCATTTTTTTTCTCAAAAAATGTTTTTTTTAGCCCCCTATTTTTTATTTTCACAATGGTTACAGGAGAAATTAGACCTCAAAAGTTGTTGTCCAGTTTGTCCTGAGTACGCTGGTACCCCATATGTGGGGGGTAACCACTGTTTGGGCACACGTCAGTGCTCGGAAGGGATGTAGTGACGCTTTGAAATGCCGACTTGATGGAATGGTCTGCGGGCATCTTGTTACGTTTGCAGAGCCTTTGATGTGCCCAAACAGTAGAAACCAACCACAAGTGACCCCATTTTGTAAACTAGACCCCCCAAGGAACTTATCCAGATGTGTGGTGAGCACCTTGAACCCCCACGTGCTTCACAGAAGTTTATAATGCAGAGATGTAAAAACAAAAAATAATTTTTTTCCTCAATAACTGATTTTTTTAACCCACAATTTTTTATTTTCACAAGGGTAACAGGAGAAATTGGACCCCAAAAGTTGTTGTACAGTTTGTCCTGAGTACACTAGTACCCCATATGTGGGAGAAAACTACTGTATGGGCACACGTCGGGGCTCGGAAGGGAAGTAGTGATGTTTTGAAATGCTGACTTGATGGAATGGTCTGCGGGCGTCATGTTACGTTTGCAGAGCCCATGATGTGCCTAAACAGTAGAAACCCCCCCAAGTGACCCCATTTTGGAAACTAGATCCCCCAAGGAACTCCTCTAGATGTGTGGTGAGCACTTTGAATCTCCAAGTTCTTCACAGAAGTTTATAACGCAGAGCTGTGAAAATAAAAAATCATTTTTTTTTCCATAAAAATAATTTTTTTAGTCTCCAATTTTTTTTTCCCAAGAGTAACAGGAGAAATTAGACCCCCAAAGTTGTTGTGCAATTTTTACTGAGTACGCTGATACCCCATATGTGGGGGTAAACCACTGTTTGGGCACACGTCGGGGCTCGGAATAAAGGGAGCACTGTTTCACTTTTAACAGCCAATCAGAGCGATCATAGCCACGTATGGGTTAAGCCAACCCCCCTGTGGTGAAGCACAAAGGGTCTTGTGCCTGCGTGTTGGGTGACCTTTCAGTGACCCCGGTCACCCAACCCGCAGGAACGCGATCCTTTCATGACACATACGCTGTGTCACAGGTCATGAATGGGTTAAACAAGTTAGACATTATTTACTCCAAAATCGCGTGCGCGCAAAAGCGCTGACTAGCGCAAAGCCATGCGCACGCCAGCGCACCCATAGACTGTAATGTTATTTTTTGCGCATAGCATGCACACACGTGCGCACGCGTTTTTTTAAAGCGGTTGGGCGGAAAAAAAATGCAACATGTAGCGTCTAGCGCGTATGGGCGCACACCTGGAAAATGCGCAGCGCACGTCAAACGCAGATGAACGCGTGCAAGGCTAGACCCTGCGCCCGCCATGTTAAAGATAGGGGAACATTGCGCATGCGCACGATGCGCTGCGCAAAAAAACGCAAGTGTGAAAGTAGCCTAAAATCTGTCACTGAAACGAAGTAATTTTTTTTTTTTCATATGGTACATCCTGTGTCCACTTGAGCATCAAACATTTGTGGTCCTCTTTAAGTTTGTGAAGTAGTATGACTGTTTGTTTTGTGCATGGTTTTTACCAAATTTTGTAGCAATGTTCTACTTTAGCACAGTGCAGATCATACAGTAATGCTCGGTCTGGCAGCCTTTGTGGGGAGGTAGTCTGGAATGTGACAGCACTGGAAATCTTTTGTGAAAGCAGTGACTTGTATTTCCTGGTACATGGTTATGGTGGGGGAAGGATTTTGCATGCTATTGTTTTCATACCGTAAGCAATTTCAACATTCAAAGATTAGCAGTGGCTCACTTAAAATTGTGCAGATAATATTCCATTGCAAAGTTTTATCTGAAACTTAAAATAATGCAATTTTCATGATATGTCTTTACAGGTTGGCAACAGAGGAACTGTGAAGGACTTTCCAGGCTTCAGTGCAGGCAGAGATGTTGATGCAGTTAGGAAAGCAATTAAAGGCCTTGGTGAGTAAATTTATGGTTTGTATGTTGAAAGACAATGAGGCATATTTATTAATATTGGCTGATTCTTAGCAATTTTTGCTGGTGACAGATGGTGTAGTCTTTGTTTGCACCATCTATTAACCTGCAGATATGGGGTTATTCTGCAGGGTAATGGCGTTATTAACCTGCCTGGAGCCTGCACGTTGCTGAACAAAGCAGGGAGAAAATTAACTTTGTTTTCCCCGGCAGCATTTGGTTTCATTCACGGGGGCGCACCACCAGTGGTTCAGTCACCACTCAGAGAATACAGAATGGCGGCTGTAACCACGCCCCCCACATTAACTGACAGCTGGTCCCCATGTAGAGCTAGTGTCAGTCAGGGTCGGGGCACGGTTGCAGCTGCCGCTCAGTGTACTCAGCGGTAACTGGAGCTGCGCCAGCGCCGCCCCCGTGCCTGAAACTGAAACTGTCGGGGAGAAGAAAGTTAATTTTCTTCCTGCAGCCCAGCACTGATTGGTGCAATCAGACAATGACGTTGATTGCACAAGAGTGCAGAGACACGTTCTGACCGCTCTGCACTTCCTCGCTCCAACTTGGGGATGTTGCAGAGCGGTCATTGTGCTAATCTCCTGTGCTGTTCTGGGCCTTGTGGTGCCACAGACTTTTTGAAGCCTTTGCCATGACAGCTGGTGTTGCTGCTGCTACTCCTGAAAAAAGACAATAATGCTCAAACGTTCCTGATCCCTGATTTTTTTTTTTTTTTTTTAATTTTTTTCCTAATCCACCCCCAATTCTGCTACCAAGCGCTGATCAGTATTTGATTGCACATTTTTGGCAGTTTGTCTATTGTTTGTGTCCTGCAGCCTCCTGAGCGCTGATCTCTGACACAAATTGCTGATTGGCATCCATGTTCGCTGTTTTACAGGTCCTTTTTTTTTTTTATTTGCTTTTCTGTTTTTGTCCCCACTTCCCTTTTGACCACCTCCGTGTGTGCGTCCTACAGCTGCCTATCAGTAACAGAAATCACTGATCGGCAACTGTTCTCGTGATTTTTCATTATTTTATATTTTCATTTTTTTTGTATCCGTCTATTTTATTTTATCCTCCTTTTTGCATAGCAAACTCCATGAGATAAAGACAGAGACTAATAAAGATTATAACCCCCAAAAAATAAATACTCCTAAAATGTAACTTTTTATTATGCAGTTAAAATACCCATATATCCAACACTATATTTTATCGAGAACATATCCCCATAAGATTAATGATCATAGATAGAGAAGAGACTTTCTAGACTGGTGGGGGAAGTGTATTCATCCTCACTTGCCCTACTGTAGTGTCTGGTTAGATGATGTTCCTTGTGAGCACCTATAGTACATATTGCTGATTAATATATTATTAATTTATTATATTTCTGCTTGTACATTGTGGCCATATTTGCTATACAGATTGATTAGGCTATGGATTTATTTTGTTTTTTTTTGGTACTTTATGCTACGGCTTTGAAGAGGGAGAGGGAGATATGTGGGCGGCATGCTCAGCATACAATAACGTAACGGATTCCGTCAATAAGGGATGACAACGGATCCAATGTCCGTCTACTCCAGTCGGCGGACGCCAAATTTCTGACGGATCCGTCGTATGACGATCAAACGGACGACCATTCGTCAAAATCCGTCACTAATGTAACTGAATGGGGAAAAAAACGGATCAGTTTTTTTCACACTTTGGCGGATTTTGACTGACGCCGAACAACTGAAGTGTGAAAGAGGCCTTATACAGACCAGTTTTTATTTTATTTTTTCTACATATTCCTGCAGTTCATGACCTTTTATTATCTTTGGGTCATTTGACCAGACATATCCTACAATTTTGCACTTTGTTTGGTGATGGTAATGGCTTTTAGATAGTTAGTCCTTTTATAGAGTCATTTAATGATAGCTTGTGTTGAGCGGGGGCACAATATAGAATTTAGGGTGCCACTTCCGCAGCAAGGTAGTGCAAGTGAGGGTGAATACACTTCCCCACCCCTGTAGTTTGGGGAAGAGACAATCTAGGATCACTAATCTTGTGGGGATATGTGACGCACATCACTGATCAGCATCTGGTGTTTATTTGTGTGTGGGGGGAAAAAAAATAATAATTTACATTATTTGATAGGACTAGATTAGGGACAGTAACGGTATGTGCACACGTTGCGGAATTGCCGTGGAAATTTCTGCGGCAATTCCGCACCTCCCTGCCGCGGGAAATACACATATTATAGGTATGCGTATTCCCGCCAGAAACTAGCGTTTTGCAAGCGTAATTAGCTTGCAGAATGCTAGCATTTTCCAAGCGATCTGTAGCATCGCTTAGAAAACTGATTGACAGGTTGGTCACACGAGTCAAACAAGTGTTTGACAAGTGTGACAAACTTTTTACTATTGATGCTGCCTATGCCGCATCAGTAGTAAAAAGATCTAATGTTAAAATAATAAAAAAAATAAAAAATCGTGCTTTTCTCACCTTCCGGCGGCCCCTGCAGCCTTCCCGCCTCTCAGCGACGCTCCAGGCCAATCCCGTTCCCAGGAGTCCTTTGCGACAATGACCCCAGGTGACGTAGCATCACGCGAGACCGCTACGTCATCTGGGGTGATTCTCACAATGCATCACTGGGAACGGGATTGGCCGGGAGCGTCGCTGAGAGGTGGGAAAGCTGCGGGGGCCGCCGGAAGGTGAGAATATCTCTATTTTTTATTTTAATTATTATTTTAACAGGGATATGGTACCCAGGGCCTGGAGGAGAGTCTCCTCTCCTCCAGACCCTGGGTACCATCCGCACATGAACCGCTTACTTTGTGCATAGTGGGCATACCCACATGCGGAAAGTAAGCGGTTCAATGCATTCCTATGGCGGCGCAATTCCGCAAAAAGAATGAGCATGCTGCTGATTCTTCCGCGATGCGATTCCGCCGCGGAAAAACACGCAGCATGTGCACAGCATTGCGGAATCCCATAGGCTATAATGAGTTGTGTTGTGTAAGCGTTTCCGCCGCGAAAAACCGCTGCAAAAACGCTAAGAATCCGCAACCTGTGCACATAGCCTCAAAGTACAGAGTAATAATCTGCATCTACTAGAGTGTGTATATATATTTTTTAAATGAATATACTCTGGGTTAGTGTCACGGTTGCAAACAAAACATACAAAAAAAGGCTGCACTCAAGCATACTAAAGCATGACAATATGGAATACATGAAATTTAGAATAGCAATATGGCTTTGGAATATAAGGAAAAGTTTGAGACGCTTAGTATAAACATTTGGCCAAACATTTTAAAGCCCACCAACCATCGTCAAGGTGGTCTCAATACTGGTGAGTCCCTGACCTAATGTGAACATACCTCTATTAGGCTGATATCTGAATTTCTGGGTGAATATGCACCTCTGTCAGCAATGCCTGCATTTATGGGTAAAGTAGGGACCTGGTGTAATTAAAATCACCAACTGGTGGGGCGGAGTGCTCGGTCAGCAAGCTAACATTCAATAGACAAAAAAACCTGACTGGCACATCCAGACTAATGTGAACTAGGTGCAAACCAAGGGAAGCTACCCCCATGTAAAACATACAAAAAAAGGCTGCACTCAAGCATACTAAAGCATGACAATATGGAATACATGAAATTTAGAATAGCAATATGGCTTTGGAATATAAGGAAAAATTTGAGACGCTTAGTATAAACATTTGGCCAAACATTTTAAAGCCCACCAACCATCGTCAAGGTGGTCTCAATACTGGTGAGTCCCTGACCTAATGTGAACATACCTCTATTAGGCTGATATCTGAATTTCTGGGTGAATATGCACCTCTGTCGGCAATGCCTGCATTTATGGGTAAAGTAGGTGGTGATTTTAATTACATCAGGTCCCTACTTTACCCATAAATGCAGGCATTGCTGACAGAGGTGCCAGTCAGCTTTTTTTGTCTATTGAGTGTCACGGTTGCAAGCGCTCAGTATTTTATTTATTTTTTTTTTACTTATGTCCGTTTAGTAATTTTTTTACCAAATTTTTTTTTTTTCCTGAAGAAATGTCCCGGTACTGTCCGCAATAATCAGAGGCCCCTTTAGGATGCCAATTGAGCAGCTGCTCAGAAAGGGTGAGAGCAGAGCCCAATGTAGCGACAACATGCTGGTGGTCAAGTACAAGGACAAGAGGGATGTATTTTTCTTGACCACCATACATGGTGATGACAGCACCCCCACCGCTGTATGAGGCTTCTCCTACACAGGTCACCAAACTTCCAGCTGTCCAGTGCCATGAGAAAAGCCAAGGTGTGGCACAAGGAGCTGACTGTGCTCATCGTACAGATGGTAATGTATAACTCTTTCATGGTATCACCATGTACAGGCCAGACCAGCACCTTCCTTCAGTTCCAGGAGTGATTAACCCCTTAATCCCATTGGACGTAATATTCCGTCCATGTGACCTGGTACTTAATTCCCATGGACGGAATAGTACGGCCAAGGCGATCAGCTGCGCTCCCGAAGGGAGCGCAGCTGATCGCCGCCGGGTGTCAGCTGATTATCACAGCTGACACCCGGCACTATGTGTCAGGAGCGGTCACGGACCGCTCCCGAGACATTAACCCCTGGCACACCGCGATCAAACATGATCGCGGTGTACCGGGGGCACAGGGGAGGATCGCACAGGGAGGGGGCTCCCTGTGCGCTCCCCTGAGACCCTCAGAGCAGTGCGATGTGTCGTACTGTTCCAAGGGTCCTTACTCCCTGCTTAGAGCAGGCACTGAGAAGCCTGCAGCGATGCCAGAGCGATCGCTGGTGTGACAGAGTGCTGTGCACACTGTCACACCAGCGATCTGACCCTATACAGTGATGTCCCACCCTGGGGCAAAGTAAAAAAGTTAAAAATAAATAAAAATAAAAATTATTTAAAAAAATCATAAAAAAAAAAATATTCCCCAATAAATTCATTTTTTCCTGTAAATAAAAAAACCAAAACAATAAAAGTACACATATTTGGTATCGCCGCGTCCGTAACAACCCCCCCTATAAAACTGTCCCACTAGTTAACCCCTTTAGTGAACCTCTTAAAAAAAAGCAAAAAATCAATGCTTTATCATCATACCGCTGAACAAAAAGTGGAATAACACGCGATCAAAAAGACCGATATAAATAAACATGGTACCGCTGAAAATGTCATCTTGTCCCGCAAAAAACGAGCCGCCACACAGCATCATCAGCGAAAAAATAAAAAGGTTATAGCTCGCAGAATAAAGCGATGCAAAAATAATAATTTTTTATATAAAATTGGTTTTATTCTATAAAAGCGCCAAAACATAAAAAAATGATATAAATGAGGTATCGCCATAATCGTATTGACCCGAAGAATAAAACTGCTTTATCAATTTTACCACACGTGGAACGGTATAAACGCCTCCCCCAAAAGAAATTCATGAATTGCTGATTTTTGTTCATTCTAACCTCCCAAAAATCGAAATAAAAAGCGATCAAAAAATGTCACGTGCTCAAAAATGGTACCAATAAAAACGTCAACTCGTACCGCAAAAAATAAGACCTCACATGACTCTGTGGGCCAAAATATACAAAAATTATAGCTCTCAAAATGTGATGCAAAAACTATTTTTTGCAATAAAAAGCGTCTTTTAGCGTGACAGCTGCCAATCATAAAAACCCACTATAAATAGTAAATCAAACCCACCTTTATCACCCCCTTAGTTAGGGAAAAATAATAAAATTAAAAAAAAGTATTTATTTCCATTTTCCCGTTAGGGTTAGGGTTGCGGCTAAAGTTAGGGTTAGGGTTGGCGCTAAAGTTAGGATTAGGGTTAGGGTTGGGATTAGGGTTATGGGTGTGTTATTGTTAGGTTTGTGGTTAGGGTTGGGACTAGGGTTAGGGGTGTGTTGGGGTTAGGGTTGGAGTTAGAATTGGGGGTTTCCGCTGTTTAGGCACATCAGGGGCTTTCCAAACGTGACATGGCGTCTGATCTCAATTCCAGCCAATTCTGCATTGAAAAAGTCAAACGGTGCTCCTTCACTTCTGAACTCTGCCATGCGCCCAAACAGTAGTTTACCCCCACATATGGGGTATCAGTGTACTCTGGACCCCAAGAGTTATTGTGCAATTTGTCCTATTTCTTCTGTTACCCTTGGGAAAATAAAAAACGGGGGGTAAAAATATCATTTTTTTAAAAAAAAAAAAAAGATTTTTTTGTTTTTACGGCTGTACGTTATAAACTTCTGTGAAGCACTTGGGGCTTCATAGCGCTCACCACACATCTAGATAAGTTCCTTGTGGGGTCTATTTTCCAAAATGGGGTCACTTGTGGGGAGTTTCCACTGTTTAGGCGCATCAGGGGCTCTCCAAATGCGACATGACGCCCCCAGACCATTCCATCAAAGTCTGCAATCCAAAACGTCACTACTTACCTTCCGAGCCCCAACGTGTACCCATACAGTAATTTTCTCCCACATATTGGGTATCAGCGTACTCATGACAAATTGGACAACAACTTTTGGGGTCCAATTTCTCCTGTTACCCTTGTGAAAATAAAATATTGGGGGCGAAAAAATCATTTTTGTAAAAAAAAAAAAGATTTTTTATTTTTACGGCTGTACGTTATAAACTTCTGTGAAGCAATTCGGGGTTCAAAGTGCTCACCACACATCTAGATAAGTTCCTTGAGTGGTCTAGTTTCCAAAATGGTGTCATTTGTTGGGGGTTTCCACTGTTTAGGCAGATCAGGAGCTCTCCAAACACGACATGGCATCCAGCCAATTCTGTGTTGAAAAAGTCGAACAGCGCTCCTTCCCTTCCAAACTCTGCCATGCACCTAAACAGTGGTTTACCCCCACATATGGGGTATCAGCTTACTCAGGACAAATTGCACAATAACTTTTGGAGTCTTGTTACCCTTGGAAAAATAAAAATTGGGGTGAAAAGATCATTTTTGTGGAAAAAATATGATTTTTTAATTTTACGGCTCTACGTTATAAACTTGTGTGAAGCACTTGGGGGTTCAAATTGCTCACCACAGATCTAGATAAGTTCCTTAGGGGGTCTAGTTTCCCAAATGGGGTCACTTGTGGGGGTTTCCACTGTTTAGGCACATTAGGGGCTCTCCAAATGCAACATGGCGTCCAATCTCAATTCCAGCCAATTTTGGTTGGAAAAAGTCAAATGGTTCTCCTTCCATTTTGAGCTCTGCTGTGCGCCCAAACAGTGGTTCCCCCCCACATATGGGGTATCAGCGTACTCAGGACAAATTGGACATCAACTTTTGTGGTCCAATTTCTCCTGTTACCCTTGGGAAAATAAAAAATTAGTGACTAAAAGATAATTTTTGTGGGAAAAAAATAGGATTTTTTGTTTTCATGCCCGGGCAATCTAGATAAGCTCCTTAGGGGGTCTAGTTTCCAAAATGGGGTCACTTGTAGGGGTTTCCACTGTTTAGGCACATCTGTGGCACTGCAAACGGAACATGACCCCCATCAACGTCTGCATTCCAAAACGTTACTACTTCCTTTCCAAGCCCTGTCGTGCACCCAAACAGTTTCCCCCCCCCCACATATGGGGTATCAGCGTACTCTGGACAAATTGGACAACAACTTTTGGGGTCCAAATTCCTTGGGAAAAATCAAAAATTTGGGACTAAAAAATCATTTTTGTGGAAAATTGTTTTTTTTTTTTTCACACCCAGGCATTATAAACTTTTGTGAAACACTTGGGGTTTCAAAGTGCTCACAACAGATCTAGATAAGTTCCTTAGGGGTCTAGTTTCCAAAATGGTGTCACTTGTGGGGGTTTCCACTGTTTAGGCACATCAGGGGCTCTCCAAACATGACATGGCGTCCAATCTCATTTCCAGCCAATTTTAGTTTGAAAAAGTCAAACGCGCTCCTTCCCTTACGAGCTCTGCCGTGTGCCCAAACAGTGGTTTTCCCCCACATATGGGCTATTGGCGTACTCAGGAGAAATTGCACAACAACTTTATCTGTCCATTTTCTTCTTTTACCCTTGTGAAAATAAAAAAAAAGTTTGTAATAGAACATTTTTGTGGCTAAAAAGTTAAATATTCATTTTTTTCCTTCCACGTTGCTTCAGCTCCTGTGAAGCACCTGAAGGGTTAATAAACTTCTTGAATGTGGTTTTGAGTACCTTGAGGGGTGCAGTTTTAAGAATGGTGTCACTTTTGGGTATTTTCTGCTACATAGACCCCTCAAAGTGACTTCAAATATGAGGTGGTCCCTGAAAAAAAGGTCTTTGTAAATTTTGTTGTAAAAATGAGAAATCGCTGGTCAACTTTTAACCCTTATAATTTCCTAAAAAAAAAAAATTTGGTTCCAAAATTGTGCTGATGTAAAGTAGACATGTGGGAAATGTTATTTCTTAACTATTTTGTGTGACATATTTCTCTGTTTTAAGGGAATAAAAATTCAAAGTTTGAAATTGCAAAATTTTCAAAATTTTCGCCATATTTGCGTTTTTTTCAAAAATAAACGCAAGTTATATGGAATAAATTTTACCACTAACATGAAGTACAATATGTCTCGAGAAAACAATCTCAGAATCTCGAAGATCCGTTGAAGCGTTCCAGAGTTATAGCCTCATAAAGAGACAGTGGTCAGAATTGTAAAAATTGGCCTGGTCATTAACGTGCAAACCACCCTTGGGGGTTAAGGCCCTAATATTTAGCAGTAAGCAGCGAGCAGGCCCAAGTACTTCTGGAACTGAAGGAGCCCTTGTTGTATCAGAGCAACATTTCCCCAGTGAGGTCCCTCAAACTGCAGAGAAAGGAAAATCACTAAAAAGGTGCAGTGTATTACAGAAGGGGGTTACGAAAGGACACCATTTTACCATTGTGACACCTGCCCTGACTAACCTGGTGTGTGTATGAAAGACTAATAAAAAAAAATTTTCTGACTTGTACAACTCGCGTACACCAACCTGATGCACTCTACACAACTCGCCAACACATTATTTTAAAAATTTACTTACCAGGAAAACACTAGATCAGTTCCAATGTAGGGTGACTTGTGCAGAATTTCAGCTGTTTAGGCTCATCGGGGCTCTCCAAATGCGACATGACGCCCACAGACCATTCCATCAAAGTCTGCATTCCAAAACATGATTCCTTCCCTTTTGATCCCTGACGTGCGGCCAACCAGTAGTATTTCCCTACTTATGAGGTATCTGCATACTCAAGATAAATTGCCAACAATTTTTGGGATCCATTTTCTCCTGTTACTTTTGTGAAAGTAAAAAAGTTTGGGATGCGGTACAATTTTTGTGGAAAAAAGTAAAATGTTCATGTGTTCCTTCCACATTGCTGAAGCACCTGAAGGGTTCATAAATGTCTTGAATGTGGTTTTTAGAATGGTGTCACTTTTGTGTATTTTCTGTCACCTCAAATGTAGTGTGGTCCCAAAAAAAAAAAAAAGGTCTTGTAAATTATGTTGGAAAAATTAGAAATTGTTGATCAACTTTTAACCCCTCTAACTTGCTAACAAAAGAGTAAAAAAAAAATGTGCTTTTGCTGATGTAAAGTAGACATGGGAAATGTTAATTAACTTTTTGTGACCTAACTCCTGGTTGAAGGCATAAAACTGAACTTTGAAAATTGCAAAATTTTCACCAAATTTCTGAAATTTTCACAAATGCGAGTTGTATTGAATACATTTTACCACTATCATGAAGTAGATTATGTTACGAGAATGTGAAAACATTGTCCGAAACACTAGGATCCATTGAAGCATACCTCATAAAGTGACACTGGTCAGAATTGTAAAATTTGGCCTGGTCATAAAGGTGAAAACAGGCTCTAGAGTGAAGGGGTTAAAATGCACCAGATTTATCCTTGTGGTTATACAGTTTCTGTTCACAGGTTTACTTTGTCCTCAAACTGTGGCACACGTTTCTATCACAATTTTGACACATTTTTCCAAATTAAAGTCTCCTTTTTTTCCTTCAGACTCAGAACATACCCCAGAAAGTGCCTAAAACATAAATGTTGCAAAGCATTAAAAAACGCGTTTTTTTTTTTTTTTTTTTTTGTTTGTTTGTTTTTTGAGGGTGGACTTCTGAGGGGGGAAGTTGGGTGCAAATTACTTCAGAATTCATCATGTCCATCTTAATAAATCTCGCCCAATGTTTCAAAGCAAATGCAAATATTTTGGAGTGGATGGCTTGCGTTCAGAATACTAAGTGGACGCCATAAGCGACCTCACCTTAATAGTAGATGACAGTAGTAAAGTTGTACCTTTTGTTTTTACTAGGGACTGATGAAGATTCCTTAATCAATATCCTTACACAGAGGTCAAGTTCACAAAGACAGCTTATTGCAAAAGAATATTTGACAGCATGTGGAAAGGTAATGATTTTTTTTTAAATGTATCCATGGATAATATACTTTCTTAGGACCGACCTAAATTATCCTGCTTTTATTCAGTGAGACCAGCTGACCATCTAATGTGTCACGACTCTTCCCCAAAAGTCAGAAGTTAGGTGAAAAAAGGATAAGGCTGCTGGATTTCAACTTGTCAAATACCGGCAGTGTCTGATTTCCCTTTTCCTGTTGAGGATAAAAGCATGCATGTGTAGAGGTAATGGAGGGGGGTGGATCAGGAGGAATAACTGTACATCATTTGTACAGCTGCCTTAAGGAAGAACTCCTGTCAAAGTTTTTATCCTCCTAATATATTGCAGTCATCATAATATATAGCACCGTGTACTTACAATTGTTCATTTCAGCTGCAGATGAAGGAAGAGAGCCACAGTATTCATTACTGATGGGTAGGCGGAGCCCCAGATCAGGATGTTACCTCAGATCAAAAGAGTGATGACTGGCTGGCCCCTCCAGCTCGGGCTCCTCCTACTCAGCTCCAGTCTAAGATTTGAGGTCCAGAGGATGGTCGCTGCTAATGCAGCTCCTCAGAAGATTTTATTATTTTAATATTCGGACAGGAGACTTGGATCACTAGTTGGTCTAGAGGTCTCAGGGGTATCAGCGCTGCTGTACCCCAACCTCTCCCTTGGCGGATCTGTATTTACTCAAAGTCCCTGCAGAATCCTTGCCGGCCCTGGGGGATGAGGAGAGCTTCTCTGGCGGGAACGCAAACCACACGTGCGGTCACTGCGTTCTTCGCCCTGGGGGGAAGCATGGGCACAGCGCCAGAAACCCCTGAGGGTCCCTGTGGCGCCTTGGCTGGTGAGTACTCCACACAAATTTTAATAATAATTATGTGTGAGTGCTTTAGCGTCTGAATGAGCAGCGCTATTACTAATGTCAGTATTCAGCGCTGCTGTGACAGCGCTACTACATGTAATGTCAGTATGCTTCAGCGCTGCTGTGACAGCGCTACTACATGTAATGTCAGTATGCTTCAGCGCTGCTGTGACAGCGCTGTTACAAGAAGATGTGGTGATTTTTTGTCCGCAGGCAGATAGCTGCAGGACAGAGAGGGAACAGGAGCGGGGAGAGTTCGCGCTCATTATTTGAGCTAGCAGGGGGCGTGGCCTATCTATCCCGGTCTTTTGAGCAGGAAGACGCGCGCTCTGGCTTTTCTCCTGCGACCCCCTCACTGTGGCGGCCATTACTCAGGCTCCTGGGCTCCTCGGACCGCTCCTCTCCTCATAAGACACCACGGCCAGCTGGGTGAGTGCGGATTCCTCACCCCGCAGCGCAGCGATCGCTATCCTGCAGCTGCAGTCTCATCAGAGACATAAAAATTGGCTGGGGCTCACAAATATATATATATTTTGGTGAGTTTGCAATATTAACCCCTTTGAGGGTTATTTCTACCAGCTAAATTTGCTGACTGAATACCGCTGGGGTAACTCTGCTTGGTGGAGCGTTAACCCTTCAGCGTTTGGAAAAAAAAAACAAAAAAAAAACCGCATAGTTTTTTGCTGGTATTACCGCTTTGACCTGCTCATACAGGTGAGACATGTCTGAACAGAGTTCAGATGCCGCGGATCACGTCCCAGTGCCATTGCGGCAATCAGATACGCAGACCTCCACAGCGTCTAGCGCTGCGGTCGACAGCGGTGGAAAATTGGATGATATCGCTCGATCGATTAATAACTTATCTGACCTTTTAGGTCAATATGTGTCTGCTAATTCCTCTCAGAGGAAGCGACGCAGGCCGTTGCCGGCCTCTACACGGAGCGAGTCAGATGTATCTGATATTGGGCAGAGTTCCCCTTTAAATTCGGATGGAGAAATATCCGATTCAGATGCGGACGAGCCGCAGGGGCGTTCCTCTATGACGAAGCGTACGGAGGCATTAATTGAAGCCATGAGAGATATACTACAGTTACCGGAGGAGGTAACTAGTCGTCCTGGTAAATCAGCACGCATGTTCCAGGAGTCCCGTGCTTCGCGCACAACATTGCCAGCTCTGGATGAGCTTAATGGTGTAATAGAGGAGGAACGTCTATGTCCAGATAAGCGTTTTCATGGAACGCATTTCTTTGATACACTTTATCCTTGCTCTACGGAGTTAAAGGCTAATTGGACTTCTGCTCCTGAAGTGGATGTGTCTTTGTCTCAGCTTAGTAAATCCTCTCTACTCCCTATTAAGGGAAAAGCGAGCTTACAGGAGCCTTTGGATAGAAAGGCAGAATTGGCGGCAAAAGCAAGCTATGAGGTTGCGGGTCATGGATTTCGAGCAGTGCTAGGATCCATGTGTGCTGCTAGAGCTTCTCTAAGCTGGTTGGCACGTCTGAAGACGGAGTTGCAAAATGAATCTCCGTTATCTGAGATACGGGAAACTTGTGAATGGTTAGAAACGGCAGCCTGTTATATCTTTGATGCCGGTCTGGATACGGCATCTCTGCTGGCCAAAGCGCAAGCTTCAGCGGTCACAGTCAGAAGAGCTTTATGGCTCAGACAGTGGGCCGGGGACGCAGTTTCCAAACAAGGGTTGTTGGCCTTACCTTACAAGGGTGGCCATCTTTTTGGATCCGACCTCACAGAGCTGATTTCCAAGGCTAAGGCGAAGGAATCAGCATTACCACAGCGAAGGGCCATGGCCTCGGTGTCCAGTAAGCCTGGTGTTTATAGTGGTCGGCGGTCCTTTCGGGGCCGAGGACGATCTAGTCACTCCTCGTGGGGATCGGGTCGTCCTTCTTTCTCAGGAAAGAAATCCTCTCAGAAAACTCGTACTCCCTGGAAGCAGAGTTTCCGCCAGAACAAGCGGGAACTTGACAAGAAACCCGCAAAGTCGGATTGACGCCAGGGGTCCACTCGAGGATTCTCGAGTGGGGGTCGCCTGCTTCTTTTCAAGGAGACTTGGATGGCTCGCGTTCCAGATTCCTGGGTAACGCGGATAGTGTCGGCAGGCTATTTCATAGAGTTTGCTTCTCAACCCCCAAATGTTTTTTGTCAATCTCGCGTTCCGTCGGAACCCGAGCTTGTTGTCGCTCTACAGCGAGAGGTCGAATCGCTACTACAAAAGGGTGTAGTGATACCGGTTCCGTCAGAGGACCGAGGGAAAGGTTTTTATTCCAACCTTTTTATAGTTCCCAAAAAGGAGAACAAATTTCGCCCGATTCTGGATCTCAAGCGTTTAAACCGGCATGTCCATGCCCGGAAATTTCGCATGGAGTCGCTTCGTTCCGTTGTGGCAGCTCTGTCACAGAACGATTTTCTGGTGTCAATCGACATTCGCGACGCCTATTTGCATATTCCCATCGGAAAGGCTCATCAGCGCTTTCTTCGATTTGCCATAGGTCAGAGTCATTACCAGTTCGTGGCTCTGCCGTTCGGCTTAGCCTCAGCGCCAAGGGTCTTTACAAAAATTCTGGCGCCCCTCATGGCACTCCTTCGAAGACAGGGGATTACGATTCTCCCTTATCTGGACGATCTTTTGATCGTGGCTTCCTCGGAGGAGGAGGCGTTGACGGCTCGGGATTTGTCTCTTCAGTTTCTGAAAGACTTCGGTTGGCTGGTCAATTGGGAGAAGTCGTCCCTGGAACCATCGAGGACAATTCTCTTTTTGGGAATGCATCTCGACACGTTTCGGTCGGTAGTTTCCCTACCACCAGACAAACAGTCATGTCTTCTTCGACATGTACAGATTATGACATCCTCAACGGCAATGTCCCTACGGAAGTGTATGCGTCTTCTGGGTCTGATGGTGGCGTCCATGGAGGCAATTCCTTTTGCCCAGTTCCATTCCAGGACTCTCCAAAGGTTCATCTTGAGTCGATGGAACCAGTTGCAATCGCTGGATTGCAGTGTCACCATTCCTCGCGCGGTGCGGGATTCTCTAGAATGGTGGTTACGTCCAGGGGCTTTCTCCCTGGGGAAGTCTTTCCTCCCTCCGAAGTGGTCAGTTATAACCACCGATGCCAGCCTGTCGGGCTGGGGGGGTGTTTGGAACAATCTCTGGATTCAGGGGGTATGGTCATCGGAAGAGTCTTTTCTTCCGATCAACATCCTGGAATTGAGGGCGATTTTCCTTTGCCTCCAACATTGGACGGTCCCTTTGAGCGGTCTGCCAGTCCGAGTGCAGACAGACAATGCGACGGCTGTCGCGTATATCAATCACCAAGGTGGGACAAAGAGTTCCAGACTCATGGTGGAGGTGTCCCGAATTCTGATTTGGGCAGAGGCCAGTGTACCAGCCATTTCGGCGATTCACATTCCAGGGTTCAGAATATTACAGCGGACTTTCTCAGTCGCAGAAGGATGGATCCCGGGGAATGGAGCCTCCACCCGGAAGTCTTTGCACTACTGTGCTCTCGCTGGGGAACCCCCCAAGTGGATTTGATGGCATCCAGGTCCAATGCCAAGTTACCGACATTCATGTCCAGGTACAAGGACCCGAAGGCGGTGGCGGTGGATGCTCTAGTGGCTCAGTGGGATCAGTTCGAGCTGATCTATGTATTCCCGCCGATATCCTTACTTCCTCTAGTGCTGCGTCGGATCAGACTAGAGAGAATTCCAGCTATTCTGATAGCTCCAGACTGGCCAAGAAGGGTGTGGTTCTCGACAATAATGTCGCTGTTGGCGGCACCTCCGTTTCCACTCCCTCTTCAACCGGACTTGTTGACTCAGGGGCCCGTTTGTCATCCGGACTTGATGTCCCTGCGTTTGACGGCGTGGCTCTTGAGACCGAAATCTTGACCCGTAGAGGTTTTTCAGCCGAGGTCATTGCTACCCTTCGTGCTGCAAGATGTCCGGCTACTTCTAGGATTTACCACAAAATTTGGGAAACCTTCTTTTCGTGGTGTTTGGGGTCTTCTCGGAACCCGAGAAAATTTTCCATTCCCAACCTGTTGGCTTTTCTGCAGCATGGGCTAGACAAGGGTTTGGCAGTTAGCACTCTGAAAGGTCAGATTTCTGCTCTGTCCTTATTGTTCCGGAGAACCATTGCTTCGAATAGAGACGTGCTCTCCTTTTTTCCGAGGTATCTCTCGTAAGTTTCCGCCGCGGAGGGCACCCGTGTCTCCTTGGCGGCTCAACCTTGTTTTGGAGGCTCTTCAGCATAAACCTTTTGAACCTATGGTTTCTGCTAGCCTTTCTTTACTTTCTTGGAAGGTGGCTTTCCTTGTTGCAGTCACTTCCTTGAGGAGAGTTTCTGAATTGGCAGCTCTTTCTTGTTCGCCTCCTTTTCTGGAGTTTTTTCCGGATCGTGTAGTGCTTCGCACTCGGGGTGATTTTTTGCCTAAAGTGGTGTCACAATTTCATGTTAACCAGGATATTGTGTTGCCTTCACTCTGTCCGGATCCGAAGAATACGAAAGAGCGAGATTTACACACATTGGATTTAGTGCGGGCCTTGAAGTTTTATCTATCTATTACTCAAGGTTTTCGTAAGACGGACTCCCTGTTTGTGGTTCCGGCAGGTCGTCGGCGTGGTCAACGAGCTTCCAAGGGTTCTATAGCTCGTTGGATCCGGTCAGCTATTTTGGAAGCTTACCGTCTTCGGGGTGAATCTTGCCCGATTAAGATTCGAGCCCATTCCACGAGAGCTGTGGCTTCATCGTGGGCTTTTCATCAAGGTGCTTCGGCAGTGCAGCTTTGCCGAGCGGCGACTTGGCGCTCTGTCCACACGTTTACAAGGTTTTATAAAGTGGACGTCAGTGCTTCCGCTGATGCAGCCCTCGGACGTAGGGTCCTGCAGGCAGCTGTAGTTTAAAGTTCTGAATGAACTTGTGTTTAGCGCTGGTTGCGCTTTGTTGTTAAGGTTGTTGGGTTTCTGCCTTTTGTTGGTTTTTTCCCACCCTTATTTTTGAACTGCTTTGGGACGTCCCATCAGTAATGAATACTGTGGCTCTCTTCCTTCATCTGCAGCTGAAACACGGATTTTGGTAAAGACTTACCTGTAAAATCCTTTTCAGCGAAGGAAGGAAGAGAGACACAGCACCCTCCCACGGCAGAAGTGTGTTGATGTTTTCAGATGCAGCGCGACCCTTATCTGATAGCGATTATCTGGGCTGAGGTCAGCGCGCTAAGGCTCTGTTCCAGCATCGCCAGCTCATCGCAGTAGTCAGGTTCCGTGAGTAGTACCTGGAACTCTGTGGTTTTTGGCTTTCTTTGCATGCATAACCTGTATCCTTGTGTTTTTTTCTCTGAAGTTCCTTCAGAAGGGGTTATGTTGCTCCGCTGGTGATCTTGGCTCTTTTCCTAAAAGCTTTGGTACGACTGGAGCTGAGTAGGAGGAGCCCGAGCTGGAGGGGCCAGCCAGTCATCACTCTTTTGATCTGAGGTAACATCCTGATCTGGGGCTCCGCCTACCCATCAGTAATGAATACTGTGTCTCTCTTCCTTCCTTCGCTGAAAAGGATTTTACAGGTAAGTCTTTACCAAAATCCGTGTTTTGCCTTTCTACCAAGCTAATTCTTCCTGTTTCTACATAAACCAGAGAAAAAAGAAGTCTCTTGTCCATGCATTTCACTCCCCTCTTCAACACCTGACTCAACTCCTCCACTCCTCCCCCAACCATTGACTTTTTGCAGTGACATTTGAGTCATACAGTGAAAATTTACCTCCTGTTTCTACATAGAGCTTAGAAGGATTCAGTTAGTCAGCTTTTAATGACTTTGTCATAGACCTAATGGAAAAGAGGAGAATTAAATGGGTAAAAAGGCAAAACGAGCAATTGTAATTGCACAGTGCTATATAATACTAGCTATTGAACCCGTTCTACGCCCGGGTGGCAAGCATTTTTGTTGGTACATTTATACAAGTGTCTTCAATAAAACGGCACGGGAAATCGCGGTATGCACCATTTTATTCAAGTAATGTACTACCATGTCAACATAGCAGTGTGCACGCGCCAACTATAGGGATTCTGCAATTGAGTACAATTCTTCAGTAAAATGGTGCCGGAATCGACGCTTACGCATCCTGCAATATCCGGTGCCATTTTGTTGAATACACTATACCTGCGAATTTGCACACAAAGTCTTAAGTGGCGCCATAATGCGCTATGCACATGCACGGAGTCCTGCGTCACACTGCACAGGTGCCACCCATCCCAGCTTCAGACAAAAGGCCACATCCACCGTTACATATAAGATGATGATTGCAATATATTAAGAGGATAAAAATTTTGATGGGAGTGCTTCTTTAAATTAAGAATGACAAAATACTGTAGTTTTATACTGCCCGCAGTGCAAGCAAGTTTTTTTTCCAACATTAGTTGATATATTGTGAAAATCCAATACTACTATAAAAATGCAGTGCATTGAGAGAAGACTTCACAATGTGCCATGAAAAGGAAGAAAGCCTAGGAGCACCCTGAAAGCAGTCATGGTGGTCAAAAGTTTCTACATTTTTGAGACTTTGACAGAGCGAACAAAGTATTGCAAGTGCAGGGTTTTCACTTTAAAAAAAAAAAGCGCAGCACATGAAATATGGATTCACAGTGAGATGCTGCTTTTACTGGCAAAACATTAACACCTCTCGCCTGTACAAAACATGTAACCGAAAATCCAGGTGCTGATCCCGCCATGTGTATAATTGTATAACTGATCTAAGCTGTAGTTAATAACTCGTGGAATTTGTTTCACAATTAGGACCTGAAGGATGACTTGAAAGGTGATCTTTCGGGAAACTTTGAACATCTTATGGTGTCTCTCATATTGCCTCCAGCTGTGTTTGATGCAAAACAGTTAAAGAAGTCAATGAAGGTAGGTACTGGAAAGTTGTATTTTATTGGAGAGGTGAATCTTTGCAATGTCATTAGTAAAGATTCCATGTGCTAGTTCCATATGTTACAGGATGCCAGTCAAGTGTGTCATAGACTTAAAGGCAACCTGTCACCAGGAATAATGCTGTTAACCTGCAGATATGGGGTTAATCTGCAGACTAACAACGTTATGATGCTGTCCGGTGCCTGCACGTAGCCAAATGCGGCGGGAGAAAATAATTTTCATTCTCACCGCCAGCATTTGGTATTTAGTGATGGTGCGGGGCGATGCCGGTTCATTCACCACTCTGAGTATACAGAGTGGCTGCTGTAACCGCACCCTGGGCCCTGACTGACACTGGCTCTACATTAAGGCCGGCTGTCAGCCAGGGCCAGTGGTGCGGTTACAGCGGCCGCTCTGTATACTCAGAGCGGTGACTGAACCGGCGTCTCCCCGCCCCTATGACTGAATATCGAATTCTGGCGGGGAGAATAAATATAATTTTCTCCCCGCTGTATTCAGCTGCGCGCAGGCGCCGGACAGCATCATAACACTATTAACCTGCAGCTTAACCCCATATCTGCAGGTTAAGAGCGTTATTCCTGGTAAAAGGTACCCTTTTACCTTTTGGAAACAATATACTCAATCCATGTAAGATGTAAGGTTGTAACTAGTGATGAGCGAGAAGCATTGTTGCTTGGGTCTCCTTGAGCATGTTCGGGTGATCTCAGAGTATTTTGGCGTGCTCGGTGATTTAGTTTTCGTCGTCTCAGCTGCATGATTTGCGACTTGTAGACAGGCTGAATACATGTGGGAATTCCCTAACAAACAGGCATTCCACACATGTATTCAAGCTGTCTAGCAGGTGTAAATCATGCAGCTGAGGCGAGAAAAACTAAATCTCCGAGCACCCCAAAATACTCGGAGATCACCCGAGCGTGCTTGGGGAAAACTCGAGCAACGAGTATACTCTCTCATCACTAGTTGTAACCAAATTGACACTACACTTTGCCAGCCAACTACCTTCATCTTCAAAATGACATGATGGCAATGAGTCGAAAGCTCTATCAAAGTTTTGAATCTACTCTACTTGACACTTGAGTAATTTACATTGCTTATTTTCTTTTTCCAAAGACAAAATATTATTCTGTATAAAATGAAAAGTAATGTTCTTTATCGACATTCACTGTATAAGTGCAGTTACTTTTTAGAATATAGCTGTATCTATGGTTATATTAGCAACTCGCTAGCTGTTTGTCTAGATTCCTGTCTTGCTGCTTTTTAACTGTGCTCCCTTTAGAGCAGGGGTGGGGGACCTTTTTTTTCTGCTGGGGGCCATTTGGATATTTATGCCATCATTTGTGGGACGTCAGAAAATTATCAATTTGAAATGTATTCTGTTCTATTTGGTCAAACAATTAACTCAGCCCCTATTGCGATGGCTGGAGCTGCTTCTCTTTGGTGAGACGTGTGATGTTGGGTGGTAATGATGATTTTACTACTCATAACTGCTTTTTCCAGATTTGCGTTTATCTGCAGTCAACTTTTTGTGATGAATTTTAAAAAGAACTTGCAGCAGTAAGTTCTGAACACAGGAGACATCGGGACTTACAGACACCACAGAAGACGCTGGGGCATATAGACATCAATGGAGACGCTGGGGGCATGTAGACATCACTTGACATGCTTGGGCTGCTGCGGTCGTTGGTGGGACTGGAGCGCATAACGTGCTGACTCAAATTACATCAGCATCTTCAGCGCACACGCCACAGCGTTCTTTACTGAATGCTATATGCTCACAGCTTCAGGACCAATTAAAGGTCCCACTGCTGGCCAAACGTGGCCGTCAGTCAGAGCACTGCGGTCCCCAGAAATCTGCCCAGGGCTGTAGAAAAGGACACAGTTTGCCAGAGGTTCCCCATCCCTGCTTTAGAGGATGGTGGTATGTCTCTCAATAGACCTGTTAAAGGGAATCTGTCACCCCATTTTTGCCCTATGAGATAGGGCCACCGCCATCAGGGGCTTATCTACAGCATTCTGTAATGCTGTAGATAAGCCCCCGATGTTACCTGAAAGTGAAGAAAGAGTTACAAAATACTCACCCAGGGGCGTTCCGCCGTCAGGTCCGGAGGGAGTCGCGGTCCGGTTCGGCGCCTCCCATCTTGTAGCGAAGCCGGCCTCTTCTTTCCGTCCCATCGTGGACCTCTATGACCTTTCCCGGCGCCTGCGCACTACAGTACTCTGCTCTGCCCTCACCAGGGCAGAGCAGTGCGCCTGCGCAGGAGCCGCGATGGGACGGAAAGAAGAGGCCGGCTTCGCTACAAGATGGGAGGCGCCGAACCGGACCGCGACTCCCTCCGGACCGGACCTGATGGCGGAACGCCCCTGGGTGAGTATAATATAACTTGTTTTTCTTCACTTTCAGGTAACATCGGGGGCTTATCTACAGCATTACAGAATGCTGTAGATAAGCCCCTGATGGCGGTGGCCCTATCTCATAGGGCAAAAATGGGGTGACAGATTCCCTTTAACTGTTTTCAGTGACATCCTGCTGAATTATGCATATAAGTTTCAACTAAGATCTGAGCTGTGTTTCATATAAACAAGTCTTTTTGGATTTGAGGGTATGCATTGTACCATGGTAACTGTATCTTTTTTGTTTTTAATCTCAAGGGTTTAGGAACAGCTGAAAACATCCTAATAGAAATTCTGGCATCGCGAACCAGCAAGCAGATGAAAGAAGTGGGGGATGCTTTTTACTCTGGTACATGACTTAAAACAGTATTTTCACAAAATGATGTAAATTAGTTGGCATTGCACTATTATTTATTTACTTTTTGCTATAACGTGTGTGTATGATTTATTCGCACAGATGCAATCTTGTTAGTGTCGGGTGTTGTGAATGGACTTGAAATGAGTTCTGAGCAGAGGCTCCCTCTGGTGGTTACAAGCGGTACTGGACTGTCCAGTGAAGATTGTGAGGATTGGGAATCAGGTGTTACTGACTGGTCTTATTTAAGGGAGTCACCTTCCCATCAGGGTTGCCGGTGATCAATTGTTCTGGTCTCAATCCTTGATTCCTGTTTCCTTTGTAGCCTGCTGTGTCGTGTCTGCATCTCCTGCTAACAGATAAGACATTTTCTTCTTTTGTTTTTGTGCTTGATTTTTGCATTTTGTCCTGCACTTCTGTGGGGGCCTTCTGGGTCCCCTCCGGGGGCTTTTGCCCTCTCAGTTTAGTTCAGCCACTTATGTTTTGTACATTTGCTTTTTCCAGTTTTTTCAGTGGCTGCTGTTTTGATTTTGTTACACCAGAGAACTAATTTAGGTGGTAGAGGTCGTGTGATCTCAGGTGTTTTTGAAATTAGTAGAGTTGGTGCTTTTCAGGGTTTTTTGGGATTGCAGTAAGTGCCCTTCCTATCCTTTTCTATTTAGATAGTTTGGGCCCCAACGTTTGCTCATACTATTTTCTGTCTGTGTCAGTATTTCTTCTTGTCTAACCGCCATTACATGTTTGGGGGCTTTCTATGTTCTTTGGGGATCTGCTCCGGGGCAGATAACTTTCCTCTTTCTATCTTTAGGTATAGTTAGTTTCTCAGGCTGTGACGAGGCGTCTAGGACCAACGTAGGAACGCTCCACGGCTGCCTCTAGTTGTGGTGGTTAGTCAGGGTACTGCAATCTCATAGATTCCAACTGCTCTGGTGTATTGCCTTTTTTACCTGCACTCCTCAGCTACCAAATCATAACAGTTGGGGTTAGATTTACATGTCCCTTGATGAGCAGATTACATGGATGCTCTCCAAGGTCATATGTATGAGCAACAGTTTAACATTCCCTGTAGTAATACCTGCTAATTTTACACCAATTTCTGCATTTTCATGGAACCCAGTACATCTATGACCATTGTGATTAACAGTATGAGCCCGATTTTGAGACTTGTGATCTGTTCTACCAGAATTAAATGCAGTGTTTGGATGAGGCTAATTGAGTGGCAGGTTTTTACATTGGTTGTTCTCAAATGTTTTAAAATGTGTTTAAAAAAAGAAAAAAATTGATATTCATTTCATGAGACCTGTACAAGGAAAGACTAGAAGCAATGCGATGAAACTGAATGGGAGGAGACACAGATTAGATATTAGAAAAAACTTTTTGACAGGGTGATCAATGAGTGGAACAGGCTGCCACGAGAGGTGATGAGTTCTCCTTCAATAGAAGTCTTCAAACAGAGGCTGGACAGACATCTGTCTGGGATGATTTAGTGAATCCTGCTTTGAGCAGGGGGAGGTCCCTTCCAACTCTACCATTCTATGATTCTACATGAATTTCAAGCCATCTGAGTACAGGCTTTCCATCTCTGAATCGCTCTGCTTCCCAGACTAACAGACCCATATCAGCTCTGCTATGCACCTAGGAAGCTGAATTAGCCTTAGTAACAGAGCAGGTATGCGAGCCCCAGTTACTGAGGAAATCTGATATAAAATACAAATGTAAATGTTCAAATGCCAGAGGTCTTTTATGAGGCAAAAATTATTTAAATATCTGAGAAAAACACTTTAGAGCTCTTAAAACTTCATGTATGAAAAAAACACAAATGTGCTTGGTCACGAGCAGGGGAAAATGGCCTAGTCTCAAACTGCTTAATTATTTACTATTTTTACTGACTCTATTTTTTAATATAAATATACTTATATTTTCTCTTTTTGCAGTATATAGTAAAAGCCTTGGAGATAACATTAGTTCGGAGACAACAGGTGACTTCAGGAAAGCATTGTTGTTCTTGGCCAATGTAAGATTGTTACTCAACACTGTTTTACTTTAAATTTTTTTTGTCTTTTTTTTTTTTTTTCTTGTTAAAAGTAGGTTGAAATGTAACCCTTTTCAAGAGGGAATTGAATATTTTTCCTTCATTCCTAAAAGTAAATATTAGGATTTCAGATTTCATCATTATCACTTGCCATGCTATTATTCGTGTGGTGACTCAAATGGTAAGAAGGGTAGCGATACACATAAGAATGTACAGTAAGTGTAGCGCAAAGTATGTCTAGCGTTTGGTGTTTTTTTTCATTCTTTTAAGTCTTATTCCAGCCAAAAGCAACCATTTCCCTTTCTCTTTTTTTTTTTTTCTTTTATAAGGCCAAAATCTTCTGCGGTGCTGCACAAAGATTTTCATTGCTTTATAAGTCCCAGTGGGGACAGGTACCAGTCAAAAATTTGGACGCATCGGTTTTTGTAATAGTTTTCCTTGTTCTTATTGGACAATGTAAATTGTTGATTTAGATTGAAGGCAGCAAAACCACAAAGTAACACTTAAGGTGAGTATTTGCAGCAGAAATTTCTGCAACAAAAACTCATCTCTTGGCAGGAGAAACATGGTGTAAAATACATGGGTTTTTTCCTTTTTTCCTCAGTTGAAAGGGTATAAAACGCTGCAAAAATGCAGAAAGAATTAACATGCTGTAAATTTGAGACTGCTTCAGATCTGTAAGGAAAAAATAATCAGAATATGCATGACCTTTCAGAAATATCATCATTTTGCTGGTACTCTAAATCGCCATGTTTTAATGCAGAAATTTATGCTGCAAATGATTGTGCGCACATACCCTTATGGAAACAAGCAATACAGAAACACATGAAAAATACACCCTAGAATGTCTTAAAGTAGAAGGGCAATCTGAGGTTTAAGAAAATGCTGAGGGTTCGTAATGCTGTTATCGGAGTCAAAGATGAGTACTTTGAAGATTCTAAGGCCCAATACAAATTCTGTTTTTTCACACTTTTTTTTTTTTTTTTTTTACTCCTGGTGTTCAGAACAGGGAAAACTGTTGCATGAACAGATATGCAAACTTTGGAAAGGTTAATTTGGAAGTTATAGTACCAATCATCTGTTTTTTGGAGTGAGGGAGAAAACGTAAAGAAGCACATATAAGCTCCATACAGACATTTCCATTTTCTGGATTCGAACCCAAGACGGTACTAGAGAGCAACAGCACTAACCACTTGGATGTCCTGCTGCTGATTCACTATTTGGAACTCATTCAAACTCCTAGTTTAGTATTTAAATCTTGTAACTGCAAGCAGCGAGTGACTGGGGCTTTAGTTGGGGGCTCTAATTCTAGCTTGCAATTATCACCAATCTAATGTATAGATAGGTAATGATTGCTTCTGGCTGGTATGCCCCTTTTAAGGTAGATGAATTTCAACACAATTTGTTGCAATGTTTTGTTTTTTTTTTTTTTTTTTATCCAAAGCGGTTTGAGGTTGCCAGGATTGGAAGCAAATTGTGGGACCTCATACTGTCACTACTCCAGTCTTTAAAGCACATTTCCAGCGTCTTGTTATTGCACCGCTGGAGTGATACTTTAAATGTAAGTCCCCTGCTTCCTGTCTAATACTCACCTTCCGGCGTTTTTATCCATTTTCGTCACTGCTCCCGTCTGTCTTTGGTGAAAAGTGACCTGCCGGCTGCTCCAGTGTTTCATGGAGCTGCGCGCAGGTCACTTTACAATACAAGTCTATAAGAGCCTCGTACTCGCTCGCTCAGACTTGCTCTTGTAGCATAGTTTCTGACTTCTGGCCAATCAGAAGCTGCTCACAAGATGGTGCAAGGGGACCAGAGCGGCACCGAAAAAACTGTTAAGATGCCGGAGGGTGAGGATATGACTGGAGGATTTAAAGCGCCACTCCAGTGCTGAAAAAAAAAATCTGTAATGGTGCTTTAACCAATAACCTGCCTAAGTTCATATGCAAGGCATGTCTCTACAATGTTCAGTATATAGCAGTTTCTTTCCTCCTTAGACCTGTAGTTCTCAAAACCTAAAGTTAGGGTATGTGCACACGTTGCAGATTCGTCTTCCATGTTTTCCATGGGATGTACAGTACCATGTTATCCTATGGAAAACAAAAACGTCTGCACATGCTGCAGAAAATTCAGCACGGAAACGCAGCGGTTTATTTTCCGCAGCATGTCAATTCTTTGTGCGGATTCTGCAGCATTTTTACACCCATTCCATTATAGGAATCCGCAGGTGTAAAAACACAGGGCAAATCCGCAGAAAACCCGCAATGAATCTGCAGGTAAAACGCAGGTCATTTTACCTGCAGATTCCGCTCGGAAAAATCCGCACAGGAATCCTCAACGTGTGCCCATACCCTTAGATTTGCATTTTATTAATTGAAATCCCTGGTATTTGTATGCATAGGTGTCCAGTGGGCGGTTCTATTCACTGAGCCTCTAGTAGGACCTCCCACTGGACTTGTATTATATTATTTGAAATCCCTCATGTTTGTAAACATACAAGTTCTACTGAATCTTTTCCAACAAACCTATATATCAGCTTCTCCTCTACACCATGCTGTCCACAGATTAAACTACATGTACAACATGATTGGATCCTTTTTTTAATATTTTTTTTAGTACGGACTTCAGGAACTAGTTAGAGCCCAGCTGTTGCCATATTCTTGCTTAAGAAGCCATGTTTAAACCAATCTTACAGAAAAAATAACATGCAAAAAAAAAGCAATTGGCAATAACTAAATTGAAAAAATTATTCCGACCACTATTTCTATTTTTTCTGTCTCTATATCCACAGCTTGTTGTCAAGTGTAATTTGTCTATAGTAAAAGTGACCTCAATTGCAGGAAGTAGTTTTGGGCATAGTCTGTCTGTCAGACTCCACACAGATAAAGAGGTGGTCTTTTAGTTCAGAATAGGCATGTCTTACACCTGAGCAATGCATGTTGGAGAGCAATGGTAAGGAAGGTTCAGTTAGTAAAGTAATGGTAGAATGCTGATGAAGATGCACTTCACAATAAAAACTGGATGCCATGATAAATAGTATGAGATTCAGCACATCTCTTAGACACACTAGGCACTGGTATGTTACCAAAATCAGATTTATCTGACTGTTGTGCTTAATTATCAAATTTAATTTCACCATGTTTAAAAAAAGTTTGCCACCTAAATTCTGGCAAATTTGCTACATGCAGTAGTTTAGTATCAGCCTTTTAAATGTGTGAATTGAAAAAAAAAAAGTAGATGTGAATTTAGGATTGCGTGGAACGTGTTCTAAATACCTAATGGAGATAGTGATAGGCATTCCCAGTCCATAAAGCCCAAAGCAGATGCTGCTCTAAATTTACCATAGTAGATGAATTGAGGTCTTTAGCTTTGCTTACAAAAACACAATCAATCTCCATATACTTAATCCATAAAATTGATTCTCTTTTCTCTTTTTTCCTCTCCAGGCCAGACGTGATGAAAGTTCAAAAGTGGATGAACATCTTGCTAAAAAGGATGCGGAGGTAAATTAAGCTAGACCTGCCTCCCCTGCAGCTCTGAGCTACTGCCATGTGATAGTGATGTATACTGCTTACTGACCTCACTTAGCATACCAATGACTTGTAATTTCTGCTTCTTAAACATTCCTATTTATCAAGCAGACATTTTTCACTCCATGTCTGATGAGATGACAGCATATTTTAGTGCTTGATACTAAGAATGGCAGATGGGTAAATGGTTTCTCCACAACTTTTATATTGATAACCTATCTTTGGGATAATTCATCAATATCAGACTGACACCTGGCATCCCCACCGATCAGCAGCTCTGTCGCTGAATGTTCGCAGTGGCAGAGCTGAACATTACAGCTTCCTCATTTTTCTAGTGGCCAGGTGCTGAAGATTTGCCTTTTTTAATGAATAGGAGTGGCCATTGCACAGGTGACGGAGCTATGCTATTCAACTTTGCTGCTGCTGTCATCCAGCAGTGCAGAACAGCTTTTAGCCCGTTACATTACACTGAGTGCAGGTGTATGGGGCAGACTGGTCTATACAGGACATGTGCTGGCTGCCTGTAACGGCAGCAATTGGAGCTGGCTCCAATTGCTTCTGTGTAACAATTTAAATGCCGCTGATTTACAGCAACATTTAAATGGCACTTCTATGGTGCTGATGGGGTGCCAAAACAGGGACGTGCAGGTCTCGGTCACTGCCATCTTTTGTACTTTCATGAAGTCTAGCCACACGCTGGGTTTATTTTATATACTGCAGCATTTGTAGTATTTAGTACAAGTGAGCAAACTATTGCAGGTTCTTGTCCTCCAGAGAGACTAAAACAAAGTAAAAATTAATAACAAATGGGGCATGCTTAAGCTCTTAAATTGATTGGACGTGTTTAAGCAGAGCTCCTATCATCCTGAACAGTATTCTGCTGGTATTCCGGTATTTCTCTTGCAAACACAAATTCGATTTTGTGAAATATTTGTTTTTAGTGTACAATATTGTAAAAAGTGCAACGTATAGTTCATCGCATTAAGAGCTATACAAAAGATTTTTTTTTTGCAGATCAGAATTGTGATCTTTTTTATGACTTTTTAACTTCATTTTTAGTTTTTCAATATGCTGAAAAAACGTTTTATAAAGAAAAATGTTTTAGTATGTAAATGTAGCAAAATCATAAAGTTATACATCTGCTATTGATGTTAATGTGTAGTGACCCAGACAGGGTGAACCTAGCCTCTCTGCTGCCTGAGGCGAACTGCAAAATGGCGCCCCCCACCCCATCAGTACAAATAAATCTGGTTTACACTTTACTAACCTAACCTGACACACAGGTAAAATACATACACTTTTATATAGGAATATATTTGAAACATCGATCTTTACACTTCAGGGATTCAATGCCGTCTGAGTCGAAGTGATCAACTTTGTTTCATTTTAGGTGCGCCCCTGGCCGGGGAACAGTGCTTACTGTCGCGCTTTTCCCCGGCGGCCGTCCGTGTGGTACTGATGCGGCACACAGTTGCCACACGTATTACACACACGGACACGGATATCTCCACTAATGGTCTTTCCGGTACCAGAAATATCAGGATGTGTGAAACCAGCATAAAGCCACATTCACACATTCAGTATTTGGTCAGTATTTTACCTCAGTATTTGTAAGCCAAATTGGGAGTGGGTGAGAAATCCAGAAGAGGTGATGTGTTTCTGTTATACTTTTCCTCTGATTGTTCCTCTCCTGGTTTTGGCCTACAAATACTGAGGTAAAATACTGAACGTGTGAACGTGTTCTGATAGAGGGTTTCTGCTACTTCTGACTTCCCGCAGAAAGAAGTTGTAGTCACAAGATGGCGCCGATAAAAGGTGGAGACCGTGACATTATACACCGGAGATCTGTATATAGTGTACAGGTAATAGTGATCACCAGTGACATACACAGGAGCTCTGTATATAGTGTCAGTGTACAGGTAATACAGTGATCACTAGTGACATTATACACAGGAGTTCTGTATATAGTGTCAGCGTACAGGTAATACAGTGATCACCGGTGACATTATACACAGGATCTCTGTATACAATGTCAGTGTACAGGTTATGCAGTGATCACCGGTGACATTATACACAGGAGCTCCGTGCTCCATTCTGCCTCGCGGCAAATTTTAGGCCACACCCCGACCACACCCATTTCACAACTAGCCACACCCATATCCATGCCCCAATCGCACCCATTTAGCACTGCTGATCACACTGACTGGTACTGAGGACACAGTGGCTGGTACTATGGGCACACTGACTGGTACTGAGAAAAAGAAAGAAAGAACAGAGAGGGAGAAAGAAAGAACAGAGCGAAAGAAAGAGGGGGAAAGAACAGAGAGAGAGAAAGGAAGAACAGAGAAAGAAAGAAAGCACAGAGAGAAAGGGGGGAAATAAAGACCAGAGAAAGAAAGAGAAAAGAAAGAACAGAGAGAAAGAAAGAGGGGAAAGTAAGAACAGAGAGCAAAAGAAAGGACAGAGAAAAAAACAGAGAAAGGAAGAACAGAGAGAAAGAGGGAAAAGAAAGCACAGAGAGAAAGGAAGAACAGAGAAAGAAAGAGGGGAACGGAAAAGAACAGAGGGAGAAAGCAAGAGGGGAAGAGAACAGAGAAAGAAAGAGGGGAAAGAAGGAACAGAGAAAGAAAGGGGAAAGAAAGAACAGAGAGAAAGAAAGAGAACAGAGAAAAAAAGAGGGGAAAGAAAGAACAGAGAGCAAAAGAAAGGACAGAGAGGAAAAAACAGAGAAAGGAAGAACCGAGAGAAAGAAAGGAAGAACAGAGAGAAAGAGGGGAAAGGAAAAGAACAGAGGGAGAAAGCAAGAGGGGAAGAGAACAGAGAGAAAGAAAGGGGAAAGAACAGAGAGAAAGAAAGGGGAAAGAACAGAGAGAAAGAAAGGAAGAACAGAGAGAGAAAGGAAGAACAGAGAGAGAAAGGAAGAACAGAGAGAGAGAGAAAGGAAGAACAGAGAGAGAGAGAAAGGAAGAACAGAAGAGAGAGAAAGGAAGAACAGAGAGAGAGAGAAAGGAAGAACAGAGAGAGAGAGAAAGGAAGAACAGAGAGAGAGAGAAAGGAAGAACAGAGAGAGAGAGAAAGGAAGAACAGAGAGAGAGAGAAAGGAAGAACAGAGAGAGAAAGGAAGAACAGAGAGAGAAGAGAACAGAGAGAGAAAGAAACAGAGAGAGAGAAAGGAAGAACAGAGAGAGAGAGAAAGGAAGAACAGAGAGAGAGAGAAAGGAAGAACAGAGAGAGAGAGAAAGGAAGAACAGAGAGAGAGAGAAAGGAAGAACAGAGAGAAAGGAGAAAGGAAAGGAACAGAGAGGAGGAGAAAGGAAAAGAAACAGAGAGAGAAAGGAAGAACAGAGAGAGAGAAAGGAAGAACAGAGAGAGAGAAAGGAAGAACAGAGAGAGAGAAAGGAAGAACAGAGAGAGAGAAAGGAAGAACAGAGAGAGAGAAAGGAAGAACAGAGAGAGAGAAAGGAAGAACAGAGAGAGAGAAAGGAAGAACAGAGAGAGAGAAAGGAAGAACAGAGAGAGAGAAAGGAAGAACAGAGAGAGAGAAAGGAAGAACAGAGAGGAGAAAGGAGAAGAAACAGAGAGAGAGGAAGAAAGAGAGGAAGAAAGAAAGAACAGAGAAGAAAGGGGAAAGAAAGAAAGAGAAAGGAAAGAACAGAGGAAGAGAAAGAACAGAGGACAAGAGAGAAAGAAGAAAAGAGGAGAGGAAAACAGAAAAGAAAGGGGAGAAGAAAGAACAGAGAGAAAGGGAAAGAAAGAGAAAGAGAAGAAGAAAGAGGAAAGGAAGAGGAAAGAGAACGAGGAAAGGAAGAGGCAAAGAGACAGAAGGAAAAGGAAGAGGCAAAGAGAACAGAGAGGAAAGGAAGAGGGCAAAGAGAACAGAGAGGAAAGGAAGAGGGCAAGAGAACAGAGAGGAAGGAGAGGCAAAGAGAACAGAGGGAAAGAGAGGCAAAGAGAACAGGAGGAAAGGAAGAGGGCAAAGAGAACAGAGAGGAAAGGAAGAGGGCAAAGAGAACAGAGAGGAAAGGAAGAGGGCAAAGAGAACAGAGAGGAAAGGAAGAGGGCAAAGAGAACAGAGAGGAAAGGAAGAGGGCAAAGAGAACAGAGAGGAAAGGAAGAGGGCAAAGAGAACAGAGAGGAAAGGAAGAGGGCAAAGAGAACAGAGAGGAAAGGAAGAGGGCAAAGAGAACAGAGAGGAAAGGAAGAGGGCAAAGAGAACAGAGAGGAAAGGAAGAGGGCAAAGAGAACAGAGAGGAAAGGAAGAGGGCAAAGAGAACAGAGAGGAAAGGAAGAGGGCAAAGAGAACAGAGAGGAAAGGAAGAGGGCAAAGAGAACAGAGAGGAAAGGAAGAGGGCAAAGAGAACAGAGAGGAAAGGAAGAGGGCAAAGAGAACAGAGAGGAAAGGAAGAGGGCAAAGAGAACAGAGAGGAAAGGAAGAGGGCAAAGAGAACAGAGAGGAAAGGAAGAGGGCAAAGAGAACAGAGAGGAAAGGAAGAGGGCAAAGAGAACAGAGAGGAAAGGAAGAGGGCAAAGAGAACAGAGAGGAAAGGAAGAGGGCAAAGAGAACAGAGAGGAAAGGAAGAGGGCAAAGAGAACAGAGAGGAAAGGAAGAGGGCAAAGAGAACAGAGAGGAAAGGAAGAGGCAAAGAGAACAGAGGAAAGGAAGAGGGCAAAGAGAACAGAGAGGGAAAGAGAGAGGTGAAAGAAAGGACAGAGAGAAATAAAGATTCTATAAAGATACTATAGCAGCCCCGCTCCCATTGTAGTGCCCAACTGAGCCTCCCGATGCATTAAATATCATGATCCACTCACATGGCCGACATCCCCGATTCCAAGGAGATCCCGCTGTCGGAGGAGGACACGGTGATGGATCTGAAGCATTCCCTGAAGTGCCTCCATGGTTCTATCACAACCTCCTCCCGAAATTACCTAATTTCCGGTCAGCTTCCAGCACATCACTTCCGGTGGAACGTCACGTGCGAGTTTTAAATTGCTCCTCTGGGCTCCGCCGTGTATTCCTGTGTCCATGGGAGAAGTAAGCGCCCGGTCGGGACAGCGGGGCAGACGCTCAAAATCGGGACTGTCCTGCTGGAGCTGGGATGGTTGGGAGGTATAAATGCTCCCCACCATACACCGACTTCATACACGCACGGCTCCGCACACCTCATACACACACGGCACGGCTCCGCACACCTCATACACACGCCGCTCCGCACTTCTCGTTCACACGTGGCTCCGCTCACCTCGTACACACGCGGTTCCGCTCCGCACACCTCGTACACACGCGGCTCCGCTCCGCACACCTCGTACACACGCGGCTCCGCTCCGCACACCTCGTACACACGCGGCTCCGCTCCGCACACCTCGTACACACGCGGCTCCGCTCCGCACACCTCGTACACACGCGGCTCCGCTCCGCACACCTCGTACACACGCGGCTCCGCTCCGCACACCTCGTACACACGCGGCTCCGCTCCGCACACCTCGTACACACGCGGCTCCGCTCCGCACACCTCGTACACACGCGGCTCCGCTCCGCACACCTCGTACACACGCGGCTCCGCTCCGCACACCTCGTACACACGCGGCTCCGCTCCGCACACCTCGTACACACGCGGCTCCGCTCCGCACACCTCGTACACACGCGGCTCCGCTCCCGCACACCTCGTACACACGCGGCTCCGATATCGCACACCTCGTACACACGCGGCTCCGCTCCGCACACCTCGTACACACGCGGCTCCGCTCCGCACACCTCGTACACACGCGGCTCCGCTCCGCACACCTCGTACACACGCGGCTCCGCTCCGCACACCTCGTACACACGCGGCTCCGCTCGCACACCTCGTACACACGCGGCTCCGCTACGCACACCTCGTACACACGCGGCTCCGCTACGCACACCTCGTACACACGCGGCTCCGCTCCGCACACCTCGTACACAGCGGCTCCGCTCCGCACACCTCGTACACACGCGGCTCCGCACACCTCGTACAGCTTTGCTGCATCCACCCTATAAACCCGTCCTGACCCCACATATAAACTTCACTTCATCCAGCACCATGAGAACCAGCACAGCAGAGTCCTGCATACACTGAGGGGCAGGCAGTCCCTGATCATGTGACTCCTGACTTCTCCCCTCTTGTGACCTCATCACAGGTCCTGTGCGCACATAACAGCAATATGTGAGTAACAGGAGCAGATGCAGGAGAAGAGAATCTGCCGCCCCTTCTCTTCGGTGAGGCAGCGCCGCCTGAGGCAGAGTACTCAACTCGCCTCATGGTAGGTGCGCCCCTGGACCCAGAGAATAAAGCTGTCTTGCTACTTATACTGCATGTTGAACAGCATAAGAAAAAAACACGCTAATATTTCTTGAAATCAGTATGCAATTTTGATCACCTTTTATCCCGTGCTTTATAAAGAGCATTTACCTCAGGATTTACATGTAAATCTCCAATGAAACTGCAATTTAGACATACACCATCTGATTCCTCCATAGTGAACGGTTCAGTCAGGAATTAAATCTGGACTTTGTCTGGCCTGGTTCTGATCCTTAATTTTAATCATGAACACAACTGTAGACTACCACACTTTTGTGTACTAAAGTCAGACACAGTTGGAACAAAGGCCAGACAGTTCCAAGTTTCTCCCTCTGTCTCATTATAATAAGTTGTTTCAGCTGAATTGCTTTTTTGGGGGGATTTAGGTGGAGAACCCAATGTAAGTGCTCAGCATAGATCACACGATTAAGTTGAACCTACTCTTAAAAGCAAATCAAAAATGTACCTGAAAATGCTACCAAAAAGTCAGCTTTTTATGCTAAAAAAATCAAGCTCTTTGCAGACCCATCCATATGTCAATAGTGGGGTTTCCATGTTATTGTAAGCTCAGACACACTGGAAAATTGATATGGCTCAACCATCCTCTTCCTTCAATAAAATCCTGTGTCATCTGCATTTCAATTTCAAATGGTCCCCTCCTTTCTGAACCCAACAGTGTTCCTGAACTGTAGTTAGCAATCACGTTTGGCACAAGCTGGGCAAACTACATGTAAAACATGCAATAAAAAAGACACCTAGTACAAAAGATCAGTTGCACTTTCTAAATGTAAGCAATATAATAGGTAACAAAATCCTAGACAATACAAAGAGAAACCTTTTTTTTTTTAAAGACTCCTCCACGAATTATTTCTTTGTTCTCATTAAATCTGTGTACTTATGCATGTAATGTAGTGTGAGTGTATTAATATACTCACCGCAGTCTTCTCCGGTATCGAGCATGGTTCTGCTCTGATTCTCTTCTCATTGATGTCACCGCCAGACACTCCGGGTCACACTGTGCTGTGCACGACCCGGAAGTGGCTTTTTTTTCTGTGTAAGCCTATTACACAGCCATTCTCATCTCTTAGCGCAGGAACGTTTTTTTAAACGCATGCAATTAAGGCACTTATTCCAAGATCTATTGATTAAAATGTTGATTAAAATTAACTTTGTTAAAGGGGTTTTCCCACAAACCAATTTCCTGACACCTGTTTTGAATAACTTTGGGTGTGCAGTTTTTAAAATGGTGTAACTTCTGGGGGTTTCCACTATACAGGCCCCACAGTCACTTCAAAGCTAAATACATATGTCAAAAATAAGATTTGTAAATTTCCTTGAAAATTTGCTGCTAAATTTTAATCCTACTAACATATTAACAAAAGGGCAGTTGAAAAATGACACTGACATAGAGTAGACATATGAGAAATGTTGGTTAGTTTGTGTGTGGTATGACTACTTGGGTTAAGATTATACGCATTCCCAGTTTGATTAAAAATGTAGAAACCTTAGCAATTTTCAAGTTTCAAAGATTATATAAAAGAAAAAACCTTTCAACCTGAAATTACTGCGAATATAAAATACAATGTGTCACAAAAAAATGAGTGACTGGGATATGTTGAAGCAAATTATTACCCCAGTGATACTGGTAAAATTTGAAAAATAGGGATGGTTTTTAAAGCAAAATCTGTCTCCAGGTTTTTACCACCTAATCTGAGAACAGAATAATGTAGAGACAGACCCTGGTTCCAATGAAGTCATTTACTGGGCTCATTGCTATAGTTTTGATAAAATCACTGTTTTATCAGATTATTACTAGAGGACTAGTAAACTGCTGCAAGTTAGTCAAGCATATTCATGAGCTCTGTATAACCCTGCATTAGTTGACTGCTTTCTATGTACACTGTACATGGGCGGAAAGCTGCCAATTAGAGGTGTGGGCAGGGTTATACAGAGCTCAGCATTCAAAGATCTGGTTGATATGCAGCAGATAAAACAAAACTGCTTATTAATTTGATATTATTATTTGATGTTATTTTAATATTATAAAAACTGCAGCAAGCAGCCCAGTAAAGCTGGTTTCACATTTGCCTATCAGTGCGCAGCGTTAGATCCACATGCGTCATGCGTACATATTTTCTCCTTCGTCTCATTGGGGGACACAGGACTGTGGGTGTATGCTACTGCCGCTAGGAGGCTGACACTAAGTAAACAAAAAAAGGTTAGCTCCTCCTCCGCCGTATACACCTCAGCACTGGCCGCAGGCAAACCCAGTTCATGCTTAGTGTCTGATGGAGGCACACGTCTGGTTTCTTCCAGACCATTTTTTTTTTTTTTTCTCTACTTTCCCACGAAGATGTGACAGGGGCGACGGACCCTTTTGAAGGGGTCCGATCTCCCCAAACCATCAACGGGCGAGCACGTGGAGTAAAGCCTCCATGTATCCTTTCCCGCTACGTGGGACATGATGCCGGACTCAGCCCTGACCACCCTGGGGTATTGAAACCTCAGGTTGTACAGTGGCATGTTATAGTCCGTGCGGCCCCCACTGCACCACCAATGCTAGACTGCGGTGCTGCAAGGTGGCGGACGGTCCCTCTCCTCATCCCCTGAAGGGGTGATGGAGTTAGGGTGCCTGCACCGTCCCTCCTTTTTTTGCTGCAAGCCCCCCTCTAAAAGACGGGAGACGCTGGACTAAGGTCTGGGAGAGCCGCGAGTCCACTGCAGCAAGGAAGACCCACCATTAGAGGTCATGGAGCTGGAGCCTGCACCGTCCCCCATTTTTTGGTAGAAGACTGCAAGCAGGAGAACCCACCTTCAAAGCTCCGGAGAAACAGTGTCGGACGTCAGGTAGCGTCTGGGGCGGTCGAGAATTCGGTGGGAGCGGAGTCCCCGGCCTGAGCTCCGCGAGGCTGTCTGTGAACCCCCCGGAGAGCGCCACCCCCTATCTGCGTGTGACGGCCCGCCCCCTGGCTTCTAGGCGGCCGCCGCCAAAAATCTAGCCCCCGGCTTCGGCCGGTGCTAGGCCACGGGCTGAAATTTAGTCCCCGGCTTCGGCCGGGAACCAGGCCGCATATCTAATTTTGCTCCCGGCGTCGGCCGGAAGATAGGCCGTGCTCCGCCCCCAGGCAGCGTCACTTCCGGCGGGCCCGCCCCCTGTTTTTCGGGCGGCCACCGCCAAAAATTTAGGCCGAGGCTTCGGCCGGCGCTAGGCCGCGGCCGGAAATTTAGTCCCCGGCTTCGGCCGGAGACTAGGCCACGGCCGGAAGTGGTGTCTCCGGCATCTGACGGCGCTAGGCCGCGCCTCTCGACCCCGGCCCCTGTGATCAGCTATATGAGCCACACCTCCCTGACAGGGAGCGCTCTTTTTGAAAAAGTCTGGAGCCTTTGCTCGTTTCCTTTTGCGCTGTCAACGCTGCTTAAGGACGTCCGGGGATACAGGACTGGGGTAAGTGCTACTACCTCCAGCCCGGCTCCACTTCGCTGCGATCCGCTACCATACCTCCGCATCGTCACAGCAGATTGTTACAGCAAAGGAGGCTCTGAACAGATACAGTATGTCCAGAAGAACTAAGGCTCACACGGTGCTGTATACCGCATGCATTGCCTGTAGATCCCCTTTTCCGCATGCCCAGACTAATCGGGTCCGCGAAGCCTGTGACTCTGAACGGGCTCAGGAGCCCTCACCTATAGCCCAGCCCAGTGCGTCAGGTCCCCTGGAATGGGCCCTGTCTCTGTCTCAATCTGTGGCATCATTAACAAGAGCAATCGAGTCCCTTCAAGCTCCTGATAGGAGCAGGGACAGTGGTTCACCCGTCTTGGCGACGTCTCAGGAACCTCCGGCCTGCAGGGGCCGCGCTCTCACCAGGCAGACGCAGGGGAAGCGAACCCACACTGCGTCGCCTATGCCGTCCAGGGCTTCGGCATCCTTCAGCTCAGCTTCTCGCTCTCCCTCACCTTTAGAGGCAAGTGATCAATATTCGGATTCCGATACTGAAGGGTCCCTCAATTTGGAAGCTCCAGGTTGTCAGGAGACAATTGACAGTCTGATCGAAGCTGTCAATCAATCTCTGGGGGTAGACGATGAATCCACCTTGGCCTCTGGTCATAAGGTGTCTTTCAAACGAGCCAGACAGACCCATAAGGTTTTTGGTGCTCATCCTGAGTTTGAGGAGCTTGTGCAGCGCCACCGAGAAAAACCGGATAAGCGCTTTGCAGGACAGAGGGCCCTCAATACCAGGTATCCTTTTGCTCCTGAACTTCTTAAGAAGTGGGCGGAATCCCCAGTGGTTGATCCTCCGGTGTCACGCTTGGCATCTAAGACGCTTCTCTCCCTTCCTGATGGTTCCTCGATTAAGGATCCAACGGATCGTCTGATTGAAAGCCTGGCTCGCTCGGTGTTTGAAGCATCTGGGTCATCTCTCTCTCCTTCCTTTTCAGCGACTTGGGTTGCTAAGGCCATGATTTCCTGGTCGGAGTCTCTGAATAGAGCTCTTCACGGTGTAGAAGTGCCACCTGAGGTTTTGGAGATATCTAATCAGATGGCTCTCGCAGGTGATTTTTTGATCAACGCTTCTATGGATGCGGCAAATTGCGCAGCATTAGCTGCTGCTAATGCGATTGCCATTAGGAGATCCTTGTGGTTGAGGACTTGGCGAGCAGACTCAACTTCAAAGAAGTCACTTACGTCCTTACCATATCAAAGCGGTCGTTTATTTGGTGAAAAACTGGATCAGCTTATATCTGATGCGACAGGAGGGAAGAGTTCTTTTTTGCCTCAGCAGAAAGTCAAACAGCCCTTTCGCCGACAGCCTCAGCCTCGCTTTAGAGCCTTTCGCAACCCAGGTTGGGCTGCAACAGCCAGTTCCAGCGGCTCAGGTCGACCTAATCAGGCCAGAGATCGTCAGGCCTCTTACAAGACCAACCCGTTGGGAAGAATGCGGTCTCAACAACCGAGATCTAGAGGGTCTAGGCCCCAAAGATTTTCGGATAAATGACTGGAGGCAGAATCCGGTCGATTCATCCAGAGTAGGCGGCCGTCTACTCTGGTTTCGTCCCACTTGGCTATCAATTACTCAAGACGAATGGGTCAGAGAATTAGTCACCTCGGGGTACAAGATAGAATTTACCAGCCTTCCCTCAAATCGTTTTTTTTCCCTCGCGCCTTCCCAAGGAGGAGTCTCGGATTCGCGCCTTATTCAAGGCAGTCGAGTCTCTTCGACACAGCGGGGTTGTCGTACCTGTACCAGAGGTCGAAAGAGGTCGGGGGTTTTATTCCAATCTGTTCATTGTACCCAAAAAGGACGGTACCGTAAGGCCCATTCTGGATCTAAAAAGACTGAACCGGTTTGTCAGAATTCGACATTTTCGAATGGAGTCTCTCCGCTCGGTCATTGCTGCCATGGAAAAAGGGGAATTTCTAGCATCAATAGACATCAGGATGCCTATCTTCACATCCCCATATTTCCCCCTCATCAAAGGTTTCTTCGGTTTGCCATCGGCAAACTTCACTTTCAGTTCGCTGCCTTGCCATTCGGGCTAGCCACAGCTCCCAGAGTGTTCACAAAGGTCATGGCTACTGTTGTATCCATTCTACACTCCAGGGGGATAGTCATCTTGCCTTACCTAGACAACCTTCTCATCAAGGGTCCGTCTTTCCAAGCATGCGAGGAAAGTGTCAGCATTACCCTAGACACTCTTGTTCGCCTGGGGTGGCTGGTGAATATGAAGAAGTCATCTCCCGTGCCATCTCGAAAGATCACCTTCTTAGGGATGGATTTCGACACCGCTCAAGGGTTGATAATCCTTCCTCAGGACAAGGCCTTAGTTCTCCGTCAAGAGGTACGGATCCTTCACAAACCGATTCCTCATACCATCCGGTTTTGCATGAGGGTCCTAGGAAGGATGGTGGCAACGATCGAGGCGATTCCATTTGCCCAGTTTCATCTTCGCCCCCTTCAGCATGCACTCTTGGCAGTATGGGACGGGAGCCCTTATTCCCTCAATCTTCGGTGCCGTCTGTCCCTGCAGGTCAGACAGACTCTTATGTGGTGGACGAGGAGTTCCACTCTTCAACAGGGCCGTTTGTTTCCTCCGAATATCTGGATGGTAGTCACAACGGATGCCAGCCTGCTCGGATGGGGAGCAGTGTTTCGTCACCACACAGCCCAGGGGACTTGGTCTCAGCAGGAGTCGATCCTCCCGATCAATATTTTAGAGATCCGAGCTATTTGGCTGGCTCTGAGGCATTTTCACCAGCATCTGGCGGGCCACCCAGTCCGAATTCAGTCAGACAATGCCACGGCGGTGGCATACATAAACCATCAGGGAGGTACCCGCACCCGGGCGGCTATGCACGAGGTAAAACAGATTCTGTCCTGGGCAGAGGTAAATCACTCCGTGATTTCAGCAGTCCACATTCCGGGCGAGGAAAACTGGGCAGCGGATTTTCTCAGCCGTCACGGCATAGCTTCAGGGGAATGGTCACTACATTCCGAGATTTTTCAGCAGATATGCCGACGCTGGGGAACCCCAGATGTGGACCTGATGGCTTCCAGGATGAATGCCAAGGTGCCCAACTTCGTCTCCCGGTACCGGGATCCGCAGGCAATTGCGATGGACGCCCTGGTTTTACCGTGGAATCAATTCCATCTTCCATACTTATTTCCACCAATAGCTCTTCTCCCAAGGGTGATCAGAAAGATCAGGATAGAGGGGGTTCCAGCGATATTAATCGCTCCGGATTGGCCGCGTCGCTCTTGGTACGCGGAGCTGGTACAGTTGCTCGCCGACGCACCCTGGCGACTGCCAGAGCGCGCGGACCTTCTCTCCCAGGGCCCAGTTTACCACCAGAACTCAGCGGTCCTGTGTTTGACGGCCTGGCCGTTGAATCTTGGATCCTGACCAGGGCTGGATTCTCTAAGAAGGTCGCCGCGACGATGGCTAGCGCCCGAAAGCCCGTCTCGGCTCGCATCTACCACGGTACTTGGAAGATCTTTTTTGCTTGGTGCAGGGAACATGGTTGTTCCCCGCTTAGGTTTTCAATTCCAAACATTCTGTCATTTCTCAGGCAGGCCTAGATTCAGGTCTAGCGCCAAGTACGCTTAGACGGCAGATATCAGCCTTGTCTGTGCTTTTTCAGCGAAGGATCGCGTCTAATTTTCAGGTTAGGACCTTTATTCAGGGGGTTGTCCATATAGTTCCTCCCTACAAGACTCCTTTAGAGGTTTGGGACCTCAATCTAGTCCTGGGAGTCCTGCAAGAGTCTCCTTTTGAACCTTTGCAGGAGGTTTCTCTGTCATTTCTTTCCTGGAAAGTGGTGTTTTTGGTAGCCATAACATCCATAAGGCGGGTTTCGGAGCTGGCTGCACTGTCTTGTCGAGCTCCGTACTTGCTTTTCCATCAGGATAAGGTAGTGCTCAGACCTACTCCACCTTTTTTGCCTAAAGTCGTGTCCTCATTTCATATTAATGAGGACATTGTTTTGCCCTCATTTTGCCCAGCTCCGACGCACCGAGTGGAGAAGGCTCTCCATACGCTGGATCTGGTGAGAGCACTCAGGAGATATGTATCTCGGACGGCGTCCTTTCGACAGACGGACACGCTGTTTGTCCTCCCTGAAGGTCGCAGGAAGGGACTCGCTGCCTCTAAATCAACCTTGGCTAGGTGGATTCGGTTAGCCATTCAGGAGGCTTACCGCATCAGAGGCGCGGTGGTTCCTGCAGGGATCAAGGCTCACTCCACCAGAGCGGTGGGTGCCTCCTGGGCCCTTCGGCATCAGGCTTCTATTGGAACAGGTTTGTAAAACAGCAACCTGGTCCAGTCTGCATACCTTTTCCAAGCATTATAATGTCCATACCCAGGCTTCTGCGGATGCCAGTCTGGGTAGAAGGATTCTTCAGGGCGCGGTTGCGCACCTATAAGCAATGCTTGATTATAAATTACACTGTGGAGTCTGTTTCCCACCCAAGGGACTGCTTTGGGACGTCCCACAGTCCTGTGTCCCCCAATGAGACGAAGGAGAAATACGGATTTTTGTGTTACTCACCGTAAAATCCTTTTCTCCGAGACGCTCATTGGGGGACACAGCTCCCTCCCTATTAGCCGGATGGCTTCGATTTCTAAGTTAATTTTATTTGCTTGGGTCTATATCAGTAGATTTACTTCTGGATATATTGTACCTGTATTAACATTAATTTATTCTTTAGCCTCCTACTGCTTTTTGCACTAAACTGGGTTTGCCTGCGGCCAGTGCTGAGGTGTATACGGCGGAGGAGGAGCTAACCTTTTTTTGTTTACTTAGTGTCAGCCTCCTAGCGGCAGTAGCATACACCCACAGTCCTGTGTCCCCAATGAGCGTCTCGGAGAAAAGGATTTTACGGTGAGTAACACAAAAATCCGTATTTTAACATGGTGTACGCAGGGACATGCGTCGTTTCACGGTGTCCAGCGAACGCAACATAAAGCGTCAAAAAGCCATCAAATATGCGCAGGCATGCGGATGAGTGCGTCAAAACAACGCATTACTGTCTATGGGAACGCATTGGTACGCAAGGACATGTGCATGAATACGTTCGATGCGCATGCGGATTTCAGACTGCGCATGTCCAGGAACTGATTACAGCACCTGGAAATATCGAACGCATGCGCATAAATAACGAAAACGCATGCAAAAACACATGCAGCGGTTTTTTTATTTGCGTCATGTGTAAGCTGATGCGCATAAAAAACGCTACGTCAGCATGCGTTTGTGCATGCAGATGATATGCTGCGACCACAAACGCTAATGTGAACCTAAAGCCCCCGTCTGCTGAGTCACTAGTTTTGTGACGCAGCAGCGATCTCCCCAGCGATATCGCTGTGTGTGACATTCAGCGACGATCAGCCCCCCTGCTGGGTATCGCTGATCGTCACTGAATGTCCTGGACATTTTTTTGATCGCTGGTCTCCCGCTGGCCAGCACGCATCGCAGGCGGGAGACCAGCGATCCGCTGGTAACCAAGGTACACAGCGGTTTCCAGGCGCGGGGCTGTGCCTGGAAACCCGATGTGTACCTTGGATACCAGCGCCCTGATGCAGGGAGCTGGTAACCAAGGTACACAGCGGGTTTCCAGGCACCGCGCAGCGCCTGGAAACCCGCTGTGAACCTTGGTTACCAGCTCCCTGCATCAGGGCGCTGGTATCCAACGTACACTGCGGGTAGCTAAGCGACGTTACCCGCAGTGTCGCTGTGCTGATCGCTGCCTGTTTGGCAGCTCAGCAGCGATCATGTAGCGACACACCAGCAATCCTGATCGTTGTCGGGATCGCTGGTGTATCGCTATGTGAGACGGGGGCTTTAGTGATACGATACTGGAAGCAGGATCTCTGCCTATGCATCATACTGCTCTCAAGGGAAATCTGTCACCAGTCATTTGTTACCCCATGTAAGGCCAAAATTGGCTTTGTCATTAAAAGATTAACAGTAGGTCTTAAAACATGGTACAATCCAGTGGAAATACTGGCTGCAATAACAGCTGTAGAATATGCATGCAAGTTTTTAATTGTTTCCGTTTTCATTCTATAGCTGTGCAAAATGAAGCAGGAGATAATGTAGAGCATTATCAGAAAAAAAAAATGCCTGTATTGTGAAATATTTTGTGAACAAAAATGGTGTTAAAAGGCGGTACATCATGTTATTTCTTTGAAATACAATAGCAACCAAGTGATCTGTTTTGTACTATTCTAGATTCTGTATAATGCTGGAGAGAAAAAGTGGGGGACAGATGAAGATAAATTTATCGAAGTACTGTGTTTGAGAAGCTTTTCACAGCTTAGGCTAAGTATGTCATTTGACCTATTCTGTTCTTTATACAGACTGTATGCTCACTGTTCACATTTATGTTCAGTTTTCTGTAAATCACCTATGATTTAGCTTTGCAACACTTTTTTTTTGTGTATGTGTAAATTTACAATTACATTGTAAACCATAAATAATTACATGGCTAGTCAAAATGATCTTCTTACTGTGTGTGTGTTAGGCTGCTTTCACACATCAGGCTTTTTGAATCAGGCGCGATCCGGCGTGTTTCTAAAAAAAAACGGATCCGGTACCGGATGCTTTTTTTTTTTTAGCATGGACTTACATTAGCGCCGGATCGCGCCTGATGTCACTGCGTTGCATCCGTTTTTGGCCGGATCCGTCGGAATTGTACATTCCGGCGGCCGGACAAGACGGTTGCTGTAACGTTTTTTTTTCCGGAGGCGCCTGACAGTGCCTGAATCGGCACTTCAGGCGGCTGGAAACAATGTAAACCTATGGAGCTGGACCAGATTTTTGACAAATCCGGAAACTGATCCGGAGTCCAAGGTCTCTCTCTCTCTCTCCCTCTCTCCCTCTCCCTCACTCTCCCTCTCTCCCTCTCTCCCTCTCTCTCTCTCTCCCTCTCTTTCTCTCTCTCTCTCCGGGTTCAAAAGGTCAGGACGGATCAGGCAAAAAACCTGATCAGTTGCATCAGTTTTTTTTAAATCAGCGCCGGATCGGTCCTATCAGGCATAGGACGGATATGCCTGATTCAAAAAAACTGATGTGTGAAAGTAGCCTTAGGCTACTTTCACACATCAGGCTTTTTGAATCAGGCGCGGTCCGGCGTCGCGCCGGAGCGCCGGATGCGGCAATGAAATAAAAAACCTGATACGCCGGATCCGTTTAACGGATCAGCAGAAAACCTGATCCGGCGCATCAGTTTCATCCGTTTTTTGACGGATTACAACGGATCCGGTTTTCAATCACGCCCCTTTCATTTCAAAATCTGATTGGCTATTGTAAATCCTATATATACAGTGTTCCTACAGACCATCTTTGACAGGTTGTAGAGGAGCATTTTTGAGAGAACAGCAAGTGACTGATGAAGATGGAGGCGATTATTGGTAATATTTTCCGGAATCTCGTGGATTTCACAGCGGAGGCGAATCGCTTGAGGTTTATCGTTATGGAGAAGGAGAGAAGGATCGAGAGGCGCCTAAAGCGTCAGCGACAGCGCCGCCGTCGTATGTGGATACACCCCATCACGGCACAGCGACTAACCCGTGGAGTCTATTCAACACTCAATATGGAGTTAAGAGAGAATCCACATAAATTTTTTTCTTATCTTCGTATGAAGAAGGCAACCTTTGACATGTTGGTGGAGAGGATTGAAGACAAGATCAGGAGATGTGACACATACTGCCGGTATTCGATTTCTCCGTCGGAGCGTCTCATGGTGACAATAAGGTAAGCTATTATTTTTGAATGTGCTTGCTTGCACACACTTGTATTGTTGTTTTGTATTCTAGGACTAAAGGCAACAGAAGGATTCCAGTGCAATAAAAACTGGTCAAAAACTTGTGTGTGCTTATTTCATTCAATTGCATATTTTTGTGTATCTTTGTGGGTAATGTTTAATACAATGTGGTTATTGTTATATTATATTTTTGCAAACTTTTATGCTATGTGGGTAGTGCCATGTTCTGTTTTGGCATAATGTAATACAATGTGGCTATTGCTCTATTCTGTTTTGGCGTACTTTTAATAGTTAGGGTAGTGCTATGTTCTTTTTTGGCATAATGTAATACAATGTGGTTATTGCTCTATTCTGTTTTGGCGTAATTTTAATAGTTGGTGGGTAGTGCAATGTTCTTTTTTGGGATACTTGTAAACTATGTCATTATTGTTTTATACTATGTGGGTAGTGATATATTCTGTCTTTTTACTTTTAAAATTTTTATACCTGAGTTCTGAGCATTGATAAGAGTATTTTTTTTTTTTTTTTTTAGATTCCTTGCAAGTGGAGAATCACTCTCTTCACTCCATTTCCAATTTCGTTTGGGAATCTCAACCATATCTGGCATAATAAAGCACACATGCCGTGCAATCTGGGACTGTTTGGTCTCGGAATATATGCCTGAACCTAACAGCGTGGATGGAAATAGCCGATAAATTCCAAAAGATATGCCAATTTCCAAATTGTCTTGGAGCGATTGATGGCAAACATGTCCGAATTGTGAAGCCATCAGGAAGTGGATCACAATATTTCAACTATAAAAAATTTTTCTCTGTTGTCTTGATGGCCATCGCCGATGCAGAATATAGGTTCATTGCAGTCGACATAGGGCATATGGTCGATCAAACGATTCTCAAGTATTCAAAATTTCAGCAATGGGACGTCTACTCTATGGCAACACATTCCATTTCCCAGCCCCTAGGCCGCTGCCTCAAACCACCAGCCCACCTATGCCATATGTGTGTGTTGGTGATGAGGCTTTCCAGCTATCAGAACATTTACTGAAACCATATGCCAGCAGAGGACTTAACCATAGCAAACGTATTTTCAATTACCGGCTCACTAGAGCCAGAAGAATGGTGGAGTGTACATTTGGAATACTTACTGCAAAGTGGCGGGTGCTAATGACAGCCATCAATTTGAAAACGGACACTGTTGATGAAGTAATAAAAGCCTGTGTGGTACTCCACAATGTTGTGATCTCAAAAGAACAATTGTCCATTGAGGACCACCATCAACAAACAAGTTTACATGATTACCAGAATAATACTAATAGAAGTTCTGTTGCTGTTTCTAGGATGAGGGACAGATTTGCCCAGTACTTTATTTCAGCCGAAGGACAGGTAGACTGGCAGGATGACCGTGTGTAATAAATTGTTATCTTTGTGTTTTTCCCTACATATTGCTACTGTTCTTAATCTTTATTACACATGTAACCTTACATAACATTTAACATTTTAAAGAAATGACAGACAAAAAATTGAATCAACCAATGAAACATTTATTTAATAAATTTTGTTAACAAGTTTGTTAAAATTGAATTGAAAAATATATTTTATAAATTTTTGATTTGCATCAAATGACTAGTCTTTATTTTTTTACAAAAAAATCCAGAACATTACAATGTTGTGTAGTGTGTGGTGGACATACTATTGGAGGGGCTACGGGACAATTTGACCGTGGGAGTGTGTAGAGAGGACTGGGATGCTGGTGGGGAAGGAACAGTAAGAGGTGAAGGGGTGGAAAGGGTTAAAGAATGGGAGGACAAGTTGGAGGCTGATTCGGTGATGGGTGGTGGAGTGCAGGGTTGGGCAGGTACTGGAGGAGCAGGTGATATGGTGGGGAATTGGTAGGGGGAAGGAGATTGGTAAGAGGTGGGAGTGTGGTACGGGGTAGATGGTTGGTACGGGGTAGGTGGCTGGTACTGGGGAGGTTGTTGGTACTGAATAGGTGACAGGAGTTGTTGAGGGGACTGGAGTTGGTAATGTGGCTCAATTTGGTGAGGTGGCTGAAGTTGGGAAGGTGGCTGAAGTTGGGAAGGTGGCTGAAGTTGGGAAGGTGGCTGAAGTTGGGGAAGGTGGCTGAAGTTGGAAGGGAGTGGAGTGACTGAAGTTGGGAAGGTGGCTGGTACTGGGGAGGTTGGTTATAGTGGGGAGGTTGCTGGAACTGTGGAGGTGGCTGATAATGAATAGGAGGGGGAGGAGGCACGCTGACTGGAGGGGGTGGAGGTGGAGGAACAACTGGGGTGGATGTAGGATGGGAGACAACCTGCACTAGAGCAGCGTGGCACGTGTGCATCACAAACATCTGCTGGTCAGCAGATAGCGGATCTATGCGCTCCGCAACCGACCGAAAAAAACTGTGGTTTGGGGATCCTCTTACCTCTGAACGCACAGTTTCCAGAAGTGTCTTCACCTCACCAACTAGTGAGGTTATCTGATTAACACCTGCGGTAACTTGCTCAGATAGCAACTTAAGGCAGTTCTGGAAAGATGCGTTCATGTGTAAGAACTCGGGCGCATAGTTACTTTCCTGACCCCTCTGCCGTTGCCGCCCAGTAGCCGCAGATGTACTAGAGGTGGCAGGGGCAGAAGGGTGGGGTAAAGGAAAATCTATCTGTTGACCAGCAGACTCATGCAATGCACTCGGCCACGCTGCTGCAGCGCTGGTTGAGGGGAAAGAGGGCTGACGTGTGGGTGCAGATGGGTCGGGGCGGTCAATGTGTCCCTCGGTGCCGGTCTCCTCAGGGATCGCCTCAGAAGGGCCCAACTCTGCGGGCGCCCGAGTGCTGCTCACCGTGCTGTGGAATAAAGAGAAAAGATACAATTAATAAACTGTATTTAAATGGCCCTGGCTGTGAAAAAAATGTTAGACATACATGTAATTTTTAATATTTACCTTCTGGTGACCATCGTTTCACGCAGGAACGCCAGAGCTCTTGCATATTTATATTTACTCTGGTGTCCTGAAGAACCACTCGGGGCCCGCATTTCTTTGTTGAACTCCTTCTTGAAGCGATCCCTGATAGACCGCCACCGCTTCACAATTCTCTCCCCTGAAACGAGATAGCACAAATTGGTTAGTATAATACATATGTGTTTTCAAAACTACAGTCCTCATGTCACCCATGGGTAATGTTTTCAGTATTTACATAGTGTTGGACCTAATGAAATCCTGAAAACATTACCTCTTGGGGTTCAAGAGGACTGGAGTTGTGGAAACACAGGTTTCAATCCAGCATCCCTACTGAACTGTATATACTTACGCATTTTAGTCTGTGACCGAGCTTCAAGGTCCTCCCAGTATCCAACAAGTTGGTAACAAACTTCATCCCAGAGCCGACGGGTCACTATCTGATCAGAATGGCGGCGGTCCCCCATGTTCCACAGCGGCTCCCGCTCTCTAATCAGATCTATTAATAGATCTATGTCGATCCCCTCCTCTCCGTCTGAGTCGGGAGCACGCTGTGAAGCCTTTAAAAAATATTAAAACAATTAAAAATTTTAATTATTTAAAAACAGAAATAAATTATTTAAAACTAAAAAAAAAAAAAAGATAAAACTTACAGGTTGAAGACCGCCGCGTTCTTCATGTCGACTCTGGAGGCAGTGTGAGGACCTCTTGAAGCCACAGGTGCGGAAGACTGCAACAAAATTGTAAAAAAATTTTAGTATTTTTTTTGGATGTGTTGTGTAGTGAGATATTGTGTTGTAATGATGGATGCAGGAAACTTACGAATTGCGAACCCACTCCGGGTATCTGTCCACCACGTCCTTCTTCTGGGAGGTCCTCTTGTTCAGATTCCTGTATTGAAAAAAAAAAAAAAAATTGTAAAAGAATAAAAAATAATTCACAAAATGATTTAAACATATTTTGTGAAAAATACCGTTAAACGCTGCCGATGAGTGAGAGGGCTCCCAGAAGAACTACTGTCCTGCCGGCCGTACTCAATTGCTATCAGAGATGTTCGTCTGTTGTGCATTAAAGAGGAAAATAAAAAAAATTAATACATAGCCACAATCATGCCCCGTGCTGAAAGAAAAAAAAAACTTGTTTGCGGTTATTTGGTATGTGATATTTACCGTCTCCTGGATGGCGCCTGTTCCTCTTCTTCTGCCTCAGGTTGTGGTGGTGGGGTCACTGACCGCGGCCTCCTATGCTGTACTCTGCAGTGTAACAAAAATAACAAAAGGAGAAAAAAAAATGGCTCAAACCATGGCCCGGTCTGAAAGACAAAAGTTCTGTTTGCGGTTATTTGGTTTGAGATATTTACCGTCTCCTGGATGGTGCCTGTTCCTCTTCTTCTGCCTCAGGTTGTGGTGGTGGGGTCACTGACCGCGGCCTCCTATGCTGTACTCTGCAGTGTAACAAAAATAACAAAAAGGAAAAAAAAATGGCTCAAACCATGGACCGGTCTGAAAGACAAAAGTTCTGTTTGCGGTTATTTGGTTTGAGATATTTACCGTCTGATGGATGGCGCCTGTTCCTCTTCTTCTGCCTCAGGTTGTGGTGGTGGGTCACTGACCGCGGCCTCCTATGCTGTACTCTGCAGTGTAACAAAAATAACAAAAAGGAGAAAAAAAAATGGCTCAAACCATGGACCGGTCTGAAAGACAAAAGTTCTGTTTGCGGTTATTTGGTTTGAGATATTTACCATCTCCTGGATGGCGCCTGTTCCTCTTCTTCTGCCTCAGGTTGTGGTGGTGGGGTCACTGACCGCGGCCTCCTATGCTGTACTCTGCAGTGTAACAAAAATAACAAAAAGGAGAAAAAAAAAATGGCTCAAACCATGGACCGGTCTGAAAGACAAAAGTTCTGTTTGCGGTTATTTGGTTTGAGATATTTACCGTCTCATGGATGGCGCCTGTTCTTCTTCTACAGCCTCCTGTTGTGGTGGTGATGGTGTGGTTCTACGTGGCCTACGATGCTTTCCTCTGCAGTAACAAAAACAAAAATAATAAAAAGTTTAAAAACATGTACCACTATGAAAGACAAAAGTTCTGTTAGCGGTTATTGTGTTTGTTATATTTACCGTCTGATAGATGCGGCCCGGTCACGCTGCTGTCCTCCAGGTCTTATATTTTGTGCTGATGCAGTCGCAGCCTGCTGCCTCTGATGTCCTCTGCTGTGGAAAAAATACAATTCAATTTAATACATGGACACAATCCTCATATACATGATACATTGAGCAAATCAATAATCATGATATTTTCACTGCATAGCACAACCCTCGTAGTATACATCAATAACAACATAATAGAGAAAATAGGCAACACTGTATAGATGTCACGCTGTATAGCAGATATATATATGTGATGTCAGTAATCTATATCAAAAGGGCAACATACTATATAACATGCGCATAGATATATGATAACATAGATTTACCTGACAGAATGTCCAGAGGGTCAAAACGGAATCCGTTATACGCTGTCTCCGGCTAGAGGGTGACCAGGGTCTAAGCTGACCCTAAACTGGGGTCCTAACTAATCCCTCAACCTGGAGGTACTGTTAAAGGTACAGAGGTCCAGGCCACCAGCGTAAACCCTGTCTCCTATCAATCCCTGCCAACTGTATTCTAGTCCTAAGAAGGACCCTGAATACCACCAAAGGGAATGAACAGGTAACGGTTAATGAACAGAAAGACATACAACAAAGACAAGACATAAAGTAAATAAAGTCTTACATACAACACTCACACACAGTAGGAACACCTAAGGTCTCAGAGAAAAAACTATAAGCTGTAAGAGTAAAAACAACTAAGGAGCTCTTAGCTTAAATATTCTCAGAACCGATCCAGTCTGCTAAACTACATGAATGCTTTCACCGGCGTCTAACACCCAGACTGGCAGAAATATAAAGGAAACTAATTAGAACATAATCAAAAGCAGCCGGGCGAGGCTGCACCTAGCCTTAGCAAAGAGCTAGGAAAAATTAACTCTCTCATTACCAAAAAACAAAGAAACAGCAGCTCAGCTGTGAGAAGTCAGAATGTGCAATCGCGACGATCTTCATGGCGATGCACCCATGACAGTACCCCCCCTTCTACGAGGGGCCTCCGGACCCTCATGACCAGGTCTGTCCGGGTGAGTTGTGTGAAAGGTCCGAACCAATCGATCTGCGTTAAAATCAGACGCAGGGACCCACGTCCCCTCCTCAGGACCATACCCCCTCCACTGAACTAAGTACTGAAGGGATCGGCGACTGAGACGTGAGTCAATAATTTTCGACCCATGAATTTCCACGTTATCATTGACCACCACTGAAGGAGGTAGAGGTGACGGTATGACTGGTGCCACATACTTTTTAAGTAATGACTTGTGAAACACATTATGATTTTTAAACGTAGGAGGGAGGTCCAGACGAAATGCCACAGGATTAATTATGGAACTGATCCTGTACGGCCCGATGAATCTGGGACCCAACCTCCAGGAGGAAACTTTACGTTTTATATTCCTGGTAGACAACCAAACCAGATCGTTCACCTTCAGATCTAGACCAGAAACTCTCCTCCTATCAGCCATCCGTTTGTAACGGTTCCCCGTAACCTTCAGTCTTAAGCGATCTGGAACTATCAGTCTCCCTGGAAGTCCCACAGGGGCGTCCCCCTGAGCCCCCAATACTTCCCCCTCAAGCTCAGAGCATACAGCTGACACTACAACTCCCTCCTGAGGAATAGGAACCGGATCATCCGTCTTCCCGGCCCTTGGGAAAGTACGAGATAAGGCATCAGGAAGCAACTTTATTGAGCAGTCATCTGCGCGATGAGGAGGAAACTCTTTACACCCCTCCTCTGAGAACATCTCCCCAAAGTCCTCCAGAAAAGGAGGCAAAGTCCTAGGCACAACCGCACCGATGACCGTGCTCATGCAGTTATTCTTGCAAAATTCACCCCACTGGCTTATCTTTCTGGATTGCCAATCAATCACTGGGTTATGTTTAGCCAACCAAGGAAGTCCCAACACAATAGGAGTAGGTAGACCCTCCAACACATAACAAGACAATTGCTCTTTATGTATTGCCCCTACTTGAAGATCTATGTTATGAACAGCTTGTACCAAGCTACCTTGACCAAGAGGTCTAGAATCAATAGAGAGTATAGGGACCGGTTTGGCCAATACACTCAGTTGCATACCATGCACCTGGGCAAACCGAGCGTCCACCAAATTAGCCCCGGACCCACTATCAAGAAAAACAGAAATCCTCTCAGTTCTAGTACCAATCACCACCTCCGCAGGCACGAGAAACTGAGAGGGATTTGGGGACGAAATACACACTCCCAGGTTAACTCCTTGGCTCAAAGAGGTCCGGGATGGACACCCCCCAACAAAATGTCCCTCTCTCCCGCAAAAGAAACACCTTCTAGTCTTGCGGCGCACCGCCGATTCCCTCCTACAAAATGATGTCCCTCCCAACTGCATGGGTTCCTCAGAACAGACCAGGGGAACCTCAGTATAAGGGACTTTAGTAGTAGGTGGAGTCATCATGGGGGGCGGAGTTGCCTCGCGTCTTCCCCGAAGTCGTCTATCAATGCGAATAGCGAGGGCCATAGCAGCCTCCAGTGATGGAGGAGAATCATACTGAGCCAACACATCTTTTAATTTGTCAGACAACCCTTGACAAAACTGGCTCCTAAGAGCTGGGTCATTCCACTGAGTATCTGTTGCCCATCTACGGAACTCAGAAGAATATTCCTCCGCTGGACGATTTCCTTGCCGTATTTTACGTAACCTTGTTTCAGCAAGGGAGACTCGATCCGGATCATCATATACCAGACCCAGGGCAGTAAAAAATCGATCCACTGACTGGAGATCTGGGGAGCCTGGAGGAATAGAGAACGCCCAAGATTGAGGGTCCCCTTGTAAGAGCGAGATAACAATTCCCACCCTCTGCTCTTCACTCCCAGATGACCGAGGCCGCAGCCGAAAGTACAATTTACATGCCTCCCGGAAAGTAAAAAATTTGTCCCGCCCACCAGTGAACCTGTCCGGGAGAGCAACCTTAGGTTCAGATCTGGTTTGCTCCGGGGGGGACAAAACCTTGGACTTAATGTCTGCCAACTCCATGGACAACCCCTGCAACTGCCGGGCCAGCTGGGCTACTGGATCCATGACAGCTGGGGAGAATCTTTAGTTGGGCCGGTGAAAATGTCACGCTGTATAGCAGATATATATATGTGATGTCAGTAATCTATATCAAAAGGGCAACATACTATATAACATGCGCATAGATATATGATAACATAGATTTACCTGACAGAATGTCCAGAGGGTCAAAACGGAATCCGTTATACGCTGTCTCCGGCTAGAGGGTGACCAGGGTCTAAGCTGACCCTAAACTGGGGTCCTAACTAATCCCTCAACCTGGAGGTACTGTTAAAGGTACAGAGGTCCAGGCCACCAGCGTAAACCCTGTCTCCTATCAATCCCTGCCAACTGTATTCTAGTCCTAAGAAGGACCCTGAATACCACCAAAGGAATGAACAGGTAACGGTTAATGAACAGAAAGACATACAACAAAGACAAGACATAAAGTAAATAAAGTCTTACATACAACACTCACACACAGTAGGAACACCTAAGGTCTCAGAGAAAAAACTATAAGCTGTAAGAGTAAAAACAACTAAGGAGCTCTTAGCTTAAATATTCTCAGAACCGATCCAGTCTGCTAAACTACATGAATGCTTTCACCGGCGTCTAACACCCAGACTGGCAGAAATATAAAGGAAACTAATTAGAACATAATCAAAAGCAGCCGGGCGAGGCTGCACCTAGCCTTAGCAAAGAGCTAGGAAAAATTAACTCTCTCATTACCAAAAAACAAAGAAACAGCAGCTCAGCTGTGAGAAGTCAGAATGTGCAATCGCGACGATCTTCATGGCGATGCACCCATGACAATAGATAAATAACCATAATATAGAAGTATGCAAAAACAGTATATACCAAAACACAACTAGTATACATCAATTCAAAAAGGATATATCTTTTGGCACATTGTATACTACTGTATATATCATACATCATACATACATACATACATCATATATCATATCATATATATATATATATATATATATATATATATACTGTATAAATCAAATACCAAAATTGTATACAAGTACCCCAAAACTCAATATTGCAAAACACATTTATTTAAGTACTAGCCACATAGATTATAATACCTACATTGCATTAAACATTACCCACAAAGATACACAAAAAAATGCAATTGAATGAAATAAGCACACTCAAATTTTCAGCTGCAGATGGAAGGAAGAGAGCCACAGTATTCATTACTGATGGGTAGGCGGAGCCCCAGATCAGGATGTCACCTCAGATCAAAAGAGTGCTGACTGGCTGGCCCCTCCAGCTCGGGCTCCTCCTACTCAGCTCCAGTCTAAGATTTGAGGTCCAGAGGATGGTCGCTGCTAATGCAGCTCCTCAGAAGATTTTATTATTTTATATTCGGACAGGAGACTTGGATCACTAGTTGGTCTAGAGGTCTCAGGGGTACCAGCGCTGCTGTACCCCAACCTCTCCCTTGGCGGATCTGTATTTACTCAAAGTCCCTGCAGAATCCTTGCCGGCCCTGGGGGATGAGGAGAGCTTCCCTGGCGGGACGCAAACCACACGTGCGGTCACTGCGTTCCTCGCCCTGGGGGGAAGCATGGGCACAGCGCCAGAAACCCCTGAGGGTCCCTGTGGCGCCTTGGCTGGTGAGTACTCCACACAAATTTTTTATTATAATTATGTGTGAGTGCTTTAGCGTCTGAGTGAGCAGCGCTATTACTTGTATGTCAGTATGCTTCAGCGCTGCTGTGACAGCGCTACTACATGTATGTCAGTATGCTTCAGCGCTGCTGTGACAGCGCTGTTACAAGTAGATGTGGTGATTTTTTGTCCGCAGGCAGATACCTGCAGGACAGAGAGGGAGCAGGAGCGGGGGAGTTCGCGCTCAATATTCGAGCTGGCGGGGGGCGTGGCCTAACTATTCCCGGTCTTCTGAGCAGGAAGACGCGCGCTCTGGCGTTTCTCCTGCGACTCCCTCACTGTGGCGGCCATTACACAGGCTCCTGGGCTCCTCAGACCGCTCCTCTCCTCATAAGACACCACGGCCAGCTGGGTGAGTGCTGATTCCTCACCCCGCAGCGCAGCGATCGCTATCCTGCAGCTGCAGTCTCATTAGAGACATAAAAATTGGCTGGGGCTCACAAATATATATATTGTGGTGAGTTTGCAATATTAACCCCTCTGAGGGTTATTTCTAACAGCTACATTTTTTGACTGAATACCGCTGGGGTAACCCTGCTTGGTGGAGCGTTAACCCTTCAGCGTTTAAAAAAAAAAAAAAAAAAAAAAACCGCATAGTTTTTGCTGGTATTACCGCTTTGACCTGCTCATACAGGTGAGACATGTCTGAACAGAGTTCAGATGCCGCGGACCATGTCCCAGTGCCATTACGGCAATCAGATACGCAGACCTCCACAGCGTCTAGCGCTGCGGTCGACAGCGGTGGAAAATTGGACGATATCGCTCGATCGATCAACAACTTGTCTGACCTTTTAGGTCAATATGTGTCTGCTAATTCCTCTCAGAGGAAGCGACGCAGGCCGTTACCGGCCTCTACACTGAGCGAGTCAGATGTTTCTGATATTGGGCAGAGTTCCCCTTTAAATTCGGATGGAGAAATGTCCGATTCAGATGCGGACGAGCCGCAGGGGCGTTCCTCTATGGCGAAGCGTACGGAGGCATTAATTGAAGCCATGAGAGATATATTACAGTTACCGGAGGAGGTAACTAGTCGTCCTGGTAAATCAGCACGCATGTTCCAGGAGTCCCGTGCTTCGCGTACAACATTGCCAGCTCTGGATGAGCTTAATAGTGTAATAGAGGAGGAACGTCTATGTCCAGATAAGCGTTTTCATGGAACGCATTTCTTTGATACACTTTATCCTTGCTCTGCGGAGTTAAAGGCTAATTGGACTTCTGCTCCTGAAGTGGATGTGTCTTTATCTCAGCTTAGTAAATCCTCACTACTCCCTATTAAGGGAAAAGCGAGCTTACAGGAGCCTTTGGATAGAAAAGCAGAATTGGCGGCAAAAGCAAGCTATGAGGCTGCGGGTCATGGATTCCGAGCAGTGCTAGGATCCATGTGTGCTGCTAGAGCTTCTCTAAGCTGGTTGGCACGTCTGAAGACGGAGTTGCAAAATGAATCTCCGTTATCTGAGATACGGGAAACTTGTGAATGGTTAGAAACGGCAGCCTGTTATATCTTTGATGCCGGTCTGGATACGGCATCTCTGCTGGCCAAAGCGCAAGCTTCAGCGGTCACAGTCAGAAGAGCTTTATGGCTCAGACAGTGGGCCGGGGACGCAGTTTCCAAACAAGGGTTGTTGGCCTTACCTTACAAGGGTGGCCATCTTTTTGGATCCGACCTCACAGAGCTGATTTCCAAGGCTAAGGCGAAGGAATCAGCATTACCACAGCGTAGGGCCATGGCCTCGGTGTCCAGTAAGCCTGGTGTCTATAGTGGTCGGCGGTCCTTTCGGGGCCGAGGACGATCTAGTCACTCCTCGTGGGGATCGGGTCGTCCTTCCTTCTCAGGAAAGAAATCCTCTCAGAAAACTCGTACTCCCTGGAAGCAGAGTTTCCGCCAGGACAAGCGGGAACTTGACAAGAAGCCCGCAAAGTCGGATTGACGCCAGGGGTCCACTCGAGGATTCTCGAGTGGGGGGTCGCCTGCTTCTTTTCAAGGAGACTTGGATGGCTCGCGTTCCAGATTCCTGGGTAACGCGGATAGTGTCGGCAGGCTATTTCATAGAGTTTGCTTCTCGACCCCCAAATGTTTTTTGTCAATCTCACGTTCCGTCGGAACCCGAGCTTGTTGTCGCTCTACAGCGAGAGGTCGAATCTCTGCTACAAAAGGGTGTAGTGATACCGGTTCCGTCAGAGGACCGAGGGAAAGGTTTTTATTCCAACCTTTTTATAGTTCCCAAAAAGGAGAACAAATTTCGCCCGATTCTGGATCTCAAGCGATTAAACCGGCATGTCCATGCCCGGAAATTTCGCATGGAGTCGCTTCGTTCCGTTGTGGCAGCTCTGTCACAGAACGATTTTCTGGTGTCAATCGACATTCGCGACGCCTATTTGCATATTCCCATCGGAAAGGCTCATCAGCGCTTTCTTCGATTTGCCATAGGTCAGAATCATTACCAGTTCGTGGCTCTGCCGTTCGGCTTAGCCTCAGCGCCAAGGGTCTTTACAAAAATTCTGGCGCCCCTCATGGCAATCCTTCGAAGACAGGGGATTACGATTCTCCCTTATCTGGACGATCTTTTGATCGTGGCTTCCTCGGAGGAGGAGGCGTTGACGGCTCGGGATTTGTCTCTTCAGTTTCTGAAGGACTTCGGTTGGCTGGTCAATTGGGAGAAGTCGTCCCTGGAACCATCGAGGACAATCCTCTTTTTGGGAATGCATTTCGACACGTTTCGGTCGGTAGTTTCCCTACCACCAGACAAACAGTCATGTCTTCTTCGACATGTACAGATTATGAAATCCTCAACGGCAATGTCCCTACGGAAGTGTATGCGTCTTCTGGGACTGATGGTGGCGTCCATGGAGGCAATTCCTTTTGCCCAGTTCCATTCCAGGACTCTCCAAAGGTTCATCTTGAGTCGATGGAACCAGTCGCAATCGCTGGATTGCAGTGTCACCATTTCTCGCGCGGTGCGGGATTCTCTAGAATGGTGGTTACGTCCAGGGGCATTCTCCCTGGGGAAGTCTTTCCTCCCTCCGAAGTGGTCAGTCATAACCACCGATGCCAGCCTGACGGGCTGGGGGGGTGTTTGGAACAATCTCTGGATTCAGGGGGTATGGTCATCGGAAGAGTCTTTTCTTCCGATCAACATCCTGGAATTGAGGGCGATTTTCCTTTGCCTCCAACATTGGACGGTCCCTTTGAGCGGTCTGCCAGTCCGAGTGCAGACAGACAATGCGACGGCTGTCGCGTATATCAATCACCAAGGTGGGACAAGGAGTTCCAGACTCATGGTAGAGGTGTCCCGAATTCTGATTTGGGCAGAGGCCAGTGTACCAGCCATTTAGGCGATTCACATTCCAGGGGTTCAGAATATTACAGCGGACTTTCTCAGTCGCAGAAGGATGGATCCCGGGAATGGAGTCTCCACCCGGAAGTTTTTGCACTACTGTGCTCTCGCTGGGGAACCCCACAAGTGGATTTGATGGCATCCAGGTCCAATGCCAAGTTACCGACGTTCATGTCCAGGTACAAGGACCCGAAGGCTGTGGCGGTGGATGCTCTAGTGGCTCAGTGGGATCAGTTCGAGCTGATCTATGTATTCCCGCCGATATCCTTACTTCCTCTAGTACTGCGTCGGATCAGACTGGAGAGAATTCCAGCTATTTTGATAGCTCCAGACTGGCCAAGAAGGGTGTGGTTCTCGACAATAATGTCGCTGTTGGCGGCACCTCCTTTTCCACTCCCTCTTCAACCGGACTTGTTGACTCAGGGGCCCGTTTGTCATCCGGACTTGATGTCCCTGCGTTTGACGGCGTGGCTCTTGAGACCGAAATCTTGACCCGTAGAGGTTTCTCAGCCGAGGTCATTGCTACCCTTCGTGCTGCAAGAAGTCCGGCTACTACTAGGATTTACCACAAAATTTGGGAAACCTTCTTTTCGTGGTGTTTGGGGTCCTCTCGGAACCCGAGAAAATTTTCCATTCCCAACCTGTTGGCTTTTCTGCAGCATGGGCTAGACAAGGGTTTGGCAGTCAGCACCCTGAAAGGTCAGATTTCTGCTCTGTCCTTATTGTTCCGGAGAACCATTGCTTCAAATAGAGACGTGCTCTCCTTTTTCCGAGGAATATCTCGTAAGTTCCCGCCGCGGAAGGCACTCGTGTCTCCTTGGCGGCTCAACCTTGTTTTGGAGGCTCTTCAGCATAAACCTTTTGAGCCTATGGTTTCTGCTAGCCTTTCTTTACTTTCTTGGAAGGTGGCTTTCCTTGTTGCAGTCACTTCCTTGAGGAGAGTTTCTGAGTTGGCAGCTCTTTCTTGTTCGCCTCCTTTTCTGGAGTTTTTTCCGGATCGTGTAGTGCTTCGCACTCGGGGTGATTTTTTGCCTAAAGTGGTGTCACAATTTCATGTCAACCAGGATATTGTGTTGCCTTCATTCTGCCCGGATCCGAAGAATGTGAAAGAGCGTGCTTTACACACATTGGATTTAGTGCGGGCCTTGAAGTTTTATCTATCTATTACTCAAGGTTTTCGTAAGACGGACTCCCTATTTGTGGTTCCAGTCGGTCGTCGGCGTGGTCAACGAGCTTCCAAGGATTCTATAGCTCGTTGGATTCGGTCAGCTATATTGGAAGCTTACCGTCTTCAGGGTGAATCTTGCCCGATTAAGATTCAAGCCCATTCCACGAGGGCTGTGGCTTCATCGTGGGCTTTTCTCCAAGGTGCTTCGGCAGTGCAGCTCTGCCGGGCGGCGACTTGGCGCTCTGTCCACACGTTTACGAAGTTTTATAAAGTGGACGTCAGTGCTTCCGCTGATGCAGCCCTCGGACGTAGGGTCCTGCAGGCAGCTGTAGTTTAAAGTTCTGGATGAACTTGTGTTTAGCGCTGGTTGCGCTTTGTTGTTAAGGTTGTTGGGTTTCTGCCTTTTGTTGGTTTTTCCCACCCTTATTTTTGAACTGCTTTGGGACGTCCCATCAGTAATGAATACTGTGGCTCTCTTCCTTCCATCTGCAGCTGAAACACGGATTTTGGTAAGAACTTACCGGTAAAATCCTTTTCAGCGAAGGAAGGAAGAGAGACACAGCACCCTCCCAAGGCAGAAGTGTGTTGATGTTTTCAGATGCAGCGCGACCCTTATCTGATAGCGATTATCTGGGCTGAGGTCAGCGCGCTAAGGCTCTGTTCCAGCATCGCCAGCTCATCGCAGTAGTCAGGTTCCTTTGAGTAGTACCTGGAACTCTGTGGTTTTTGGCTTTCTTTGCATGCATAACCTGTATCCTTGTGTTTTTTCTCTGAAGTTCCTTCAGAAGGGGTTATGTTGCTCCGCTGGTGATCTTGGCTCTTTTCCTAAAAGCTTTGGTACGACTGGAGCTGAGTAGGAGGAGCCCGAGCTGGAGGGGCCAGCCAGTCAGCACTCTTTTTTGATCTGAGGTGACATCCTGATCTGGGGCTCCGCCTACCCATCAGTAATGAATACTGTGTCTCTCTTCCTTCCTTCGCTGAAAAGGATTTTACCGGTAAGTTCTTACCAAAATCCGTGTTTTGACAAATTTTTATTGCACTGGTAGTAATCCTTATGTTGCCTTTTATTAATAGAAAAAAAAAAATGCAGACAAGCAAGCTAATTTAATTAGGCAAATAAATAACATAGCAGTACCGTCAAATTATGAAAGTATACAAAAGCAGAAAATAGCAAAACACGTTTATTTAAGCAAAACCCACATAGCATATAAGGAAAGAAAATAATAATATAACAATACCCACATTGCATTAAACATTACCCACAAAGATACACAAAAATATTCAATTGAATGAAATAAGCACACACAAGTTTTTGACCAATTTTTATTGCACTGCTGGTAGTAATCCCTATGTTGCCTTTTAAGTCCTAGAATAAAAATCAACAATACAACTGTGTACAAGCAAGCTCATTAAAGTACGACAAAAAAGAACATAGCACTACCCACAAAGTATTCAAGTATATTAAACCATCATACAGCAATAACAAAAATGTATTAAAGTACGCCAAACCAGAATAGAGCAGTGCCAACAATGTATAGAAAAATACGCCAAACCAGAATACAGCAATACAAACAATGTATATCCACATTGTATTGAACACAACCCATAAAGTATACAACAATGCAAACACATAAAATACACGCTATACTATCATGGGGTGATATTTACCCTCTGCCATTTTCTCCGGTCTCCTCCGCTCCCACATCTTGGTGGTCCCCAGAATCCATATTGCTGCTTTTATGAAATTTGGAGACGTGGCTCTCTTGCTTCTGTGGCTCTCTTGCTTCTGTGGCTCTCAAGCTTCTTGTATTGCATGTGGCACAGTGTCCCACAGTCGTGGTCTATATATATGTTTGCTTCTGTCTAGACCAATTAACATTCCCAGACAAAAAAACAGGATCAGGCCACCGGATCAGTTTTCTGACGGATGCGGCGCAATGCGGCGCTCATAGACTTTCATTGTACACAAACGCCGGAAGCGCCGGATCCGGCCCTTCCGGCTTTTTGGCCGGAGAAAAAAAACGTTACAAAATGCGTCTTTTCTAGACGCCGGAAACAAACCAGGCACCGCATCCGGAAGACAGCGGACAGAACGCAGGTACATGCGGCGCAATCCGGCGCTATATCTTTTCAATGTTAAACACACCGGATCCGGCGTGTCCGTTCGCCGCATGCGGTGTTAAAAAAAAAAAAAAAGGCCGGATGGCGCCTGATTCAAAAAGCCTGATGTGTGAAAGTAGCCTTAGACATCCATCTGTGTGTGTATATATAGAGGGATAATAAATGGAAGGGACTAAACTTGACCTCTGGTTATCTGCAGCATTTGATGAATATAAGAACATCTGCAATAAAACCATTGAGGAGAGCATCAAGGGTGAGATGTCTGGTCACCTGGAAGATCTGCTGATTGCAATAGGTAGTACACCTAATATGCTGACTGTCTTTTAACTACAATGCATTTCTTCCACCCATTATTTTTTTTTTTCCCCCTGCCAATGTATCAATAAAAGATTTATTTTTTTTAATGGCACCATTCATTTTACTATGCGATGTATTGGAAAAGGGGAAAAAATTGTTTACTGAAATTGTGAAAAGAATCAATTCCACAATTGTTTTTTTTTTTGCTTGTTTTTTTTTAGTTATTGCGTTCATAGTGCAGTTAAAATGACCTGAAAATATGGTCTTACAAGTCTGTAGTGGTTGCTTGACCATGTGATCATTGAGTCCCTTCTTCTGGCCTTGCCCTCATTCTGTTTGTGCTGATCCAGGTCCCAAACAACTTGTCCACCACAGAGCTCTATCAGTTTGCTCAATCAATTAAAGGGCTTGTTTGGTCTAAAATGAAAAATCTGCAGCCACTCCGTGTACTGCAGGCTTGTGAATTCTCTGAGCGCATGGACTGTGGGCTGCGTGGATTTGCCGTTGTCTACCCCAGGAACGGTGGTTAAGTATTGATATGCATACTTCTGGGAAGAACCCGTCTAGTGGACATGGCCTTGCTCAATAGACCTCTATTGAGCGAGGCAATGACCACTAAATGGCCGTGCCCTCAAACAATGCACTTGTATTGAGCGAGGCTGCGCCCACTACACTGGTTTTGTCCAAAAATATGCATATTGCATACTTGACCGCCGTTCCCGGCGCAGACCACAGTGAATCCTTGCAGTGCGCTGGGAGGAGTCACAAATCTGCAGTCTCAGAAGTAATATTTTTTTAAACTTTGCAGTCACTCCATGTGAGTGCAGACTACTGAATCGCGTGTTAGTATTCTCCAGTGTTGCTGGTGACTGCAGATTTAATCAGAATACCAGACAACCCCTATGATCTTTAGCAGCTGCCCGTAACAGCGGATTGCTGCAGTAGTAAACTGCTGAACTGCAGCACTTCAGGTAGTCGCTTAAAAATTTTCTATGGGCCCTTGCCTTTTCTAATTCTCAAAACATATTAGTTTATAAAATTTGCAACAAAATTTTGCTCTTCTAACAATCATATTATGCTTTGTGCTCACTGCGTAACTTACCCCCTAAATTGACAGTTTTGAAATCAGTAGTGAAGAAGAAACTACTATGATGTGGATTTTAAAACCTGCACTGCATGTAAATTTTGTGGAAGAAAAATAATGCAGCGTGTATTAATCTATTATCTCTGTTCTTGTCATATTTAAACCATGATAAACCAATTCTTTGTTACAGTGAAATGTGCGAAGAACACTGCTGCTTTCTTTGCTGAAAGGCTCCACAAAGCTATCAAGGTGAATATTTGAACTGAGTGTTCCAGGCTCTAGGAAAATGTCATAATTTGGGTGTTCGTCATTATAACGTGTCATTATTTGTGTGTATATTTTTATTAAAGGGTGCTGGACAGATGAATTCACTTTGACAAGAATAATGGTCTCTAGATCCGATATTGATCTTGTAGATGTTCGTGCGGAATACAAAAAGCTTACTGGGGAGTCACTATACTCTGCTATTAAGGTACTGTATACATCCACAAAGTTTGAATTCCTCATATGAACCCTATTCAGGTACATCTGATGTCCAGAGCACCACATTTCATTCATTCCATCAGATTAAAAGAGTAGAATATTAGGAAAACGATATAGCAATATTTCGATCATATGGCATGAAATAAGACCACAATTGAAAGCAATAGATCTATTTCTACGAATTGTGTTTTAATCTGCTGGATTGAATAAAAGATGAAGTTTTAATCTCACTGGTGCCTTGGATATTGTTTATGGTAATGTTTACGGCAATTTTAATAAATTTAGATAGACTTTAATCATTGAGTTCCAAGTAATAGTAAGGCATAACTGAGTGATCGGCTGAGCAGCAGTGAACATGATTTGAATGTGTAAAAGGGTAGATTTGTCCACAAGGGATTTGATAAATTTGCCCCAATGAGTCGAAGCAATTTACCCAATACTGTCTAATTGTTAGAGTTTAAACGTAGACTAGACACTCTTAAAAAGCTCCAGATTTATCTTAGTAGTCCATGCAGTTTGATAAATCTAAGGTATGGGCTTACACCAACTATTAGTTGGCTTAAGCCTTTTCACTTTTCAGAGGTCGCACCCCTTGTTGGACAAGGCGCGAAAAGTCTTTCAAGACCTGCACCATACACTGTGTGCAGAATTATTAGGCAAATGAGTATTTTGATCACATCATCCTTTTTATACATGTTGTCCTACTCCAAGCTGTATAGGCTTGAAAGCCAACTGCCAATTATGTAAATCAGGTGATTTGCATCTGTAATGAGGAGGAGTGTGGCTTAATGACATCAACACCCTATATACGGTGTGCTTAATTATTAGGCAACTTCCTTTCCTTTGGCAAAATGAAAAGTCAAAAATTGTGAGATGTCTTGCAGAGGGATGCAGCAGTCTTGAAATTGCCAAACTTTTGAAGCGTGATCACCGAACAATCAAGCGTTTCATGGCAAATAGCCAACAGGGTCGCAAGAAGCATGTTGATAAAAAAAAAAGGCTCAAAATAACTGCCCATGAATTGAGGAAAATCAAGCGTGAAGCTGCCAAGATGCCATTTGCCACCAGTTTTGCCATATTTCAGAGCTGCAACGTTACTGGAGTATCAAAAAGCACAAGGTGTGCCATACTCAGGGACATGGCCAAGGTAAGGAAGGCTGAAAAACGACCACCTTTGAACAAGAAACATAAGATAAAACGTCAAGACTGGGCCAAGAAATATCTTAAGACTGATTTTTCTAATGTTTTATGGACTGATGAAATGAGAGTGACTCTTGATCGGCCAGATGGATGGGCCCGAGGCTGGATCAGTAAAGGGCAGAGAGCTCCACTCCGACTCAGACGCCAACAAGGTGGAGGTGGGGTACTGGTATCATCAAAGATGAACTTGTGGGACCTTTTCGGGTTAGCCCCTTAAGGCCCAAGCCATTTTGTAGGTTAATGACCAGGCCTTAATTTTGAAATCGGACCACTGTCACTTTGTGCTTATAACTCTGGAACACTTCAACGGATCCCGCTGATTCTGAGGTTGTTTTTTCATGATATATTGTACTTCATGTTAGTGGTAAAATTTCTACGATGTGACTTGCGTTTATTTATTAAAAAAACGGAAATACGGCAAATTTTTAAACTTTTGCAATTTTCCAACTTATAATTTTTATGCCCTTAAATCAGTTAAAATAGTTAATAAATAACATTTCCCACATGTCTATTTTACATCAGCACAATATTGGAAGCAAAATTTTTTTTTGTTAGAAAGTTATAAGGGTTAAAAGTTGACCAGCGATTTCTCATTTTTCCAACAAAATTTACAAAACCATTTTTTTTTTTTTAGAGACCACATCACATTTGAAGTCAGTTTGAGGGGTCTATATGTCTGAAAATACCCAAAAGTCACACAATTCTAAAAACTGCACCCCTCAAGGTGTTCAAAACCACATTCAAGAAGTTTATTAACCCTTTAGGTACTCTACAAGAATTGAAGCAATGTGGAAGGAAAAAATGTACATTTCACTTTTTTTTTTTTTTTTTCCCCAAAAATTTTTTTCGGACACAATTTTTTTTTATTTTGTCAAGGGTATCAGGTGAAATTGCACAACAAACATTGTGGTTCATTTTCTCCTGAGTACACTGATACCCCATGTGTGGAGGAAGACCAGTCTTTAGGCACACGGCAGTGCTCAGAAGGGAAGGAGCATCATTTGAGATTTTGAATGTCAAATTGGCTGGAATCGATAGCGGACGCTATGTCGCGTTTGGAGAGCCCCTTATGTACCTACAGTGGAAACTCCCCATAAGTGACCCCATTTTGGAAACTAGACCCGCCAAGGAACTTATCTAAATGTGTGGTAAGCACTTTGAACCCCCAAGGGCTTCACAGAGCTCGGAAAGGAACGGGCGCCATTTGACTTTTTTGGCTGGAATTGAGATCGGACGCCATGTCGCGTTTGGAGAGCCTCTGATGTGCCTAAACAGTAGAAATCCCCCACAAGTGACACCATTTTGGAAACTAGACCCTCCAAGGAGCTTATCTAGATGTGTGGTGAGCACTTTGAACCCACCTCCTATAACATAGAGCCGTGAAAAAAAAAATATTTTTTTTTCCACAAAAATTATCTTTTTGCCCCAAAATTTTTATTTTCACAAAGGTAACAGGAGAAATTAGACCCCCAAAGTTGTTGTGCAATTTGTCCTGAGTACTCTGATACCCCATATGTGGGGGTAAACCACTGTGATCGCTTTACTGTGATCTTTGGGAGGCAGAATGAACAAATCCACAAAAGGTTAAGAATTTATTTTATTTTTTTACGCCATTCCTCGTGCGGTATTAGGGATTAGGTGACTTTATTCCTCGGGTCGGTGCGATTACAGCGATACCAGATTTATATCCTTTTTTCATGTTTAGCTTCTGTCACACACTAAAAGACGCTTTTTTTGTAAGAAATTTTTGCTTTGCCGTATTTTGAGAGCTATAATTTTTCTATATTTCGGCCGACAGAGTCATGTGTGGGCTTGTTTTTTGCGGGACGAGCTGACGTTTTTATTGGTCCCATTTTCGGGCACATAATGTTTTTTGATCGCTTTCTATTCCGATTTTTGTAGAGGCAGAATGAAGAAAAACCAGCAACTCAGGAATTTTTTTTTTTCTCCATTCCGCGTGTGGTAAAATTGGTAAGGCAGCTTTATTCTTTGGGTCACTATGATTACAGCGATACCTCATTTATACCTTTTTTTTTTTTTATGTTTTGGAGTTTTTTTTACACAATAAAAACTTTTAGAGAAAAAATAATTATTTTTGCATCAGTTTATTCTGCGAGCTATAACTTTTTATTTTTTCGCTGATGATGCTGTATGGTGGCTTGTTTTTTGTGGGACTAGATGATTTCAGCGGTACCATGTGATGATGTTTTCAGCGGTACCATGTTTATCTATATCCGTCTTTTTGATTGCGTGTTGTTGCACTTTTTCCAAGCAGTGTGATGATACCGCTTGGAAAAAGTATAATTTGCTGCTTTTGTGTTTTTTTTTTTTTTTTTTTTTTTTTACGGCGTTCACTGAAGGGGTTAACTAGGGTGGCGCTTTTATAGATAGGATTTTTATGTACACAGCGATACCAAATGTTTTTTTTTTTTTTACATAAATGTGTATTTATTAAGGGAATTTTTTAAAATTATTTTTAAATATTTTTTTTCACATTTTTTTTTTTTACCTAGTCCCTTTTATGGGACTTTCACTTTCATTGCAGGTATAATACATTGCAATTCTCCAGCATTGCAATGTATTATGCCTATGCTGAAAGCTTCTGAGACCATGCTGTAAGCATGGTCTCAGAGGCTTTCCGTAGCTGGATGACCCGGGGTTGTGATGACAACCCCGGGTCATCATGGCTGAGGGACGCCGATCTGAAGCAGAGGGAGCGCCCGACCCTCTGCCCCCCCCCCCCCGAACGCTGTGATAGTGTCTGATCGCAGCAGTCAGGGGGTTAAAAGCCAGGGGTGGCGTGGACGACGCTCCTGGCTGTCAGTGCAGGAAGCTCAGCCACTGCAGCGCTGAGCTCCTGCACTGATCGGGCAGGAGAAGCTGAAATTTCAGCATCTGCCCGATCGCTGCTGTGTTTGGTCAGTCAGATTGACTGACCAATCACAGCGCTCTGGTTGCAGGGACCAAGAGCATGGGTCCCCGCATCTCTTGCTGTGCCTGTCAGCTGTCGTAGACAGCTGTCTGCACTGAACTGTCACTGCGTGTTTACACTCAGTGACAGTTCTAATGCATGACGTGCACAGTCCGTCCTGGTGCCGGAACTGACATCCTGCCATGACGGACTGTGCATGTCAATGGACATTAAGGGGTTAAGGATGGAGTGAAGCTCAACTCCCACACCTACTGCCAGTTTCTGGAAGACACCTTCTTCAAGCAGTGATACAAGAAGAAGTCGGTATCGTTCAAGAAAAACATGATTTTCAATGCTCCATCACATACATCCAAATACTCCACAGCGTGGCTGGCCAGTAAAGGTCTAAAAGAAGAAAAAATAATGACATGGCCCCTTGTTCACCTGATCTGAACCCCATAGAGCAGGGTTCCCCAACTCCAGTCCTCAAGGCCCACCAACAGGTCTTGTTTTCAGGATTTCCTTTGTATTGCACAGGTGATGCAATTATCACCTGAGCAATACTAAGGAAATCCTGAAAACATGACCTGTTGGTGGGCCTTGAGGACTGGAGTTGGAGAACCCTGCCATAGAGAACCTGTGGTCCCTCATAAAATGTGAGATCTACAGGGAGGGAAAACAGTACACCTCTCAGAACAGTGTCAGGGAGGCTGTTGTGGCAGCTGCACGCAATGTTGATCGTAAACAGATCAAGCAACTGACAGAATCTATGGATGGAGGCTTTTGAGTATCATCGTAAAGAAAGGTGGCTATATTGGTCACTGATTTTTTGTTTGTTTATTTTTGGATGTCAGAAATGTTTATTTCTAAATGTTGTGTTATATTGGTTTACCTGGTGAAAATAACCAAGTGAGATGGGTATATATTTGGTTTTTATTAAGTTGCCTAATAATTCTGCACAGTAATAGTTACCTGCACAAACAGATATCCTCCTAAGATAGCCAAATCTAAAAAAAAAAAAAAAACACTCCAACTTCCAAAAATATTAAGCTTTGATATTTGAGTCTTTTGGGTTGATTGAGAACATAGTTGTTGTTCAATAATAAAAAGAATCCTCTCAAATATAACTTGACTAATAATTCTGCACACAGTGTATTTATGATGGGTTTTAGGCCATTATTTTTTTTGGTTCAAGTAACTCCAGATTTCTGTCGCATTTAGCTTGATTGATCCTACTCATTGTTATTTAATTCCCATTTTGACAGGGCAAGGGTGAAGTATACTTTAACATTGTAATATAACATTAATTGCAACTCAAAACTGTAAATAAAATGTTCTTTCAGATGTATAATGGCATTACATTTCTGCATCCTTAGAATCTGTATGCATACACACTGAGGCTATTTTATGTGCAAATATAAAAATCATAGAAATTACAGGCATGATTGTTTAGAAACCTTCAGTGCTGCATGCTCCTGCTAAATGTGCTGTAGGCCATTTGTAACTAGTGACAGATCCTCTTTAAAACATTGTAAGTAAAGCAGCATCCTCAGGTCGATGATATACTTAGTAACCTGTTCCGAAAATTTAGTCTACATGTTGGTCTACATGCTCGACATACAGCTTATAGCTTCTGTGTACACCAGCAGGCTTCAGCCCCTACCAGTGATCAGAGCTAACTGATCATTGCTGTTTAACTTCTTAAATACCGCCAGTGATTGACTGCATCATCTAAGTGGTTTGATCTGGTAGGGGGGTGCATTATCTAACCTGCACACTGACTTTCACAATGCAGTTGTGGGGTGCCAATGGTAGTTCTATGGCAGCCAATAGCCTGCTGAAGACCCCTGTTGGCATCTAGGGCCCTACTTTATATACAGTGGACAGTTTGACAATATACTGTAATACTACAGTAATGCAGCATATTGTATAATAACCAAGCTTCAATTGGTTATCTGATATACTGTAACGCAGCATATTTTAATAGTGATCAAAAGATCTCAGGTTCAAGTCAAGAGGACGAAAAAATAAAGTTTAAAAAAGTATGAATAAACTCCGGAATTGCGTATTTTTGGTTACCTTGCCTACCCCCAAAAATGTAATAAAGTTGTGTACCCCAAAATGGTACCAATGAAAACAACCCTAATACTTGCAGAATCTACTAGTTTGCTTTTATGGCATTCTTTGTGTGTGAATATGGAGCTAGACTCTGAATTTTAAGATCAAGAAGGAAACCTTTTTATTTTACATGGTTTTTTTAGATTGATTTTTAAGTATTTTTTTAAGCAATTACTCGTCTGCTTTAACCAAATGTATGCAATTGGGATTAAAGACGGATTTTGGTAAGAACTTACCTGTAAAATCCTTTTCAGCGAAGAAGGAAGGGAGACACAGTCATTACTAGTGGGTAGGCGGAGCCCACACAGGATAGAACACCTCAGATTAAAAAAGAGTGTTGACCGGCCCCTCCAGCTTGGGCTCCTCCTACTCCAGCTCTCCAGTCCGTACACAAGCTAAGGAAGAGCAAATATCACCAGCGTAGCAACATAACCCCTTCTGAAGAACTTCAGAGAGAGAACAAGAAGATAGGTTATGCATATAACAGAAAAAACCACACAGTCCCAGGTACTACTCACTGAACCTGACCACTGCGATGAGCTGGCAATGCTGGAACAGAGCTTAGCGCGTCGACCTCAGCCCAGATAATCGCTAGCAGAGAAGGGTCACGCCGCATCTGGAACACAACAACACACTTCTGCCATGGGAGGGATCTGCGTCTCCCTTCCTTCTTCGCTGAAAAGGATTTTACAGGTAAGTTCTTACCAAAATCCGTCTTTCAGCAGCAGATGAAGGAAGGGAGACACAGTCATTACTAGTGGGACGTCCCAAAGCAGTCCAAAAATAAGGGTGGGCAAAAAACCAACAGAGGCAGATTCCCAACAACCTAGTTAAATGCGCAACCAGCGCTAAATACAAGTTCACAAGAACTTTAAACTACAGCCGCCTGCAGGACCCTACGTCCTAAGGCCGCATCAGCGAAAGCACTGACGTCCACCTTATAAAATTTTGTAAACGTGTGGACGGAGCGCCAGGTCGCCGCCCGGCAGAGCTGAGCTGCCGAGGCCTCTTGATGAAAGGCCCACGATGAACCCACAGCCCTCGTTAGTGAGCTCGAATCTTAATCGGGCAAGGTTCACCCTTAAGTCGGTAAGCCTCTAAAATGGCCGACCGAATCCAACGAGCTATAGAATCCTTGGAAGCTCGTTGACCACGTCGACGACCTGCTGGAATCACAAACAGAGAATCCGACTTCCGAAAACTTTGAGTAATAGACAAATAGAACTTCAAAGCCCGCACTAAATCCAATGTGTGCAAGGCCCGTTCCTTCGCATTCCTCGGCTCCGGACAGAGCGAGGGCAACACAATATCCTGGTTAACATGAAATTGTGACACCACCTTAGGTAGAAAGTCACCCCGAGTGCGAAGCACTACGCGATCCGGGTGAAACTCCAGAAAAAGGGGGCGAGCAAGAAAGAGCCGCCAACTCAGAAACCCTTCTCAAAGAAGAGACCGCCACTAGGAAGGTAACCTTCCGAGAGAGCAAAAAAGACTAACAGAGTCCATAGGCTCAAAAGGCCCATGTTGAAGAGCCTCCAAAACAAGATTGAGCCGCCTAGGAGACCCAAACGCCTTCCGCGGCAGAAACTGACGGGTTACTCCGCGAAAAAAGGAGCGTACGTCCCTACGCGAAACGATAGCCCGAAATAGCAAGGACAGAGCAGAAACCTGCCCCTTCAGAGTTTCCCAAGACTTGTGATAAATCCTAGTAGTAGCCGGACCTCTGGCAGCTCGCAGAGCGGCAATGACTTTGGCTGAAAAACCTTGACGGGTCAAGATTTTGGTCTCAAGAGCCACGCCGTCAAACGCAGAGACTTCAGGTCCGGATGGCGAACGGGCCCTTGAGTTAACAGGTCCGGGCGAAGAGGGAGTGGAAGTGGAGGCGCTGCCAGAAGCGACACCAGTGTCGAGAACCACGTCCTCCTTGGCCAATCTGAGGCTATCAACATAGCCGGGACTCTCTCCAGTCTGATCCGACGCAACACCAGAGGAAGTAAGGATATCGGCGGGAACACATAGATTAGCTCGAATTGGTCCCACGGAGCCACCAGAGCATCCACCGCCACAGCCTTCGGGTCCTTGTACCTGGACATGAACGTTGGTAACTTGGCATTGACCCTGGATGCCATCAAATCCACTTGGAGAGTTCCCCAATGGGAGCACAGCAGTGCAAAAATTTTCGGATAAAGACTCCATTCTCCGGGATCCATCTTTTCGCGACTGAGGAAGTCCGCCGTGACATTCCGAACTCCTGGAATGTGAATCGCAGAGATGGTTGGCACCCATACCAGGATCCGAGACACCTCCATCATGAGCTTGAAGCTCCTCGTTCCACCTTGATGGTTGATATACGCGTCTGCCGTCGCATTGACTGTCTGCACTCGGACTGGTAGACCGCTTAAAGGGACCGTCCCATGTTGGAGGCAAAGAAAAATTGCCCTCAATTCCAGAATGTTGATCGGCAGGACAGACTCTTCCGACGACCATACTCCCTGAGTCCAGAGATCGTTCCAAACACCCACCCAGCCCGTCAGGCTGGCATCGGTGGTTATGACCGACCACTTCGGAGGGAGGAAGGACTTCCCCAGGGATAACACTTCCGGACGTAACCACCAACCTAGAGACTCTCGCACCCTGTGGGAGATGATGACACTGCAATCCAGTGAAACCTGCGATCGATCCCAACGGTTCAAAATGAGCCTTTGGAGAGCCCTGGAATGAAATTGGGCAAACTGAATTGCCTCCATCGACGCCACCATCAAGCCCAGAAGGCGCATACACCTTCGAAGGGACATTGCTGTCGAAGACTTCATAACCTGTACATGTCTAAGACTCGCTTGCTTGTCTGGAGGCAGAGACACCACTGCTCGTACCGTGTCGAAATGCATTCCCAAAAACAGGATTGACTGCAACGGTTCCAGAGACGACTTCTCCCAATTGACCAGCCACCCGAAGTCCTCCAGGAGCTGAAGGGATAGATTGCGAGTCGTCACCGCCTCCTCCTTTGAGGACGCCACAATCAAAAGGTCGTCCAGGTAGGGAAGAATCGTAACCCCCTGTCTTCGAAGGATCGCCATGAGAGGTGCCAGAATTTTTGTAAAAACTCTGGGTGCTGAGGCCAACCCGAATGGCAGAGCCACAAATTGGTAGTGGTCCTGACCTATGGCAAAACGAAGGAAACGCTAGTGGGCCCTTCCAACGGGAACATGCAAATAAGCGTCGCGAATGTCGATTGACACCAAAAAATCGTTCTGCGACAGGGCCGCCACCACGGAGCGAAGTGACTCCATGCGGAATTTCCGGGTGCGGACATGCCGATTCAATCTTTTGAGATCCAGAATGGGGCGAAATTTGTCCTCCTTTTTGGGGACTACAAAGAGGTTCGAATAAAACCCTCTTCCCCGGTCCTCCGGTGGAACAGGTACCACCACACCCTTCTGCAAAAGGGAACCGACCTCCCGCAGTAGAGCGGCAGAAAGCTCGGGCTCTGACGGAATGCGAGATTGGCAAAAACTGTCTGGGGGTCGAGAAAGAAACTTTATGAAATAGCCTGCCGACACAACCCGCGTCACCCAGGCGTCCGACACGCGGGAAGCCCAAATCGGTTCGAATGAACCCTCGAGTGAGATCCTGGCGTCAGTCCGACTTAGCGGGCTTTTTGTCAGCTTCCCGCTTGTCTCGGTGGAAGCTCTGTTTCCAGGGAGTGCGGGATTTCTGGGCGTTCTTTTTTCCTGAAACAGAGGGACGACCCGATCCCCAAGAGGGCTTACCGAACCGTCCCCTGGACCGAAAGGACCGCCGACTATTACCGGCACTAGGCCTGCCAGACGCAGAAGCCACAGCTCTTCGCTGCGGTAAAGCCGTTTCTTTTGCCTTTGCTTTGGCAATCAGCTTGTAAGCTAAAGATAGCAAACCTTGCTTGGAAACCGCGTCCCCGGTCCACTGTCTAAGCCACAGTTCCTGACTGTGACCGCCGAGGATTGCGCCCTGGACAGCAGTGACGCAGTTCCAAACCTGCATTACTGCCATATCGGGCTGCATCCTCGGATAGTGGGGATCCATCTTGCCACGCCGTCCGTAGACGGTCTAACCAGCTTAGGGAAGCTTCACAAGCACACATGGACCCTAGTACTGCTCTGAATCCATGACCCGCGGCCTCGCAGATGGATTTCGCCGCCATCTCCGTTTTTTCTGTCCAGCGGATCCTGCAGACTCGCCTTCCCTTTAACAGGAAGTAATGAGGATTTGCTAAGCTGGGATAAAGGGACATCCACTTCAGGAGAAGGAATCCAATTATCAATCAACTCCGTCGTACACGGATACAGCGTCAAACGGTGTCCTCTGAAAACGTTTATCTGGACACAGGCGTTCCTTCTCCACTGCCCCATTAAGCTCATCCAGAGATGGTAATGTTGATCGCGACCTATGCGACTCCTGAACATCCGAGCCGATTTACCAGGACGTCTAGTTACCTCCTAGGTAACTGTAACGCCTCCCTCATGGCTCCAATGAAAGCCTCTGTACGGCCCAAAAGAGAGGCAGAGTGTCCCTGCCGATCCTCCTTATCCGAATCGGACATCTCGTCATCTGAGTTTGAAGGGGAATCCTCCATGCCCGAGATTTCCGAGTCACTACACGGGAAGGATGGCACCGGCCTGTGTCGCTTCCTGCTATGAGAGGATCTAGCTGACACCCAATAACCTAGAAGGTCAGACAGGCCATCAATAGAACGAGTGAGGGCCTCCATTTTGACATCACTGACACCTCCGACCGCTGCGCTTGACGCCGTCGAGGTCTGCGTGTCAGATACGCGAGACTGATCCTGTAGCGGATCTGGGAGACGGTCCGCACCTCCTGGACCCTGATCTGACATGTCCTCACACAGTATATGGCAGGTTAAACCTGTCAGCAACTAGAACAGTGTAGTTTTTTTTTTTTTTTTTTTTTTAAAAAAAAGAAAAAACGAACGCTGAAGGGTTAAAGCTCTTAAAGAGAGCTACCCCAGCTGTCCCCCAATTAAGGGTTAACCGCCTAAGAAGGGGTTAATGTCGCAGACTCCTCACAACCCCTGTTAATGAAAAGGGTGTGCGAGTCCCAGGAGCCTCTTATGAGGTAGCAGCTGCAGGACAATGTGCCACACTAAACAAGAACGCCAACGAGATCGCTAACATATTGCGCTGATTTCTACATCGCAATGACCGCCAAAGTCGCTAAATAGATCGCTAACCACTTATGCGTCGTCAATGAGATCGTCCACTGTGGCAGCTACTAGCGACATTAAAACGATCACAAAAACGATCGCATTAGTATCGTCGTTATTGTAATCGTTAGCGGGAGCTTTTCAGTTGGCAGCACCTTCAAAAAGGTGCCCTGCGCTGTGGGGGTAAAGGGGTCAAGCTTCTGCCCTCAGAAAGGTAGGGGGAGCGGAGAGAGAGGATCCCGAGGAGGCCGTCAGTAATGTCCGCCGCGCTAGAGGAGAGAAGCCGGAAGAGAAGGGCTGGGTAAAGCGCGCGCTCAGAGCGCTTCCTGCCCGCGAAAGACTGGAAAACGCGAAGCCACGCCCCCCGCCGGCCTCAAAAAATGGCGCGCGACTCACTCTGCTCCCCGCTCCTGTCCCGCTCCCATGTCCTGCAGGCATCCACCTGCGGACAAAAGTACACAATCACCACACTGAAAAATGTAGCAGCGGCTGTCGCAGCAGCCGCTGAAGCACTCAAACACATTCAATAAAATGTTGAGTACTCACCCAGCTGAGCGCCACAGGGACACCCAGGGATTTGTGGCGCTGTGCCTGTAGCTTCCCCCCAGGGCGGGGAACGCAGTGACCCCAGAAGCGCGGTTTGCGTCCCCGCCAGGGAAGCAACCCTCATCCCCCAGGGCCGTCAGGGTTCTGCAGGGACCACCTTAAAGGGTAATGCAGATCCGCCAAGGGAGGGGTGGGGGTCCAGCAGCGCTGAGACCCCTGAGACCTCAAGACCACGGGGGTCCAAGTCCCTGTCCGATAAAAATAAAAAATTCTGAGGAGCTGCTCCAGCAGCGACTATCCTCTGTGACCTCAAATTTTAGACTGGAGAGCTGGAGTAGGAGGAGCCCAAGCTGGAGGGGCCGGTCAACACTCTTTTTTAATCTGAGGTGTTCTATCCTGTGTGGGCTCCGCCTACCCACTAGTAATAGTAGTAAAAGAAAACTGACTGGCACATCCAGACTAGTGTGAATTAGGTGCAAACCAGGAGCAGCTACCTCCATAGACAATATACAAAAAAGGTTGCACTCTATCGTGCCAAAGCAAGTCAATGTGAAATATGAAACATGAATAGCAATATGGCTTTTGAATATTAGAAAAAAATGAATGAGACGCTTTGCACAAAATTTGGCCAAATAATGCCTGCCCATACATGTATAGTGTATACCCACTAGTAATGACTGTGTCTCCCTTCCTTCATCTGCTGCTGAAAGAGGTTTTTATACTTTATTTCACTAAGGAACATATTTAGGGTGGAGATAATCAGCTGGGTGTGTGCCATATAAAACACAATTAATTTTGTCTGCCTTCTGAGTTCACATGTATGCTATTTTTCCATCTCTTTTGCAGTCTGACACCTCAGGGGATTATGGCGCAGCTCTGCTAAAGCTCTGTGGCGGTGATGACTGAAAGGAGACGTAAATGATTATTGTGATGAAGAAATAAGAATTTTTCTACCATAGACACTCTTAAGTATTGTGTACCCTCTGCAAGTTGACACCTTAACTGCAGAACAGCTGCTGAATAAAATGCAATATTACTATATAAAGCAAGACTTTAGCCAGACACTATACTCTTAATTCTCTTCAGTACTCTTTTACTTGTTTGTTACTTTTGACCTTATTTTATAAAGAAATGAGGAATACAACACAGGTAATAGTATTTGATAACGTGTTATAAATTGTACTTCACCCTATTAAAAGACACGCTTCTCATAAATTTGTTCATGCTTGATTTATTATATTCATTGCTTACAAGTCTTTGACATTTACCATATTTAGTATAGCAACACTACTGATGCAGTATATTCACAGTTGTGCTCAAAGTTTTACATACCCCGGCAGAATTTTTGCTTTCTTGGCCTATTTCCAGAGAATATGAATGATAACACCAAAACTTTTCTCCACTCATGGTTAGTGGTTGGGTGAAGCCATTTATTGTCAAACTACTGTTTTCTCTTTTTAAATCATAATGACAACCCAAAACATCCAAATGACCCTGATCAAAAGTTCATATACCCCATTTCTTAATGCCATGTATTGCCCCCTCTAACATCAATGACCCCATTTTGGAAACTAGACCCCCTAAGGAACTTATCTAGATGCATAGTGGGCACTTTGAACCCCCAGGTGCTTCACAAATTGATCCTTAAAAAAAAGAAAGTACTTTTTTTTCACAAACATTTTTTCAGCCCAGTTTTTTCATTTTCACATGGGCAACAGTAAAAATTGGATCCTAAAATTTGTTGGGCAATTTCTCCTGAGTACACCGATACCTCATATGTGGTCATAAACCACTGTTTGGGCGCACGGCAGGGCTCAGAAGGGAAGGAGCACCATTTGACTTTTTGAATGGAAAATATGCTGGAATATTTAGCGGTTGCCATGTCGCATTTGGAGAGTCCCTGTGTGCCTAAACATTGGAGCTCCCCCACAAGTGACCCCATTTTGGAAACTAGACCCCCTAAGGAACTTATCTAGATGCATAGTGAGCACTTTGAACCCCCAGGTGCTTCACAAATTGATCCGTAAAAAAAAGAAAGTACTTTTTTTTTCACAAAAATTTTCTTTTATCCTCAGTTTTTTCATTTTCACATGGGCAACAGTATAAATTGGATCCTAAAATTTGTTGGGCAATTTCTCCAGAGTACACAGTTACCTCATATGTGGTCATAAACCACTGTTTGGGCGCAAGGCAGGGCTCAGAAGGGAAGGAGCGCCATTTGACTTTTTGAATGGAAAATTAGCTCCAATCGTTAGCGGACACCATGTCGTGTTTGGAGAGCCCCTGTGTGCCTAAAGTTTAGAGCTCCCCCACAAATGACCCCATTTTGGAAACTAGACCCCCTAAGGAACTTATCTAGATGCAAAGTGAGCACTTTGAACCACCAGGTGCTTCACAGAAGTTTATAACGCAGAGCCGTGAAAATAAGAAATCCTTTTTTTTTTACTCAAAAAATGATTTTTTAGCCCACTATTTTTTATTTTCACAATGGTTACAGGAGAAATTGGACCCCAAAAGTTGTTGTCCAGTTTGTCCTGAGTAGGCTAGTACCCCATATGTGGGGGGGGACCATTGTTTGGGCACACGTCAGGGCTCGGAAGGGAAGTAGTAACGTTTTGAAATGCTGACTTTGATGGAATGATCTGCGGGCGTCATGTTAGGTTTGCAGAGCCCCTGATGTGCCTAAACAGTAGAAACCCCCCACAAGTGACCCCATTTTGTAAACTAGACCCCCAAAGGAACTTATCCAGATGTGTGGTGAGCACCTTGAACCCCCAAGTGCTTCACAGAAGTTTATAATGCAGAGCCGTGAAAATAAAAAATCATTTTTATCCTCAAAAACTGATTTTTTTAACCCGCAATTTTTTATTTTCACAAGGGTAACAGGAGAAATTGGACCACAAAAGTTGTTGTACAGTTTGTCCTGAGTACACTGGTACCCCATATGTGGGGGGAAACCACTGTTCGGGCACACGTTGGGGCTCTGAAGGGAAGTAGTAACGTTTTGAAATGCTGACTTTGATGGAATGATCTGCGGGCGTCATGTTAGGTTTGCAGAGCCCTGATGTGCCTAAACAGTAGAAACTCCCCACAAGTGACCCCATTTTGGAAACTAGACCCCGCAAAGAACTTATCTAGATGTGTGGTGAGCACTAAGAACCTCCAAGGGCTACACAGAAGTTTATAACGCCCGTGCATGAAAATAAAAAAATCATATTTTTTCCACAAACATGATCTTTAGTCCCCAATTTTTTTATTTTCCCAATGTTAACAGGAGAAATTAGACCCCCAAAGTTGTTGTGCAATTTTTCCAGAGTACGCTGATACCCCATATGTGGGGGTAAACCACTGTTTGGGCATACGTCGGGGCTTGGAATAAAGGGAGCACTGTTTGACTTTTGAACGCAAAATTTGCAGGAATTAATGGTGGCGCCATGTCACGTGTGGAGACCCCCTGAGGTGCCTAAATAGTGGAAACCCCTCAATTCTAACTCCAACCCTAACCCCAACACACCCCTAACCCCAACCCTAACCCCTAAAAAATTAAAACCCATTCAAACCATCCCCAAAAAAAACCCCCCCCAAAATCCCATCTCCTAAAAACCAAACCTCCCCACCCAACCCCCCCCCAAAACCCCCAATTTACCTAAAAAACCCAACCCCAAACCAACCCCAATAAACCCAACCCTTAAAACCCCCCCCAAAATTAAAACGAACCCAAAATTCTCCCAAGGCGGGTTTCATACGGGGTTTTCCCCTTACGGGGGAACTTACATCCCGGGGGGTTTTTTTCCCCCGCTGGGAAAACTGTTACCCCGAGGGGACGGGGCCCAACCCCCCTTGGGGCTCCGCATAAGACCCCAACCACCCTTTGGGGGTTTTAAATCGCACCGGGGGTTTAACCCGGTGGTTCACCGGTTATCCGGAAAACCAATTCGGCCCTCCCTTTAATGTTTAAAAACCCTCCTTTAACCCTGACCCCGTCCCGTGCATTACTTCTGTTTTTAAAATCCCTAAAATCCCCTGCTTTTATAAAAAACGCATTGGGGGGTTTTTTTTTTTAAACTTTTTTTTAAAAAAAACCGGGGTTTTCCCAAAAAAATTTGAATCCTTTTCCCCCCAAAAAACCATTTAATTTTTTTTTTTTTAAAAATTTTTTTTGTTTATGCAGGTTTCTAATTCTTAATTTCCCCCCTGGCCCACCCCAAAGAAAATTTACCCAAAAAACCCTGCTCAACGAAACCCTGCGGTTACCAAAACCCTCAAGGGGAAACCCCTGCCACGGGAAAAACCCTGGGGAAGAAATCCCTTTTAGCACAAATTTTTTTTTTTTCCACAATTAAGGGGAAAAGCAGCAAATTTGCTTTCCAGGAAAACCCCCGGGGGAAAAACCCGGGGGTTGACAACCCGGGGGCCCCGTTTTTCATAAGGCAAAATAGTGGGACGCGCGCTGGGACCAGCAAACAGTGGGAAAACCCAAATCCCCCGGGATGAAAAACCCCTGGGGTAACAAACCCGTGGGATAGCAAACCCCCGGGGCAAAAAGCTGGGAAAAAAACCCAAAAAAAATGGGACCCAAAGGAAACCCGCCATTTAAAAATGCTGGACGGAAAAAAACCCCTGGGTTGGGAAACGTGGGGCAAAAAAAAGCTGGAGAAGGAAACCGTGGGAAAACAGCGGGGGCCCGTCGGTGCAGGCCGTGGGTACAGGAAATCCCCCGGGTCCAGGAAACCCCAAATATAGTTTTGGGTACCCGAAACCCCTGCACAAAAGGAAATCCCCCGGGTAAAAAAATCATTTTTCCCCAAAAAACCCTGGGGTCCAAAAATTTTTTGGGTACGGGAAATGCCAAATTTGGGAAATTGCGGAAGAAAAAAAAAAGGGGGGCAGGCGAAATCGGGGGAGAGCAACAGGGGTCCAAAAAATGGCGGTTAGAAAAAATCCGTGCGGAAGCCAAAAAGTGCTTACAGGGAAACCCATACCCCAAAAGGGGGACCGCAAAACCCTGGGATCAGAGAATTTACTGGGTCACAAGAAAGGGGGTTTAACAATTCAAAAAAATTTTCACCGGGGGAAAAAACCCCCGGGACAGCCAAAATATGCGGGTAGCACGAAAAAAATGGGTTTCCCGTTGTGCATGCAGGTTGAAGGGGGAGGGCCTAAAAAAAAAAAAAAAATTTTTTAATTTTTGCCCCCCCAAAAGGGGGCAACTTTTTTTTTTGACATTTTTGGATTTACCTCAAAAAATTACTTTGGGGTTTTTCCCCCGGGGGGCCCCCCCCCCCCCAAAAATTTTCCTCCCCAAAGATCCCCGCCCCAATTTTTCAAACCCCCAAAAGACCAATTTTGAAAATTTGGGGGGGGGGGAAAGGGGGGGGGGACGGGGGCACCGGGGGGGAGGAAAAGGGGAATGAATTTAGGGGGGGGGGTTCGCCCCAAATGGGGGGCCCCGGTCCCACCTTTAAACCGGGGGGGGATAAAAAACCCCACCAGGCCCATCATTGGTTGGCCAGGGGGGAAAATTTCCCATTTTATTAAAAAAATTTAATTTATTTCTTTTTTTTTAACAAAAATAAAATTTTCCCAAATTTAACCCCCCCCCAGATGACCAAGGGGTTGTTGGGCGGGGCCCTTTTAAAAATTTTTTGGACCCGAGCCAAAATTTTAAAGATGCGTAGTTCCCGGGGTGGGATCCCCGGGGTTTCCCCAAGGGCCGGGCAAGGGAAAAAAAAAAACCCATTTTGGAATGAACGGGGGTTTTTTATTGGGTTTTCCCAGGAGCTTTGTTCCGGATTTTGGCTTTCCAATTTTAGTTTTTCCATATTTTTTTAAAACGTTGAATTTTGGGGAACCGTTTTTGGGGAATTCCCAAAATTTTGCCGTTTACGCCCCCAAAATGGGAAAACGAAAAAAAACAAACTCGAGAGAAAAAACCCTTAAAATTTCAGAGATGCTAGGGAAGAAACCAACCCTGACCGTTTGCCTTTTCCCAAAAAACCCAATTTTTTACCTAATTTCACACTACTGGTCAACCCTTCCCCCCGAACCTTTAAAAATTTTACTAACCTTTTTTCCCCCAAAAATTTTCAAATTTTTTTTTCTTTAAAAAAAGGATGATTTTTCAATTTATAAATTTTTTCTTTAGGAAGGGAATTTTTTTTAGTTTTTTAAAAACCCCCCCGGGGCGCTTTTATGAAGGTTTTTTCCACATTGCCCTAAAAGGGGATTTGCCAGATGGTTTTGGGCCCTTTTTGGGGCCTCGGGGGGAAAAAAATTGGACTCCCTTACCCCTTTAAAAAAATTTGGGGGTTTTTGAATTAAAAAGATTTTTGGGGAAAACGTTTTTTTTTTGGTTTAATTTTGAAGCAGGTTTTTCTTTTGGGTTTGCCCGGGGATCCTTTTTAATTTTTTAAATGTTCGCCCCAAATATTTAAATTTTTTTTTTTTTTTTAAATCTTTTTTTTAAATTTTAAACTTTTTTTTTTCCCCCATATCCTTACCCCTTTTTTTCCCCCCCCCCCCTTTTGGTCTGTAATTTTCCTTACTTTCCCCCCTAAAGTTAATTAGAAAGCCAAATTTTTTTTGTTTATTTTTTTTTTAAAAAAGTCAAGGGGTATTTATTGAAACTTTTTAAATAAGGTTTTAAACCCATACCAATTGGGGTACTTTTAAAATTTTTTTAAATAGCAATTTTTTATTTTTTTTTGGAAATTAAATAAAAAAAATTTTTTACTTTTTTTTTCGGGGGGCCCAAAAACAAAAAAATTTCCGGGTTTAAAGGCACCCCCCCTGTCCAAAACCCAAATTTAAATTTCCGGGGGTCACCTCAAGCCGGGCCCCCCAAAGGAAAAAGAGCGCAATGGGGGCGGGGCCCTGTCCGCCCCCAAAAGAAAAAAGGCCTAGAAAACGGTCCTTTCGCCCGTTTCCAAGGGCGGCGGGAGCAATAAAAAAAAACCCCCGGCCCCCATACAAAGGGGAAAAAAATGTTATCCCGTGTAAAATGTTTTTAAACCGGCGGACCGGGCCCAAACCCCCCCCCCATTATCCCCCTGAAAAGGAAATTTTATTTTCGCCCGGGGGACGACAAAACCCTTTTTGCTGACGTTATAACTGAGAGTAGGTGCCCCACACTTTCTGCATTTTCAAAGAATTGGGTCGATTGGAACATACGTTTCTGCGCTGCCACTTCCAGAGACATTTTGGTCACTCGCGATTGAGGATCCTTCAGTCTCTGCTGTGTATTGGGAGTGACCTGTACTGAAAAAGCCCGCTCTGCATCTTCCAGTTCCTGGAGCAAAAGTTTGGATTTAATTCCAGAACTAGACTTAATCTTTGAAATCTCACGTATAAACATACCACGCAAATATGCCTTTAGAAACTCCCAAACCACCGGACTAGAGGCCGAATTCTCATTAAACCTAAAGAATTCCTGTAATTCAGAGGTGAATAAATCATGTTTATCCACTAATTGTAGCCAAAACGGATTTAAACGACAAAGTGGTCTATCTCGCGACATATTATTATCCCCTTTAATTACAACAGACAAGGGAGAGTGGTCTGACACCGTCCTCGATAGATATTCAACATTTATAATTTTTCCCAGTATGAGACCATCTCCCAATGCCAAATCAATATGGGACAGGGAGGAAAAGGTCAAGGAGAAACAGGAGTACTGATATATCCCAGGATTCCTGCATCTCCACAGCTCTGTTAAGGCTAATTCGTGCAAAAGCGCCCCGAATGGTGTACAGTTGCCCTCTGGTTTTATAGGTGCATGATTACCTCTATCCCAATGGGTATCTAAGATATTGTTAAAGTCGCCCACCACGAAGTACAGGACACCTGGAAAGTCTCTCAAAATAGTTAGGATTTTATATATGATTTTACTACTATATGGCGGAGGAATATATATAGATATTAGTACCATCGTGACTGCGGACAACGTACAATACAAGAGAACAAATCTCCCCTCTTCATCACCGCCTTTTTACATAAAAATTGGGCACCCCATTTAATCAGTATGCTGACACCTCTAGAGTACTGGGAATATGTGGAATGATATCCCGCTAATATCCACCTTTTATCCAAAATGTTAAGTGTTTCACGTGTGAGGTGTGTCTCTTGCAAGCAAATTACCGTTGGTTTGCGATCCATAATAAAAGAAAAAATCGCCTGTCTTTTTACTGGAGATTTCATCCCTTTAATATTCCAGCTAAGAATTGTAACGTCCCCCATAATTGGTATTTTTAAACTTAAACATTATCCAATTAATCTTAGTTAAGTACCTTTGGACATACGTGTACCCATCAAAGGGCCTAACACCTCCACCACTCCCTCGCCTCCCCCCAATAACATCCCAACATAACTCTCAACTGTATTAGGCCCACTCAAAGAAGAACAATGTTATGTATAAAGCCAAATACCGGGCGTTTTAGTTCCTATCTCGCCCCCCACATATTCCAGGATAATACCTCACAGCACAAAACCACTATCCAGACACAGGAACAGCTCAAGACATCCAGATCGTCCAAAAGATTCACGTTTCTCCACCACAGTCCTCCATCTCCTTTCTTAGATGTTGATCGTTCAGATCCAACCATTCAGCTGCCTCTGTAGCATCCGGAAAAAATGAGATTTGTTTCTAGCTTCGACCCGCAACTTGGCCAGGAAAATTATAGAGTACTTGAGGTCAAGGGCCCTCAGTCGTTTTTTAATATCAACAAATTGAGCTCTCATTTTTTGCACTTTTGGTGAAAAATTCAGATAGAATGAAACTCTAGACCCATCAATGGTTAGATCAGAGTGGTCTCTTGAGAACCGAAGAATACTGTCCCTGTCTCTGTAGTGCAATATTTTAGCCATAATGGGTCTTGGACCAAGACTCTTGGTGGATGGCCAGGGGGAGGGGGACGAGCCGGGACCCTATGAGCACGCTCCACCACATATAAGTGAGTCAAATTATCAGACCCAACTTTTTCTTTTATCCAGGCTTTAATAATAGTAGGGTTTTTGCCCTCACATCGCTCCGGGATGCCGACAATACGGACATTATTAAGCCTGGACCTGTTTTCTAGGTCATCCGTTTTATTCCATACTGCAACAAGATCTTTTTCGAGCTCTTTATTATGCTGCACAGAAGTGGAGACTGTATTTTCAACCACACCAACTTTTTTTTTCTAGTTGCCCAGTTCTGTCCTTAACTGTATGGAGGTCATATTTTACATTCTGCATTGACTCCTGTAGAAAGCCCAGCTGTGTAAGCACACTAGTAATAGCTGATCCACAGTGCATAACCGCCACCAACACATCCTTTATAGTGGGTTCAGCAGGAACTTGCAGCTTCAGCGCTGCGAGCTGTTTCTTATTTTGCTCCATCAATTCTCCCCAGCTAGCCAGAGCCTCCTGATTCCTCTGTCCTCCAGCACTCTGTCACCTCTTCCCCCTCTTCACTCATCTCCCGCTCTGTACCTTCTCCTCCGGTGTCTGGATCTTGTCCAGCTGCTTGGGAAGACTCCTCCAATTCTTCCACTCGGGCAAATCGCTGCAGACGAACCGCTACCTCTCTGGCAGATGCAGAAACTGAAAGCACAGCCAGAAACAGAGAGCGTGCTGAAGCAGCGGCGCCATCTTGGGAACCCGGGCCATCTCTCCTGCGATCCTCCTTTGGCCTTTTTTCGGCATATTAAATAGCAGAAGTGCTCCCCTTATGGCCCCACGACCTCCACCAGGGCCACTCCACGAATAAGTACCGGCTGTGCTGTGGGGATTTAGTAGCGGTAATTAGCTAAGACATGCGGGAGCGCTGCAGGCACACGTCCTCCTCACATGCTGCTAGGCCACACCCCAAATTCAATGTTTATTTGTGAGGATACTGAAAGAAGCTAGTTGGTACATCACATCTGATTGGTCATGTGATTTACAGTCAGGTCAGCTCAAACTGTTAAAATGGAATCTAGCAGTGTGTATATCAGGATTTGGACCGATAGTGTCAGATATTGTCACTGCCAAAACGTATACCTGGCCTACAAAACCTATGAGCCACGGTTCTGAAAGTGGGTGGAATTAACTTAACCCATCTGCACTGCCTTTAGACATCAAAAGAACATATTTTAGGTAGGTAGTATCTTTCTGTGCTACTCATCTTTACATGCACAAGCTAAATTATTATTTATTATAGTGCCATTTATTCCATGTGAGGAGGGGTATACATAATACAAGTACAGTAATCTTAAGCAATACAAGTCATGACTGGTACAGGAGGAGAGAGGACCCTGCCCGCGAAGGCTCAAAATCCACAAGGGATGGGTGAGGATACAGTAGGCGAGGGTAGAGCTGGTCGTGCAGCGGTTTAGTGGTTACTGCAGGTTGTAGGCTTGTCGGAAGAGGTAGGACTTCAGGTTCTTTTTGAAGATTTCCATGGTAGGCGAGAGTCTGATATGTTGTGGTAGATTCTGTTTAGTAGGGAGGTGATATCTGGTCCAGAGATGTAGATCTGTGTGTCATCAGCATAGAGGTGATACTCAAAGCTATGAGATTCTATGAGCTGTCTGAGGCCGAAGGTGTAAATGGAGAAGAGCAGGGGACCTAGGACTGAACCTTGCGGGACTCCGACGGATAGGAGGCGCGGTGAGGAGGAGGTGGTGTGCGAGTGGGAGACGCTGAATGTCCCTTCTGTTAGGTATGACGAGATCCAAGATAGGGCCAAGTCTATAATACCAAGAGATGAGTGGGTCTGTAGTAATAGGGAATGGTCTGCTGTGTCAAAGGCAGAGGACAGGTCCAGGAGGAGGACAGTGTTGCTTGGCCTTGGTGGTTAATAGGTCATTGGTGACCTTAGGGCAGTTTCAGTGGAGTGGTGTGGCTGGAAGTCAGATTGTAAGTGGTCAAGGAGGGAGCAAGAAGAGGTGGGAGGACAGTTCAAGATGGATGTGTTGTTCCAGTAGTTTTGAGGCTTAGGGGAGAAGTGATATAGGGTGATAGCTAGATACAGAGGATGGGTCAAGAGAGGGTTTTTTTGAGGATAGGTGTGATTGAGGCATGTTTAAAGCTTGAGGGGAAAACACCAGTTAGTGATAGGTTGAAGTGATGGGTTAGGGTTGGGATGAAGACTGTGGTGAGGTTTGGGATGGGATTGGGTCAAGTGCACAGGTAGTGAGATGTGATCTTAAGAGTAGAGTGGAGAGTAGATCTTCTGTAATGGTGGAGAAGTTGGTTTTGGAGGAGGGGCAGGGCAGTTAAGAGGAAGGGCTCTGGGGCTTGTCGACCAAAGCTGTGTCTGATGTTATCAATCTTCTTGAAAAATGAGGCAAAGTCTTCAGCTGAGATGAGGGAGGAGGTGCTGGGGGGCAGAGGAGAGAATTGAAAGTGTTGAATAACTGTTTAGGGTTGTGAGATGGAGGATATGAGAGATGAGAAGTAGGTTTGTTTTGCTGCAGCGAGTGTGGCCTTGAAAGTAGTGAGGGACTGTTTGAATGCGATGAAGTCCTCATTGGAGTGGGATCTTTTCCATCTCTGCTCAGCAGCCCTGGAAGCTCGCTTCAGTTCTTTGGTCAGGCTGGTGTGCCAGGGCTGTCTGGAATCAGTTGCCCCTCTCACACATACCAAAGCTCGCAAAATCAACAAAGCTACAGCTATTGTGGTGTTATATAGAGCGGCATCCGCATTGTGTAGGGAACTTATGTCTGTAGGAGGGAGGAGGGATTCAGACTGAGTGTAGATCAAGATGTTTAAGATTTCTGCAAGGGTGTGCAAGTTTGTGGGGTGGGGATTGTGGACCTGGAGAGGAGAAGGAAGAGAATGTAAGTAGGTTGTGGTCAGAAAGAGGAAGAAGTGAGTTAGAGAGGCTAGATAGGGAGCAGAGGTGGGTGAAGATGAGTTCTAGTGTGTGGCCATCTTTGTGAGTGGCTGTAGAGAGACCATTGAGTGAGGCTGAAGGAGAAAGTGGGGGATGGAAGTTTAGTGGCAGCTGAGAGGGAAGTGTCAATGGGGATGTTGAAGTTGCCCAAGATGATAGTGGGGATGTCAGTGGAAAGGAAATGAAGTAGCCAGGTGGTGAAGTGGTCAAAGAAGGTGGTGGCTGGCCCTGGGGGGCGGTAAATGACAGCTACTTGAAGGTTGGAGGGGGAGTTGATGCGCACAGAGTGCACCTCAAAGGAAGGGAGGGTAACAGTGGGATTAGGGTGAAGGAGCAGTTATCTGACAGGAGAAAACCAACTCCTCCACCATGCTTGTTGCTGGGGCAGGGGGTGTGAGAAAGCTGGAATCCACCATATGAGAGTGCAGCAGAAGAGGCTGTGCTAGAGGGGTGAGCCAGGTTTCGGTGATGGCGAGGAAGGAAAGTTTGTTAGTAATAAAAAGATCATGGATGAGGGAAAGTTTGTTGCAGACAGAGCGAGCGTTCCACAGAGCTCCTGTCTGTGGGACTGGGGAAGCTGGGGCCGGGCGAATGGGTAGAAGGTTGGAGAGGTTATGGAAAATTGTGATGGGAGGTAGAAATGACTGTGGGAATGTGGTGAGGAGGACCAGGATTTGGAGAGATATCGCCAGCAGTGAGGAAGAGCAGAGAGTGTTAGCAGGTGGGAGCAGGAGAGGGCATGAGGGGGCTGTCTGTGTTTGGAGACAGAGGATTGTATGTTGAGAAACAGATCTGAGGAAGAGGTGAGATGGATGGGGAGGATTGAAGAAGAGTAGGGTTGAGCATTCCGATACCGAAACCCGGTTCCGATACCTGAAATCCAATGTAAGTCTATGGGAACAAAATATCGGAATATTTTTAATTCCGATATTTTGTTCCCATAGACTTACATTGGATTTCAGGTATCGGAACCGGGTTTCGGTATCGGAATGCTCAACCCTAAAGAAGAGATGAACAGTTAGCAGAAAGTGAAGGATTATAGGGGTGAGAGTGAAAACAAACATTATTTACAGTGACTGTATCCTGTTCCCTTCTGGTATCGTTCTGGATTAATTCATATCTCACACTTGTAAGATACACACTTATAGGATACACACTGGAGACTAAAGTCTTGGCAGACTTGTGCAATGCAATATGTGCTACAAAGTGCAATAAGGTGTGAAGCTGAGAGGAGTGGTCTGTGCTCATCTTGGTCAGACAATTAAGAGTGGACCAGATGCATATTATCAAGCCAAAGTAAACAAGGTCATAAATAACACTGGGGTAAAGCGGGGGGGGGGGGGGGGGTTAGTTGAAAGACATACCGAGTGAATACTAGGAGCAGAGGTAAAAAGTCTGTGTGGAAAGCTGAGTGACTAAATGAGACATCAGGGTTCATCCTGTGCTTTCTGATTCATGACTATAACATCAAATGGCAGATACACCGGCAGAACTTTTGCTTTCTTGGCCTAACACTTCTTGTACGGATGCACACTTCGGTACCAAGTGCCGGTGACAGTGTCGGGTATTGAGGTGTGAGACTCCTGCGAGTTTCTCAAAAGTGTGACCCCCCCCCAGCCTTACAGGTGCTGCTGGCAACAGCTGTGCCAGTCAGCGATCTTGTTATAAAGTAAAAAAACAAAACATAAAGCAGGTTAAGGTTAGTGCTAAATTTAGGGTTAGGTTTAAAGTTAGTGTTAGTTTTGGGCCTAAAGTTAGGGTTGGGATTAGTGTTAGGGATGTGTTATTGTTAGGTTTGTGGTTAGGGTTGGGATTAGGGTTAGGGGTGTGTTGGGGTTAGGGTTGGAATTAGAATTGGGGAGTTTCCACTATTTAGGCACATCAGGGGCTCTCCAAACACAACATGACATCTGCAGACCATTCCGTCAAAGTCTGCATTCCAAAACATCACTACTTCCCTTCCGAGCCCCGACGTGTGCCCAAACAGTAGTTTTCTACTACATATGGGGTACCAGCATACTCCGGACAAATTGGACAACTTTTGGGGTCCAATTTCTCCTGTTACCCTTGTGAAAATAAAAAAATTGAGGGCTAAAAGATAATTTTTGTGGAAAAAAATGATTTATTTTCACGTCTCTGTTATAGACTTCTGTGAAGCACTTGGGGGCTCAAAGTGCTCACCACACATCTAGGTAAGTTCCTTGGGGCGTCTAGTTTCCAAAATGGTGTCACTTGTGGGGGGGCTTCCACTGTTTAGGCACATCAGGGGCTCTCCAAACACGACATGGCGTCCAATCTCAATTCCAGCCAATTCTGCATTGAAAAAGTCAAACAGCGCTCCTTCCCTTCCGAGCGCTGCCGTGTGCCCAAACAGTGGTTTTACCCCCACATATGGGGTATCTGCGTATTCAGGAGAAATGGCACAACAAATTTTGTGGTTCATTTTCTTTTTACCCTTGTGTAAATAAAAAAAATTTGGTTCTGAAGTAAAATGTTTGTGAAAAAAAAGTTAAATGTTCCTTTTTTTCCTTCCACATTTCTTCAGTTCCTGTGAAGCATGTAAAGGGTTAACTAACTTGTTGAATGTGGTTTTTAGAATGGTGTCACTTTTGGGTATTTTCTGTCATATTCACGCCCCCCCCTTTCCCAAACTCACTTTGAATGTGAGGTGCTCCCTACAAAAAATGGTTATGTAAATTTTGTTGGAAAAATAAATCTCTGGTCAACTTTTAACCCTTAACTTTTTAACAAAAAAAAATGTTTCAAAAATTGTGCTGATGTAAAGTAGACATATGTGAAATGTTATTTAGTAACTATTTTGTGTGATATGACTGATTTAAAGGCATAAAAATTAAAAGCTTGAAAATTGCGAAACTTTCGCCAAACTTCAATTTTTTTAACAAAGCAAGTCATGCCAAATAAATTTTACCACTATCATAAAGTACAATATATTACAAGAAAACAATCTCCGAATCTCCGGGATCCATTGAAGCGTTCTAGAGTTATGACCTCAAAGTGACACTGGTCAGAATTGAAAAAACTGTCCCAGTCACGAAGGCAAAAACTGGCTCTGGTGCGAAAGGGTTAAACACAGCTGGACTCCAATGAAGGAGTAGAACCATCTCAAGGAGGATCACAAGGAAATGGACAGCATGTGACTTAAATATAAGTGAGCAAAGGGTCTGAATATTTATGACCATGTGATATTTCAGTTTTTCTTTTTTAATAAATTTGCAAAAAATTCTACGTTTGTTTTTTTTTCAGTCAAGATTGGGTGCAGAGTGAGAAAAATTAATGAGAAAAAATGAACTTTATTTCATTGCAGCTATTTGGTAAATTCAAAAAAGAGTGAAAAATTTAAAGGGGTCTGAATACTTTCTATACCCACTGCGCAATTTGCAGCATGACCTAGATTTGATTTTTCTCTTGTAAGAGACTCTCTCCGTAACATAGATTGGGTGTCAGGTCTGTGTACGCAGGTGTTGTGGGCTACAGTAACTAAAATATTATCACCCCTTCTATCCTGCAAGTACCTTTTCATGGTTGTTTTTGCTCTCTGTGAGAAACGTTTCCCTACTGTCCATACTATGGAAATGTGGAAGAGTTCCTGTGATTTTTTTGTAGCATTTTTGCAGATTGCGGAGAGGACTTGCAGACAGTGTGTAGCAGCAAAATGGTGGAAATTTTTAATAATGAAGTTGCTTTAAATTTGCATTTAGAAAACAAACTAGCAAAAAAAAGTGTGACTGTATACATAGTCTTTAAATATTTTCTGCCAAACAGGAATTTTTAGTTTGGGGGAAGATAGTTTGGAGTACACACTTCATAATCAGAAATGTTCCTTGTAAGGGGAAGGGCTAAATGGGCCAGTCTGGTCCTGAATGCATTGTCCATGCTCAATAAAGCTAACATCACAGGGAAATAATTTCTTCTGGATTGGTGCAATTACTTAAGGGATTGTCCAGGCTTTCTGTATAATCTGTGTGTGTACCTAGGCTGCAAAATGCTGACAGTTTGTAATATACTCCCTATCAGCATACTGCATGGTGTCCTAGATAGCACACTAAAGGGTATGCCACACTAAACAATATCGCTAACGGGATCGCTAAAAAACGTCACTATTTAGCGATCCCGTTAGCGATATTGTTCAGTGCGGCAGCTTCCAGCGACGAGCTTCCTGCTGTGATCTCGCTCGTCGCTGGAATCGTTCCGGACCCTATTTTCTCGTCGGCGCTCCCGCTGGGTAAGTATATATCGCTAGTGTGGCACCTTTTCTTAGCGATTTAGCGGTACTTTTGTACCGCTAAAGTTGTTAAGAAGATCGCTAACGGCAATAGCGTCGTTAACTATATCGCTAAATGTGGCCGCATTTAGCGATATAGAAACAATCCCGCTAGCGATCTCATTAGTATGCAACGCTAACGAGATCGCTAGCGGGATAGCTTAGTGTGGCAGTACCTTTAGTCTCGTGAGCAGCTGTCTCCTGATTCTGGAGGAGCTGCTCACTCACCGACTAGCGTTTTCCTGTCTGGCAGAGACTGATCATAAGCAGCCCCAGTCTTTGCCAGACCCTACCGCTGCAGCACACAAAGGCGAGGCAGCAGAGGAATGACAAACCAGAAAGGAAAAGGCTTCTGCATAGGTGAGTATAATGTGCTGTGTGCATCCATCCGTATCTCATCTGTCAATCTTTTCCCCATCCATTCATCCATCCATCGAGTGATGACCAAGGTCAACACAGGGGTTGATTACTAATAGCCAATGAGTGTGCAGAGGGCAGGACTTGACACTGAGGACAGATGATGCCCGTTCTGACAGTGAGGATAGTAGATAGATCGTAAAGCACAGGGAGCTCTCGAGTTTGGTAGAGGCGCAGGTAAACAAAGTGGGTGCAGAGAATGAAGTGAAATTCAGGAGGATCGAAAGGCAGAAACAAAAACTAAATCTATAGGGGTGTTGTATATCACAATACAGCACAGATTAGCTTAAAAAAATGTGGGATTTCTGGGTCAGACAAACTCTTTTAACCCCTATCTGACGTAGTATTCCGTCCATGTGCCCTGGGACTTAATTCCCATGGACGGAATAGTACCTCATATGCAATCACGGGGGGAGCACAGCTGATCGCAGCTGGGTGTCAGCTGATTCTCACAGCTGACACCCGGCACTAAGTGCCAGGAGCGGTCACGGACCGCTCCCGGCACTTTAACCACCAGCACACTGCGATCAAACATGATCGCAGCGTTCCGGTGGCATAGGGAAGCATCGCGCAGGGAGGGGGCCTGTGTGCATCCCTGAGACCCTCAGAGCAACGCAGTGTGATCGCGTTGTTCCGAGGGCCTCCTCCCTGCAGGCCTCCGGATCCAAGATGGCCACAGGGTCCTTCCAGGGCCTGCAGGGAGGTGGCTTGTCAGTGCTTGCTGAGAGCAGGCGCCGGCAAGCCTCATGCACTGCTTGTCAGATCGCGATCTGACACTATATAGTGATGTCCCACCCTGGGACAATGTAAAAAAAAGTATACAAATATAAAAAAAAAACAAAAAAAAAAACCCCAATTAACCCCTTAACGACCGCCGATACGCCTTTTAACGACGGTAGTTAAGGGTACTTAAACCACAGCGCCGTTAAGCACTGTGGAAGAAGCCTGTAGCGCCCCCCAGAGTCTGAATTTCTCCGGGGTCTCGGCTGCCGGGGGTAGCCGAGACCCCAGAGAACATGATTCAGGTCGGAATTTACTGACCCCGATGTTGCGATCGCCGTTATTAACCCTATAACGGTGACCACAACAACAAAAAAGCCGCGATTTCCAATTTAATTTCTCTCTCTGATGTGAAAAATATTTAGAGTTGAGAGTCCTCAGTGGTTGATACCTTTTAATGGCTAACTGAAAAGATGGTAACAAATTGCAAGCTTTCGAGACTACTCAGGTCTCTTCATCAGGCGAAGACTAATACAAAATTTGAAGAATCACATATTTATACACAACAGGACACAGGAATAATGCAATAGGTAAGACAAGTGACGTGAAGCAGAACTGTCATTATGGCAGAGGGATGAACATAAATATTGGAACAGTTCATAGATAAGGAGTGAAAGTTTTATTACCCTCTGATTGGAGTCTGCTATTGTGTTTTGATGCCCCTAGAAGGTCAGAGAAGCAGATTCCTTAATTGATGTAGAAAGACATGAATCCGTGTGATACATTCATTCCAGCACTAAGAGTGTCAAAGGTCATCATAAGTTTATATTCCCAAACCTTTCTATCTTTCTCAGATTTGAAGTTAGATTTTAATACAAGTAATTCCCACCATCAACTTAACACTTAACTACTCCAGCACTGAAATTAACTTTTTAGACACCACCATTAAGCTAAAGAACAATGAAATAGAGACATCCCTGTATCAGAAGCCAATCGACCGTCCAACATACCTTAAATGGGACAGTTTCCATCCAAAACACATAAAAAACTCTATTGTCTACAGCCAAGCCATCAGATACAATCGTATATGTTCCAACCCTATGGATAGAGATGAACACCTTATTCGCCTCAGAAAGACCTTTTTGAACCAGGGCTACCATCCAAGAACAATTGAAAACCAAATTACAAGAGCCACCAGAATATCAAGGAATCACCTGCTACATTACAAAGCTAAAGAAGAAAATAACCGGGTGCCTCTAGTGGTCACCTACAATCCAAATCTGGAGATGCTAAGGGGAGCTGCACGGAAACTACAACCTTTACTACAGAAAGATGCCCGATTACAATCCATATTTCCAGACCCCCCACTACTGTTTTAGGCAGCCCCCAAGTCTAAGAAGCATCATTGTCAGAAGCTCCCTGTCCTCCCCAACAGCTGCAGGAACCTTTCCTTGTAACCAGAAGAAATGCAAAACCTGTGCATCTATAATGACCACGGACAAGATAAAGATCCCCAACTCCCATCAGGACTACAAGATCCCAGGTACTTTCAGCTACATCACATCTAATGTGGTGTACCTAATTATTTGTACTAAATGTCCAACTGGGGGTCTATATGTGGGGGAGACCGGGCAAAAACTGAGAACAAAGATGAATTCTCATCGCCACACAATAAGAGAAAAAATAATGGATTTACCTGTGGCAAAACACTTTTGTGTCATAGCATGATGGATATGGAATTACTTGTATTAAAATCTAACTTCAAATCTGAGATAGAAAGGTTTGGGAATATAAACTTATGATGACCTTTGACACTCTTAGTGCTGGAATGAATGTATCACACAGATTCATGTCTTTCTACATCAATTATGGAATCTGCTTCTCTGACCTTCTAGGGGCATCAAAACACAATAGCAGACTCCAATCAGAGGGTAATAAAACTTTCACTCCTTATCTATGAACTGTTCCAATATTTATGTTCATCCCTCTGCCATAATGACAGTTCTGCTTCACGTCACTTGTCTTACCTATTGCATTATTCCTGTGTCCTGTTGTGTATAAATATGTGATTCTTCAGATTTCGTATTAGTCTTCGCCTGATGAAGAGACCTGAGTAGTCTCGAAAGCTTGCAATTTGTTACCATCTTTTCAGTTAGCCATTAAAAGGTATCAACCACTGAGGACTCTCAAGTCTAAATATTTTTCTATCTACTGGCTAACACGGTACAAAGATACACATCTTTCCTATATCTCTCTGATGTGATCACACATCAGAGGAGATATAGGGTCCCTGGGTCCCCCGTACCTCCCGGTGTCCCCACGCAGCTCCCGGCATCTTCTTCCTGTTAAGAAAATGGCGGGCGCATGCGCAGTGCGCCCGCCAAATCTGCCGGCCAGCAGAATTCATTCAATGTACATTTTGATCACTGTAATAGGGTTTATCACAGTGATCAAAATTTAAAAAAAAATAGCAAATAACCACCCCTTTGTCACCCCCTTAGTTAGGGAAATATAATGAAATAAAGAAACTATATTGATTTTCATTTTTCCATTAGGGTTGGTATTAGGGTTGTGATTAGGGTTAGGGGTGTGTTGGGGTTACAGTTGGAGCTAGAATTGAGGGGTTTCCTCTATTTAGGCATCAGGGGGTCTCCAAACGCAACATGATGACCACAGAACATTCCATCAATGTCTGCATTCCAAAAAGGCGCTCCTTCCCTTCCGACCTCTCCCATGCGCCCAAACAGTGGTTCCCCCCCACATATAGGGAATCAGCGTACTAAGGACAAATTGCACAACTTTTGTGGTCCAATTTCTCCTGTTACCATTGTGAAAATAAAAAATAGTGGACTACAAAATCATTTTTGAGGAAAAAAAATGATTTTTTATTTTCACGGCTCTGCGTTTATAAACTTCTGTAAATCACTTGGGGGTTCAAAGTGCTCACCACACATCTAGATAAGTTCCTTAAGGGGTCTAGTTTCCAAAATGGTGTCACTTGTGTTTTTTTTTCACTGTTTAGGCACATCAGGGGCTCTCCAAACGCAACATGGCGTCTGATCTCAATTCCAGTCAATTCTGCGTTGAAAAAGTGCGCTCCTTCCCTTGCGAGCTCTGCTGTGCGCTCAAAAACTGGTTTACCCCCACATATGGCGTATCAGCGTATTCAGGAGAAATTGCACAACACATTTACAAATTTTGTGGTTCATTTTCTCTTTTAACACTTGTGAAAATAAAAAAAATTGGTTCTGAAGCAAATTTTTTGCAAAAAAAGTTAAATGTTAATTTTTTCCTTCCACATTGCTTCAGTTCCTGTGAAGCACGTAAAGGGTTAATAAACTTCTTGAATGTGGTTTTGAGCACCTTGAGAGGTCCAGTTTTTAGAATGGTGTCACTTGGGTATTTTCTGTCATGTACACCCCTCAAAATGACTTTAAATATGATTTGGTCCCTAAAAAAAAGGGCTTTGTAAATCTTGTTGTAAAAATGAGAAATCACTGGTCAACTTTTAACCCTTATAACTTCCTAACATAAAAAAAATTAGTTTCCAAAATTGTGCTGATGTAAAGTAGACATGTGGGAAATGTTATTTAGTAAGAAATTGACATATCTCTCTGATTTAAGGGCATAAAAATTTAAAGTTTGAAAATTGCAAAATTTTCAAAATTTTTGCCATATTTCCATTTTTTTCATAAATAAACGCAAGTCATATTAAAGAAAATTTACCAAAAACATTGAAGTAAAATATGTTAAAGTATGAAGTAAAAACAATCTCAGAATCAGCAGGATCCGTTAAAGAGTTCCAGAGTTATAACCTCATAAAGTGACTGTTGTCAGAATTGTAAAAATTGGCCTGGTCATTAAGCTGCAAATTGGCTCCTTCACTAAGGGGTTAAACACATTATTATTATGTAAATAGCAAATGGTAAACCAATCAAAATATCAAAGCAGCGTATTAGGATAGTGAATTAAAACTAATAAATTTTATTCAAAATAATTTAAAACCACAAAGTGCACGTGCATGAACAAACAAAGCAGTATAAAATACTGCACAAAGAATATCCACAAATTAGATCACAGGTAGGGTTGAGCATTCCGATACTGCAAATATCGGGTATCGGCCGATATTGGCTGTATCGGAATTCCGATTCCGAGTTCCGATATTTTCGTCTTATCGGATACCGGAATCGGGATTGTCACTGTCACTGTCAGTGTCCGTCGGTCGGGTCTGTCAGGAGTCAGCGGCACTTACCTGTCAGAAGATCTCCGGCGGTCACGTCCTGGACTGCTTGATGGCCGCAATCTTCTTTCCCCGGCGGTCACATGCAGTTTCTCGCGATAACTGCAGTGACTGCTGGGTAATCCCGGCCGTAAAGCAGTCAGTCCGATGACGTCACCGCCGGGGAAGCAGGTAATCAGCTGTGCTGCGTCGCGATGACAGGCTCTGCCTGTCATTGCGATGTAGCAGAGTTGGATCGTCGTGGGACTGTCGTTATGGACTGCGTCGGACAGGTGGTATACTGTTGGTTTGTTTTTTTTCTTTTTTTACAGGAGATCGATGGCGTTGCAGGAATGAGAGTACAATAAAATTAATGAAAACTGTGTTGTCTCTTTTATTTCATTAAAATACTTTTTTCTTGCTTTGTCTTTTTTTTATGCATTTAATAACTTTGGGATTAATAATGGATCGGTGTCTTATTGACACCTCTCCATTATTAACCGGGCTTATTGTCACCGTGCAATCAACGGTGACATTAACCCCTTATTACCCCGCTTGCCACCGCTACAGGGCAAGTGGGAAGAGCCGGGTAAAGTGCCACAATTGGCACATCTTTTGATGCGCCAAATGTGGGGCTGCTGTAGCCTGGTATTATCAGGCTGTTGAGGGCCAAAATCCATGGGCCTTGACAGTCTTTTAATACCAGGCAGCAGCAGTCTGCATTTTACTTGGCTGGTTAACAAAAATAGGGGGGATCCCCACGCCGTTTTTTTTTCGAGGGGATCCCCTATTTTTGTTAACCAGCCAAGCTAAGCAGACTGCTGTGGCCTGGTATTATCAGGCTTGCAAGGTCCATGGATATTGGATCCTTACCAGCCTGAAAAACCAGGCCTCAGCGGTCTGCTTCATCTGGCTGGTTAACAAAAATAGGGGGGACCCCATGCCAATTTTTTTCGAGGGGATCCCCTATTTTTGTTAATCAGCCAAGATATGCAGACTGCTGTGGCCTGGTATTATCAGGCTGGCAAGGTCCATGGATCTTGGCTCCTTAACAGCCTGAAAATCCAGGCCTCAGCGGTCTGCTTCATCTGGCTGGTTAACAAAAATAGGGGGGACCCCACGCCAATTTTTTTCGAGGGGATCCCCTATTTTTGTTAATCAGCCAAGATATGCAGACTGCTGTGGCCTGGTATTATCAGGCTGGCAAGGTCCATGGATCTTGGCTCCTTAACAGCCTGAAAATCCAGGCCTCAGCGGTCTGCTTCATCTGGCTGGTTAACAAAAATAGGGGGGACCCCACGCCAATTTTTTTCGAGGGGATCCCCTATTCTTGTTAATCAGCCAAGATATGCAGACTGCTGTGGCCTAGTATTATCAGGCTGGCAAGGTCCATGGATCTTGGCTCCTTAACAGCCTGAAAATCCAGGCCTCAGCGGTCTGCTTCATCTGGCTGGTTAACAAAAATAGGGGGGACCCCACGCCATTTTTTTTTCGAAGGGAACCCCTATTTTTGTTAATCAGTTCCCTCTGACGTCACTGATTGTGTCCCTGGCTGACCTGAAGTGAAAGTGGAAAGCAATCAATTAAGCTTTCCACTTAAGGGCCCGTCTCACATAGCGATATCGCTACAGAGATCGCTGCTGAGTCACTAGTTTTGTGACGCAGCAGCGAGCTCACCAGCGATATCGCTGTGTGTGACATTCAGCGACGATCAGCCCCCCTGCCGGGTATCGCTGATCGTCGCTGAAATGTCAGGACCTTTTTTTGATCGCTGGTTTCCCGCTGACAGGCACGCATCGCTGCGTGTGACAGGCGGGAGACCAGCGATCCGCTGGTAACCAAGGTACACAGCGGGTTTCCAAGCGCTGCGCGGTGCCTGGAAACCCGCTGTGTACCTTGGTTACCAGCGGATCGCTGGTCTCCCGCCTGTCACACGCAGCGATGCGTGCCTGTCAGAGGGAAACCAGCGATCAAAAAAAGGTCCTGACATTTCTGCGACGATCAGCGATACCCGGCAGGGGGGCTGATCGTCGCTGAATGTCACACACAGCGATATCGCTGGTGAGCTCGCTGCTGCGTCACAAAACTTGTGACTCAGCAGCGATCTCGGTAGCGATATCGCTATGTGAGACGGGCCCTTAAGCGATGTTACCCGCAGTGTCGCTGTCCCAGATCGCTGCCTGAGCTGCCTGTTTGGCAGCTCAGCAGCGATCATGTAGCGATACACCAGCGATCCTGACAAGTGCATATCGTTGTCGGGATCGCTGGTGTATCGTTATGTGACACCCAGCCTTTACTCTCCTGTCAGGCAGGAGAGGAACTCATTCATTTGGGGTTTACTGTGAGGCTGCAGCATTAGCTGCGGTCCCTGCAGTAAACATTAACCCTTTCTGAAGGATTACACCGTGGGACCTGACTGTGCATGGGATAGGTAAGAATAATTTTGCTTTTTTATTTTATTTTTATTACAGGAAATGGTTTTTGCAGTAAAATAAAATATGGTCAAAAACATGTGTCTTTATTTCATTAAAATGATTTTTAATTAAAGTGTGTGTGTTTTTATTTTTATTTCATGCAATAGGATTAATAATTGATAGTTGTCTAATTGACAGCTCTCAATTATTAACCTGGCTTAAGGTCACCTTTCAATAGCAAGGTGGCTTTAACCCCATATTAACCCATTCGCCACCGCTACAGGGCAATGGGAATAGACGGGCAAAGTGCCAGAAAGGGCGAATCTAATTATAGATTTGTCTTTCCTGGGGTGTCGGGGGGCAGATGTTAGTAGCCGGGGGGGGGGGCAAAAATAATGGTCCCTCTCTGGGCTATTATTATCTGCCCCCACTCACTGGCTTTGTCTGTCTGGTTGCGAAAATAGGGCGGGAGCCCACGCATTTTTTTTCAGCAATTTTACACCTCATATATATATATACATGTCATTGAATTTGTGACACATATATATATATATATATTTATATTTGTAGTTCATACACTTCTACATAGTATAATAGCCGCTAATTCAATTGCCGGCTTTTGTGAAAATGCAGAACCCGACATGAAATGACACTTGGTGTACATAGGGTTAACCATGTCTTTTCATGTCCTTTGCTATCTAATTTGCACAAACAATTAAATCAGTCTATGTGTGCAAAATTTCACACCTGTAGGGGTTAATTAAAGGTGTAAATTCGTAGCAAAAAAGTCCGTTTTTTTTACAACGAATTTACACCTTTAATTAACCCCTACAGGTGTGAAATTTTGCACACATAGACTGATTTAATTGTTTGTGCAAATTAGATAGCAAAGGACATGAAAAGACATGGTTAACCCTATGTACACCAAGTGTCATTTCATGTCGGGTGCTTCTGTCTTTTCACTGAAGCCGGCTTTACCCGGCAATTGAATCAGAGGATATTTTACTATGTAGAAGTGTATAAACTATACATATATGTATATATATATGTCACAATGACATGTATATATATATATATATGTATTCTATGTGTGTATATTTAGTGTTTACAAGGAAAGAATGGGTTTTTTTTAGTTGCGATATTTTGTTCCCATAGACTTACATGGGACTTCCGGTATCGGTATCGGGTATCGCCGATATTTTAGTGATATCGGCGATACCATTCCGATTCCGATACTTTAGGATATCGGAAAGTATCGCTCAACTCTAATCACAGGATATCAATAATCAAAAAGGTCACAAATATGGACCACCAAATCCTATCAAAATGGTAGTCTTCCTAATAGGATTAATTTATAGACCTACCATTAAATCCTGATTGTCTTGTGCAGTATTAAATAGATACAGGCTAAATCACTATAATTGAATTCCATCTAGTTTATCCCCCATCAAACATTCTTAGGGAAAAGCTGAACCATGTCCATGGCTAATTACTAATATAGCAGGATAGCAAAGAGGATATACAGCAAAATTTATCACAGTGACCATATCATAGGTAGCAAATTTACTACAATAGCCTGTAAACAGTATGGCAAATAAGGGAAGAGGGGTTAAAGACATTTCAACCATATATGCACATTAACCTAAGTGTCAACTATGTCCCTATAAATCCCCAACTTGCTCCCATAAATCCATAGCAGTTAACTCATTATCTACCAATGTCCTTTTTTGGGACGCCTAATCTTTTGCTTCTAGCAACTAAGATTTTACAATTAGGTCCAATTTTGTTTTTTATCAAAACAGGAAATCATGTCAGTCATTTTTAATTGAATATTCTTCAACCCAGAGCTTTCAAAGCACCTATTTTCGAGGTTTTTTCAAAATTAGCATCATAAGCTGAAATTATTATTTAAAATCACAGTTCTGTGATCACAAGGTTAGAACTATTGTTTATACTTGAAGGAAGGTATATAATGCAATGGCATTGATGTAGATTTACCAAGGCCAGAGTTATATTCAAGTGAAATTGCCGTCCCATTTTTGGGACATTGGCAGAATGCACTATCTATTTTCGATGTTTTTTTTACATAGAAATTTTTGTTTGATTTGCTAGTTTTTATACATAACCCTAAATTATTTACAACTGAGGTCTTTTAGTTTCATTTCTTCCTTCTTACCAGATAGTCTGGAAATCCCTCACCCCTCCACCCCCTTCCCCAGTACCTTTCTGACTATATATGCTTTGTGAAACCTGATATCTCAGCTGTACTGGAGACACTCAGGAGAACAGACCCTGTAACTTGTATATAAGGTATATACAGTATATGTACCAGTATATAAGGTTGGTATTTTATGTTTTTATTCATCACAATTGTTTATTTAGCTTGTTTTATGAATGGATAGTGAAATGTGAAATATATTTATATATATATTTAAAATAATATATATTTTTATCTATAGTTTTCTAAATGTTACTATACTAATTTTTGTTTTTGTTGTATCAGCAGTAGGAACATGGCATATCGATATAAAAAAGGACTTACTGTTGATGAAATACTAGGTTATCTTGAGGAATTAGATGACCAAGAAGTGGAAGTTTCTGATGTTGAAGTAGTGATTGTGCCCCCTGACCCTGATGAGGCAACTGATGAGGAAGATTTTTGGGAAAATGAGCTTCTTGCTCATGAATTGAATGATGTAGCAGGAAATTTGGAGGTATTGCACACTTCAACAGAAATTGAAGAGGCTCCTGAGGTGGCATCAACTGAGAATTTACCATCCACCTCAGCAGGAACTTCAAGTACCAGTAGCAGAAAATGACCAAGGAATCAAACTTCAAAACCAGTTGTGAGCAAGAAAAAAAAATGCAACAGAAATATTACAATGTGCAGCAACTCCAAAATGGAAAAAAATGTCAACCAACATATGAAAGCAGTGCGGACCAGGATACGTCCGAAATAAGCAACATTTGTGACCTTTTAGAAAATAAAAATGAAGTTGAAGTATTTGAAGAGTTTTTTTCCCATGATGTTATGGATATTATTTTGACCCAAAGCATGCTATATGCAAACCAAAAAAATAAACCCTCCTTTTCCATCAGCGAGTAAGAATTACAAGTTTTTTAGGCATATTTTTACTGTCTGGATATCATTCTCTCCCCCAAGAGGACATGTACTGGGAACAAGCTCAAGATGTGGGAGTTCCATTGGTGTACAGAGCAATGTCAAAGAACCGTTTTAGGGAAATTAAAAAATATATACACCTAAATGACAATTCTAAAATTGACAAATCTGACAAGATGTACAAAGTTAGTTTATTCTTTGAAGTACTGGGGAAAGAATTCCTGAAATTTGGTGTATTCCATCAGGAACTTTCCTTAGATGAAATGATGGTCCGCTACTATGGCAAACACCCTACAAAAATGTACATGCGAGGTAAGCCAATAAAATTCGGCTACAAAATTTGCTGTCTGTGCAGTTCCAACGGCTACCTCTACAAATTTGTGCCATACTGTGGTAATTCTGACAAGAGAAAGGGAAAGGGTTGAGAGTAATTTCACAACTTACAAATGCAATTCCTAATTCCCAGTCATTCAGTTACAAGTTATTTTTTGACAATTTCTTTTCAAGTATTGATGCTCTGGTGATGCTGAAAAACAAAAACATCCAAACTACTGGCACTATGAGAGAAAATCGCACAAAACAGTGTCCTCTTATGCCAAACAAGGAGATTGAAAAACAAAAGGAAAGAGGATTTTGTGATTACCGGTTTGAAAAAGCAAATAACAGTCTTGTGGTGAAATGGAAGGATAATAAGGTTGTCACGTTTGGCACGAACTTCAGCACAATAGAGCCTTTGTCAACAGCTCGTAGGTACTCTCAAAAACAGAAAAAACATGTCCAAATCTCAATGCCGCTGATGGTTCAGGAATATAATTCCCACATGGGGGGAGTTGATTTATTGGACAAACAAATCTGCCTGTACCATATCAGAATCCATTCCAAAAAGTGGTGGTGGCCCCTTTTCACTCAAATGATAAACATTGCCGTTGTCAACACCTAGAGGGCATATCAAAAGGCAAATCCAGAAGAAAGTGTGCCACTGCTAAGTGTAAGGAGGAGGATTGCATTGGCCTATCTAAGCAAAAGAACACAATCAACCCCAAAGTGATGTGGACCTCAACGGAGTAAACTATTAGGTGGCCGAGTTAGTGATGACGTCAGATTTGATCCTGGTAATCATTTGATAGAGCCAATTGCTACACAAAGAAGGTGTGCTTTACCAGAATTTGCAAACGGTGTGATGTCCCCTTCATGCTAAGTGTTTTGCTGTATTCCATTCCCCTAACTGAGTTATTTGGAGAATTTTATAATATTTTGAAAAAAAGTGCATAAACATATTGTTTGCATAATAGTTTGTAAGCAAAAATGCAAAAAATATAAAGTTGAATAAGTTGTATCTTTTCTGAGTTTTTGCTATCACTTTCTGCCAATGTCCCAAAATTTGGACGCCCTTTTCTGAAAAATCCGTACTTGTAAAAATTTGGCAAATTATGTTTCTAATTCATTAGGACCCAAATCATTAAAAATCTGTCATTTAAAAAAAAAAATGAACATTGCTAATTTGGCAAGTAATGGGTTAAGTACTGCGACTCTAAACTGCAAAAAAAGGGAACGGTCTCACCCATTCATTCCCCTAGGTGGACCATCATTCAATATGCCTCCCTGTCTCCCGACGCATTTCGTTGTCTCTCATCAGGGGAGTCTTAGGTAGTATTTTGCAGTCATGTCGCTATGTAAAAAATTGCCATCAATGAGATACTGCTACGTTCACCCTTAAATCACGCGCCAATGATGACAGCATCTGGTTATGGATGGCTCATTTCCCGTCTATGATAGGAAGTTGCTGCAGTTCACGAGCTGCTGTGGAACACAAATAAATCAACAGAGCATGCGTGTTCTTGCCGCGTTCCTTAACTCAAAATCACACGGCGGAAGCATTTGACAACAATGGACCGCAGTGGAACGCAAACAAATTCTTTACATATGCGCGTTCCACCTGCCTGCTGTACTTAGATATATATTCTTGGCAAATAGCAAACATTGTCCATCAGGTAACAAGTACAGCCATATTTAACCCCTACATTGCTCATAAAGGGCACAGTCACATATAGGGTGACAGAGTTATATAAAAAGTTTGCAATTGTGAAACAACCATACTATTAATGTACAGGTTACCGATCACTGCAAAAAATATGAATATACACAGAGAAAGCGAAACGTCATAGTTCTTGGACTTGGATAGAAAAGAGTTAATGAGGGAAAAATAATAAACCAAAATCTTATAATTAATTTGGATCACCAAATCACAATTCAGATTACTCACATGTGCGGACAACAGATAACATCCCCGGATAAAACCAAGGAAAAAGGAAAGTTGTTAATAGAGGGGGATGTTAAGTGGTTTGGCGCTAGCAAGCCCTAATCTATACTGACCCTACCTCACACGAAGGTTGGCACCCTAAAACCTGTGCAGTGGCGTCCCCACTCTACATCTGCTCTCCTTCAAAGACGCCCTAGATGCCATCTACTCTAGATGAAAGAAGAGAAAGTTAGTCATTAAGACCATTTGGATGAATCGTCTGTAGCCAGAAGATCCACTTTGTTTCTTTCTGCAGGATCAGACAATCCCAATTTCCACCCCTCAGTGGACAAATAATCTTATCGATTCCCATAAACGTAATTCTCTTAAGATCACCCTGATGACATTCATTGATATGCTTAGCAATAGCAGTCTCTCTTCTATTAACTATATCTCTTAGAAGTTCACCGACCGGCGTCTGAATTCCCTTCTTGTCTTCCCTACATATTCAATCATGCATTCACAAGTTGCTTTGTAGATATTGCCTGTTGTACGACAATTAATGAAGTGTCTTATAGTGTAAACTTTCCCTGTTGTTACAAACGATTTACCAGGTGTAATAGCCCTACAGGCCTTGCATCCATCACATCTGAAACATCCCTTGACTCCTGAATTTATCCATGTACGATCCAGCGGAACATGCAAGTGGCTATGGACCAATCGGTCCTTAAGAGACCTATTTTTCTGGAAAGTAATCAATGGTGAGTGACCAACTATTTCTCTGATGTCTGCATCCATAAGCAATGTCATTCTAGTATTTCTCTTACTCTCCTTGACCCATTAGAGTATTTAGTTATAAACCTTGATATACTCTTTGTCCTCTTTCACCTTTGGGATAAGTAGTTCTTTTCTGTCTTTCGAAAGAGATTTGTTGTAGGCTTCTTCCAAAACTGACTTGGGAGACCCTCGATCTAGGAACGAGTTCTTAGATCGTCTGCTTGTTTTTAAATTTACAGATCTCAGAGCAGGTGCGTCGTATTCTAAAATACTGTCCTTTTGGTATCCCTCTTTTTAGGGATTTCGGATGACTGCTTTCCCATCTCAAAAGGGAATAAGAGGCAGTAGGTTTTCTATGAGTACTCGTAACAATTTCTCCATTTGGACCTCTCTCGATGCAGACATCAAGAAAAGCCAATTGATTTCTGTTGGTCTCAAAGGTGAAATGTAGACCCAATTCATTCACACTCAGTCCTCTCACAAAGTTCTCAAATTCACATTCAGTCCCCTTCCGAAAATATCGTCAATATATCGTAGCCATAAGGCTATCTTGTCCTCTGGGGTATGTTATGTCTCGCTAAAGACCACCTTTTCCTCCCACCAGCCCAGGAGCAAATTTGCATAGGTGGGTGCACAGGGACTTCCCATTGCAGTGCCCATGAGCTGGTGGAAGTACTTATTGTCAAAAAGAAAAATATTGTTCACAAGACAAAATTCAAGGGCTCTGAGGGTAAAATTACTGTGATTCTTATACTGGCGACCTCATGTTTGTAAAAAATAATCGGCTGCATTTAGTCCCATATCGTGGGGAATTGAGGAGTAGAGAGCCTCTACATCGATACTTCCCAATACCATGTCTGTTTCAAGACACACACCATCCAGTTTCCTGAGGTCACCCGTGTCACGCACATGTGAATTCAATGCCACCACAAAGGGCCTTAAAATTTGATGCACATAAATCCCTAAGTTTTGGGTAATACTATCTATACCAGCCACTATAGGTCTCCCTTATAAGGGGTTAAGGCCTTTGTGCACCTTAGGCAGGCAATAGAAAGTGGCCAGGACAGGGTATTTTGGTAGTAAGAATTCTTTTTCATTTTTATCAGTTACCCCAAGTTCATACCCCTCAGTTACCAATTCTGTCAATTTGCCAAATAATTGTTTTGTGGGGTTACACGGTAATATTTCATATCCCGCCGGATCATTTAAAAGGTATAGACATAATGCCTTGTAATCGGGTGTATCCATAATAACAATATTCCCACCCTTGTCGGAGTTTTTTTTTGTTATATTCTTATCCTCAATATTTTTAAGACTTAAAACATCACCAGTACACTTTTGTGTCAGCGCTGTCTGTGGGCAGGGAGCCTGCACTCTGCTTTCCCGCCCGTGGCCATAGTAACACTGCAGACGCGGCCCGACTGGAGCAACGGGGAATGAAGAGCGGTGAATTATATATATATATATATATATATATATATATATATATATACACACACACACACACTGCTCAAATAAAGGGAACACTAACGCATCCAAAATCTAAATGAATTAAATATTCTCATTGAATACTTTGTTGTGTACAAGGTTGAATGTGCTGTCAACATAATCACACAAAAATAGTCAATAGAAATCAAATTTTTGAACCAATTGAGGCCTGGCTTTGGAGAGACCCCCAAAATGAAAGAGGAAACAAGTCAAAATGAAATCAAACAAACAATCAAGTGAAAGTCAATGATGCTCAGTATGTGTGTTGGCTCCACGTGCCTGTATGACCTCCCTACAATGCCTAGGCATGCTCCTGATGAGGTTGCGGATGTTCTCCTGAGGGATCTCCTCCCAGACCTGGACTAAAGCATCCGTCAAGTTCTGGACAGTCTGTGGTGCAACGTGACGTTGGTGGATGGAGCGAGACATGCTGTCCCAGATGTGCTCAATCGGATTCAGGTCTGGGGAACGGGCAGGCCAGACCATAGCTTCAATGCCTTCATCTTGCAGAAACTGCTGACACACTCCAGCCACATGAGGTCTGGCATTGTAATGCATTAGGAGGAACCCAGGGCCAATCACACCAGCATATGGTCTCACAAGGGGTCTGAGGATCTCATCTCGGTACCGAATGGCAGTCAGGGTACCTCTGGCAAGCACATGGAGGGCTGTGCGGCCCTCCAAAGAAATGCCACCCCACATCATTACTGACCCACTGCCAAACCGGTCATGCTGAAGGATGTTGCAAGCAGATCGCTCTCCACGGCATCTCCAGACTCTGTCACATGTGCTCAGTATGAACCTGCTTTCATCTGTGAAGAGCAGAGCACCAGCAGCGAATTTGCCAATCCTGGTGTTCTGTGGCAAATGCCAAGCGTCCTGCACGGTGTTGGGCTGTGAGCACAACCCCCATCTGTGGATGTTGGGCACTCACACCATCCTCATGGAGTTGGTTTCTAACAGTTTGTGCAGACAAATGCACATTTGTGGCCTGCTGGAGGTCACATGAGTCTCTCAGAGTACTTTGAATGGACTTGGTGCACTGTCACTTTATGTATATACACGGGGGATGGACAAAATAATGGAAACACCTAACATTTTGGCATCATAATCTTTGAACATGTTATAAAACCGTGACATATGGTAATGTTTTGTAGTTGATTATTTGTGTTATGTAATATGTGTATGTACATTAACTGTTTGTTTTGCATAATTGTAAGAACATTGATGAGAACCTGATACCAATGGCAGACCTCTCGGATTTTCAAAGAGGCCAAATTGTTGGTGCTGGTATGGCAGGTGCTAGTGTAACAGAAAGTGCCCGAATGCTTGGCGTGTCAAGAGGTACTGTCTCCAAAGTAATGACTGCATTTGAAAAAGAAGGAAAAACATCCGCAGCAAAGCACAGGGCCGGCCGAAAGTCGAAGTTGACTGAGAGAGACAGTTGGACTCTAAAGCGAATTGTGAGAGAGGATCGCAAGACCACGGCTCCGAAAATCACTGCTGAGCTCAATGAACACCTACAGAACCCAGTTTCCATGAAAACTGTTCGTCGGGAGCTGAACAAATCTGGATTCCACAGAAGAGCTGCAGTTGGACATTTAGTACATAAAATTAGGTACACCACATTAGATGTGATGCAGCTGAAAGTGCCTGGGATCTTGTAGTCCTGATGTGAGTTGGGGATCTTTATCTTGTCCGTGGTCATTATAAATGGGCAGGTTTTACATTTTTCTGGTTGCAAGGAAATGTTCCTGCAGCTGTTGGAGAGGACAGGGAACTTCTGACAATGATGCTTCTTAGATTTGGGGGCTGCCTAAAACACAGCAGTGGGGGGTCTGGAAATATGGATTGTAATCGGGCATCTTTTTGTAGTAAAGGTTGTAATTTCCCGTGCAGCTCCAGATTTGGATTGTAGGTGACTACTAGAGGCACCCGGTTATTTTCTTCTTTAGCTTTGTAATGTAGCAGGTGTTTCAGGCAGCCCCCAAATCTAAGAAGCATCATTGTCAGAAGCTCCCTGTCCTCTCCAACAGCTGCAGGAACCTTTCCTTGCAACCAGAAAAAAATGTAAAACCAGCCCATTTATAATGACCACGGACAAGATAAAGATCCCCAACTCACATCAGGACTACAAGATCCCAGGCACTTTCAGCTGCATCACATCTAATGTGGTGTACCTAATTATATGTACTAAATGTCCAACTGGGGGTCTGTATGTGGGGGAGACAGAGCAAAAACTGAGAACAAGGATGAATTCTCATCGCCACACAATAAGAGAAAATAGAATGGATCTACCTGTGCCCAAACATTTTTGTATTCCTGGTCATAGCATGATGGACATGAAATTACTTGTATTGAAAGGTAATTTCACTTCTCACAGACACAGGAGAGTTTGTGAATACAAATTGATGACGACCTTTGACACTCTCAATGCTGGAATGAACCTATCACATGGATTTATGGCTTTTTACATCAGTTAAGAAATTTGCTCCCAAGACCCTGTGGGAGCATCACAAAACATTACCAGACCCCAAATAATGGGCAATAAAACTTTCACACTCATAGAATCATAGAATGGTAGAGTTGGAAGGGACCTCCTGGGTCATCTGGTCCAACCCCCTGCTCAAAGCAGGATTCACTAAATCATCCCAGACAGATGTCTGTCCAGCCTCTGTTTGAAGACTTCCATTGAAGGAGAACTCACCACCTCTCGAGGCAGCCTGTTCCACTCATTGATCACTCTGTCAAAAAGTTTTTTCTAATATCTAATCTGTGTCACCTCCCATTCAGTTTCATCCCATTGCTTCTAGTCTTTCCGTGTGCAAATGAGAATAAAGATAATCCTTCTACAATGTGACAGCCCTTGAGATATTTGTATACAGCTATTAAGTCACCTCTCAGTCTTCTTTTTAGCAAGCTAAACATTCCCAAATCCTGTAACCGTTCCTCATAGGACATGGTTTGCAGACCGAACACCATTCTGGTCGCTCTTCTCTGAACTTGCTCCAGTTTGTTGATGTCTTTTTTAAAATGTGGTGCCCAAAACTGGACACAGTATTCCAGATGAGGTCTGACCAAAGAGGAGTAGAGGGCAATAATGACTTCACGTGATCTAGACTGTATGCTTCTGTTAATACATCCCAGAATTGTATTTGCCTTTTTTGCTGCTGCATCACACTGTTGACTCATGTTCAGTCTGTGATCTATTAGTATACCCAAGTCTTTTTCACATGTGCTGTTGCTTAGCCTTATTCCTCCCATTCTGTATACGCTTTTTTCATTTTTATTTCCCAGATGAAGTACTTTGCATTTTTCCCTGTTAAAAACCATTCTGTTAGTTGCTGCCCACTGCTCCAGTTTATTTATATCTTTTTGAATCCTCTCTCTCTTTCTCTAGTATTAGCTATCCCTCCTAGCTTTGTGTCATCAGCAAATTTAATCAGTTTACCCTCAATTCCTTCATCTAAATCATTTATAAAGATGTTGAACAATACAGGGCCCAAGACAGAGCCCTGTGGTACCCCACTTGATACATTCTTCCATTATCTATGAACTGGTCCAATATTTATTGCCACAACTGTTCATCCCTCTCCCATATGGATAGTTCTGCTTTACGTCACTTGTCTTATCCATTGCACTATTCCTGTGTCCTGTTGTGTATAAATATGTGATTCTTCAGATGGTGTATTAGTCTTTGCCTGATGAAGAGACCTGAGTAGTCTTGAAAGCTTGCAATTTGTTACCATCTTTTCAGTTAGCCATTAAAAGGAATCAACCACTGAGGACTCTCAATTCGAAATATTTTTCTATCTACTGGCTAATACAGTACAAAGATATACATCTTTCCTGTACAGATATCTTTTTCACTTTACTTTGGATTTTTTTTTTACTAAATTCTTGCATGTATGCATCTCCGTTGGGAGTAATCCTTGGCTTTTGCCTATAGCAGTATGCATCTCTGTTGGGAGTAATCCTTGGCTATTGCCTATAGCGGTCCTGTTACATGGGCTTAGGACTGTTCCATATACTATGGTTTCTGTGTTAGTGATTTTGTATTATGCCACAGGTCACCTGGCCTGAACCAGCTGGTTCAAAAGCATAAATGAGACTGTTCATTCAAGTAAGGAAACCAGCAGTCGGGCCAATAATTCTGGTCATATCAAAGACCATTGTTTCCCAAACTCCAGTCCTCATGGCCCCCAACAGGTCATGTTTTCAGGTTTTCCATAGTATTGCACAGGTGAGAGAATTCCTGATTAGTGATGAACGAGTATGCTCGCTGCTCGGGTGGTCTCCGAGTATTTTGGCATGCTCGGAGATTTAGTTTCCGTCGCAGCTGCATGATTTATGACTGCTAGACAGCCTGAATACATGTGGCAATCCTCACATGTATTCAGGCTGTCTAGTAGCCGCAAATCATGCAGCTGCGGAGACACAAACTAAATCTCCGAGCATTACCAAATACTCGGGACCCCCTGAGCATGCTCGGGAAAACCCGAGCAACGAGCATACTCGCTCATCACTATTCCTCATGCCTTGATAATTCCATTCCCTGTGCAATACTAATGAAATACTGAAAATATGACATGTTGGGGTCCGTGAGGACTGGAGTTTGGGAAATAAGGTCATAGAACATGAAATACAGCCAGTACATAATTAAGCGAATAAGGTATTACCATTATAAAACCCTCACTGGTAAAATACAAAAAAAAAAAAAGGAGATAGTGCCACCTTCATTTTATCAGATGTGGTCACTTTCGTCACCCAAAAAAACAAAGCATGACGCTCACAACTGCTAAAAAGGTGTTGTCCACCTTTTTTTTTTCTAAGAATAGCTTTAGAAAAAGTCACACTTGCATGTAAGCTGTGGCTGAATTGACTGGAAAAGTCACGTGACAACCAGTAGACCATGCAGTGTGAAGATTGGGGGGAACAGAGCCAATTTTGAAAGTACAATAAAGCAATATAATAGAGGTATACCCCAAAATGTATTTCAATGTATAGCAGCAAAAGAATTGGGGATGTAAAACTTAACATTTAATGAACCTAATGTTAAAAAGGGGACACACAGACAATTACCATCCTCCAAGCAAACAGTGAGGATACATGATATAATCAGAGAGTAAAATCCAATAGGGACTACAAAATATAGGAGATATAAATATAAACCAGACAACTTATAGTTTGCTCTGCACCGCAAGAGCAAAAAATTGACTACCTAAATGCAAGTGTCTCTCATGGGGAGCAATGCATTTGATATAGATGTCTCTAGTCGCCATATCCCCTGATGAATCCTGAAAGGAGGAAACGCGTTGGGAAAGGGCCTTATCTACTCTGGAAATGACCAGATGCATATTTTATTAGGAGATGAATTTTGGAGCGCATATCTCCATTCAAATGGGTGAGATCATTCCTTTTATACATACTGTCTCACACACGTTTGATTGCGTTCCAGACAAATGACTTACAAATAAGCGATGCATACACTTGCATTTAGGTAGTCAATTTTTTGCTCTTGCGGTGCAGAGCAAACTATAAGTTGTCTGGTTTATATTTATATCTCCTATATTTTGTAGTCCCTATTGGACTTTACTCTCTGATTATATCATGTATCCTCACTGTTTGTTTGGAGGATGGTAATTGTCTGTGTGTCCCCTTTTTAACATTAGGTTCATTAAATGTTAAGTTTTACATCCCCAATTCTTTTGCTGCTATACAATTTTGAAAGTATACCATTTGTTTTTTAAATGTGATTATGCACAACAGCCGAGATATAACAAAGGTTGTCCAGAAGTGGGACAATACCTTTAAGAAAGGCATTCTAACCTGAAAATACGGATTTTTGTGTTACTCACCGTAAAATCCTTTTCTCCGAGACGCTCATTGGGGGACACAAGACTGAGGGTGTATGCTACTGCCGCTAGGAGGCTGACACTAAGTAAACATAAAAAAGGTTAGCTCCTCCTCCGCCATATACACCTCAGCACTGGCCGCAGGCAAACCCAGTTTAGTGCAAAAAGCAGTAGGAGGCTAAAAAATACATTAGCGTTAACACAGGTACAATATATCCAGAAGTAAATCTACTGATACAGACCCAAAAAATAGAATTAACTCAAAACGAAGCCATGCGGCTATTAGGGAGGGTGCTGTGTCCCCCAATGAGCGTCTCGGAGAAAAGGATTTTACGGTGAGTAACACAAAAATCTGTATTTCTCCTTCGTCTCATTGGGGGACACAAGACTGTGGGACGTCCCAAAGCAGTCCCTTGGGTGGGAAACCGACTCCACAGTGTAATTTATAACCAGGCATTGCTTATAGGTGCGCTACCGCGCCCTGAAGAATCCTTCTACCCAGACTTGCATCCGCTGAAGCCTGAGTATGGACATTATAATGTTTGGAAAAGGTATGCTGCCTTACAAACCTGTTCCACCGAAGCCTGATGCCGAAGAGCCCAGGAGGCACCCACTGCTCTGGTGGAGTGAGCCCTGATTCCTGCGGGAACCACCGCGCCTCTGATGTGGTAGGCCTCCTGAATGGTTAACCGTATCCATCTAGCCAAAGTTGACCTAGAGGCAGCGAGTCCCTTCCTGCGACCCTCGGGAAGGATAAACAGCGTGTCCGTCTGCCGAAAGGACGCCGTCCGAGATACATATCTCCTGAGTGCCCTCACCAGATCCAGCGTATGGAGAGCCTTCTCCACCCGGTGCGTCGGAGCTGGGCAAAATGAGGGCAAAACAATGTCCTCATTGATATGAAATGAGGACACGACCTTAGGCAAAAAAGGTGGTGTTGGCCTGAGCACTACCTTATCATGATGAAAAAGTAAGTACGGAGCTCGACAAGATAGTGCTGCCAGCTCCGAAACCCGCCTTATGGATGTTATGGCTACCAAAAACACCACTTTCCAGGAAAGGTATGTCAGGGAAACCTCCTGAAGAGGCTCAAATGGAGATTCCTGCAGAACTCCCAGAACCAGATTGAGATCCCAAACGTCTAAGGGAGCCCTGTAGGGGGGCACTATATGGACAACCCCTTGAATAAAGGTCTTAACCTGTAAATTAGACGCGATTTTTCGCTGAAAAAGAACCGACAAGGCTGATATCTGTCGTCTAAGAGTACTTGGCGCTAGGCCTGAATCTAGGCCCGCTTGGAGAAATGACAGAATGTTGGGAATTGAAAACTGAAGTGGGGAATAACCATGTTCCCTGCACCATGTAAAAAAGACCTTCCAAGTACGGTGGTAGATACGAGCCGAGGCGGGTTTTCGGGCGCTAGCCATTGTAGCGGCGACCTTCTTAGAGAATCCAGCCCTGGTCAGGATCCAAGATTCAATGGCCAGGCCGTCAAACACAGGACCGCTGAGTTCTGGTGGTAAGCTGGGCCCTGGGAGAGAAGGTCCGCGCGTTTTGGCAGACGCCAGGGTGCGTCGGCGAGCAACTGTACCAGCTCTGCGTACCATGAGCGACGCGGCCAATCCGGAGCGATTAATATCGCTGGGACCCCCTCCTTGGGAGCAGAGCTATCGGTGGAAACAAGTATGGAAGATGAAACAGATTCCACGGTAGAACCAGGGCGTCCACTGCAATTGCCTGCGGATCCCGGTACCGGGAGACGAAGTTGGGCACCTTGGCGTTTATCCTGGAAGCCATCAGGTCCACATCTGGGGTTCCCCAGCATAGGCATATCTGCTGAAAGATCTCGGGATGTAGCGACCATTCCCCTGACGCTATACCCTGACGGCTGAGGAAATCCGCTGCCCAGTTCTCCTCGCCCGGAATGTGGACCGCCGATATCACAGAGTGATTTCTTTCTGCCCAGGTCAGAATATGTTTTACCTCGTGCATGGCCGCCCTGCTGCGGGTACCTCCCTGATGATTTATGTATGCCACCGCCGTGGCATTGTCCGATTGTATTCGGACTGGGCGGCCAGCCAGATGATGGTGAAAATGCCTCAGAGCCAGCCGAACAGCTCGAATCTCTAAAATTTTGATCGGGAGGGTCGATTCCTGCAGAGACCAAGCTCCCTGGGCTGTGTAGTGACGAAACACTGCTCCCCATCCGAGAAGGCTGGCGTCCGTTGTGACTATCAGCCAATGGACTGGAGGAAAATATCGCCCCTGTTGAAGAGTGGTGCTTTTTGTCCACCACGTAAGTGTCTGTCTGACCTGCAGGGACAGACGGCACTGAAGATTGAGCGAGTAAGGGCTCCCGTCCCATACTGCCAAGAGTGCATGCTGAAGGGAGCGGAGATGAAACTGGGCAAATGGAATGGCCTCGATTGCTGCCACCATCCTTCCTAGGACCCTCATGCAAAACCGGATGGTGTGAGGAATCGGTTGGCGAAGGATCCGTACCTCTTGACGGAGAACTAGGGCCTTGTCCCGAGGAAGGATTATCAACCCTTGAGCGGTGTCGAAAATCATCCCTAAAAAGGTGATCTTCCGAGATGGCACGGGAGATGATTTCTTCATATTCACCAGCCACCCCAGGCGAGCAAGGGTGTCTAGCGTAATGCTGACACTTTCCTCGCAGGCTTGAAAAGACGGACCCTTGATGAGATCGTCTAAGTATGGCAAGATGACTATCCCCCGGGAGTGCAGAATGGACACAACAGCAGCCATAACCTTTGTGAACACCCTGGGGGCTGTGGCTAGCCCGAAGGGCAAGGCTGCAAACTGAAAGTGAAGGTTGCCGATGGCAAACCGAAGAAACCTCTGATGAGGGGGAAATATGGGGATGTGAAGATAGGCATCCTGGATGTCTATCAACGCTAGAAATTCCCCCTTTTCTATGGCTGCAATGACCGAGCGGAGAGACTCCATTCGGAAATGTCGAACTCTGACAAACCGGTTCAGTCGTTTTAGATCCAGAATGGGCCTTACAGAGCCATCCTTCTTGGGTACTATGAACAGGTTGGAATAAAACCCTTGACCTCTTTTCGACCTTTGGTACAGGAACAATGACCCCGCTGCGCCGAAGAGATTCGACCGCCTTGAATAAGGCGTGAACTCTGGATTCTTCTTTGGGAAGACGCGAGGGAAAAAAACGATTTGAAGGAAGGCTGAAAAACTCTATTTTGTACCCCGAGGAGACTAACTCCCTGACCCACTCGTCGTGAGTAACCGATAACCAAGTGGGGCGAAACCAGAGTAAGCGGCCGCCTACTCTGGATAAATTGACCGGATTCTGCCTCCAGTCATTTGTCCGAATATCTTTGGGGCCTAGACCCTCTAGATCTTGGCTGTTGAGATCGCATTCTTCCCAAAGGGTTGGTCTTGTAGGAGACCTGACGATCTTTGGCCTGATTAGGTCGACCTGAACCGCTGGAGCTGGCTGTCGCGGCCCAACCTGGGTTGCGAAAGGCCCTAAACCGAGGCTGAAGCTGTCGGCGAAAGGGCTGTCTAATCTTCTGCTGAGGCAGGAAACTGCTTTTCCCTCCTGTCGCATCAGATATGAGCTTATCCAGCTTTCACCAAATAACCGGCCGCTCTGATACGGTAAGGACGTAAGCGATTTTTTTGAGGTTGAGTCCACTCGCCAAGTTCTCAACCACAAGGATCTCCTGATAGCGACCGCATTAGCTGCAGCTAGTGCTGCGCAATTTGCCGCATCCATGGAAGCATTAATTAAAAAGTCTCCTGCAAGAGCTATCTGATTAGAGATCTCAATTACCTCAGACGGCACCTCTACACGTGGAGAGCTCTGTTTAGAGACTCCGACCAGGATATCATGGCCTTAGCAACCCAAGTCGCTGCAAAAGAAGGAGAGAGAGCAGAGCCTGATGCCTCAAACACCGAGCGAGCCAAGCTTTCAATCAGACGATCCGTTGGATCCTTGATCGAGGAACCGTTGGGAAGGGAGAGGAGTGTCTTAGACGCCAAACGCGACACAGGAGGGTCGACCACCGGAGATTCCGCCCACTTCTTAAGAAGTTCAGGAGCAAAAGGATATCTGGTATTGAGGGCCCTTTGTCCTGCGAAGCGCTTGTCCGGCTTTTCCCGGTGGCGCTGCACTAGTTCCTCAAACTCAGGATGAGCACCAAAAACCTTATGAGTTTGTCTGGCTCTTTTGAAGGACACCTTATGACCAGAGGCCAAGGTGGATTCATCGTCTACCCCCATTGATTGATTGACAGCTTCAATTAGACTGTCAATTGTCTCCTGACAATTCGGTGCCTCTAGATTGAGGGACCCTTCAGAATCGGAATCCGAACATTGATCACTCGCCTCCAAAGGTGAGGGAGAGCGAGAAACGGAACTGATAGATGCCGAGGCCCTGGACGGCATAGGCGACGCAGTGTGGGTTCGCTTCCCCTGCGTCTGCCTGGTGAGAGCGCGGCCCCTGCAGGCCGGAGGTTCCTGAGACATGGCCAAGACGGGTGAACCACTGTCCCTGCTCCTATCGGGAGCTTGAAGGGACTCGATTGCTCTTGTTAATGACGCCACAGATTGAGACAGAGACAGGGCCCATTCCGGGGGACCTGACGCACTGGGCTCAGCTATAGGTGAGGGCTCCTGAGCCCGTTCGGAGTCACAGGCTTCGCAGACCCGATTAACCTGGGCATGCGGAAAAGGGGACCTACAGGCAATGCATGCGGTATACAGCACCGTGTGAGTTTTAGCCCTTCTGGACATACTGGATCTGTCACAGAGTCTTTCCCCGCAATGATTTGGATGTGGCGGTGCGGTGGAGCGGAGCGCAGCGAAGCAACCAGGCTGGAGGTAGTAGCACTTACCCCAGCCCTGTATCCCCGGACGTCTTTTAACAGCGTGTAGTGGCGCAAAAAGACGACAGAGGCTCCAGACTTTCAAAAAAAGCGCTCCCCTTTCAGGGAGGTGAGCCTAATATAGCCGAGCCTCAGGGGGAGGGGTCGAGAGGCGCGGCCTAGCGCCGGCCGAAGCCGGGGACACAATTTCCGGCCGCGGCCTAGTCTCCGACCGAAGCCGGGGACTAAATTTCCGGCCGCGGCCTAGCGCCGGCCGAAGCCGCGGCATAAATTTTCGGCGGTAGCCGCCCGAGAGTCGGGGGGCGGGCCCGCCGGAAGTTTCACTGCCGGAGGCGGAGCTTGAGACCGCAGCCTACCATCTGGCCTAAGCCGGGCGCTAAGTTACTGGCCGCGGCCTGGTCTCCGGCCGAAGCAGGGGACTAAATTTCCACCTGAGGCCTAGCGTCGGCCGAAGCCGGGGCTAAATTTTCGGCGGTGGCCGCCCAGGAGTTGGGGGGCGGGCCGCCGGAAGATGATGCACCCTAGGGGGCGGGGCTCAAGCCGGGGACTCGCCTGTTCTTGGCTGAAGCCAGCTGAATCCATCTTTCAGACGCCGGCTCTCAGCTTCCACGCCACGACCTGATTTCCTTTAGAGGTGGGTTTATTCTTCCGGCCCCCCTCCACGTCTTTGCAAAGGATTCCTTTAGAGGGGGGCTTGCAGAAAAAAAGAGGACGGTGCAGGCACCCTAACTCCATCACCCCTTCAGGGGATGAGGAGAGGGACCGTCCGCCTCCTTGCAGCACCGCAGTCTAGCATTGGTGGTGCAGTGGGGGCAGCACGGACTATCTCCTGCCTCTGTACAGCCTAGGGTTTCAGTACTCTAGGGTGGTCAGGGCTGAGTCCGGCATTCGTGTCCCACGTTGCGGGAAAGGATACGTGGAGGCGACACTCCACGTGCTAGACCGTTGATGGTTTGGGGAGATCGGACCCCTTCAAAAGGGTCCGTCGCACCTATCTCGTCTTCGTGGAAAGACAAAAAAAAAAAAAAAAAGTGGTCTGGAAGAAACCAGACGTGTGCCTCCATCAGACACTAAGCATAAACTGGGTTTGCCTGCGGCCAGTGCTGAGGTGTATACGGCGGAGGAGGAGCTAACCTTTTTTTATGTTTACTTAGTGTCAGCCTCCTAGCGGCAGTAGCATACACCCTCAGTCTTGTGTCCCCCAATGAGCGTCTCGGAGAAAAGGATTTTAGGGTGAGTAACACAAAAATCCGTATTTTCAGGTTAGAACGCCTTTCTTAAAGGTATTGGCCCACTTCTGGACAACCTTTGTTATAACTCGGCTGTTGTGCATAATCACATTTAAAAAAACAAATGGTATACTTTCAAAATTGGCTCTGTTCCCCCCAATCTTCACACTGCATGGTCTACTGGTTGTCACGTGACTTTTGCAGTCAATTCAGCCATAGCTTACATGCAAGTGTGACTTTTTCTAAAGCTATTCTTAGAAAAAAAAAAAGGTGGACAACACCTTTTTAGCAGTTGTGAGCGTCATGCTTTGTTTTTTTGGGTGACGAAAGTGACCACATCTGATAAAATGAAGGTGGCACTATCTCCTTTTTTTTTTTTTTGTATTTTACCAGTGAGGGTTTTATAATGGTAATACCTTATTCGCTTGATTATGTACTGGCTGTATTTCATGTTCTATGACCTTGTTTCCCAAACTCCAGTCCTCACGGCCCCCAACATGTCATATTTTCAGTATTTCATTAGTATTGCACAGGGAATGGAATTATCAAGGCATGAGGAATAGTGATGAGCGAGTATGCTCGTTGCTCGGGTTTTCCCGAGCATGCTCAGGGGGTCTCCGAGTATTTGGTAATGCTCGGAGATTTAGTTTGTGTCTCCGCAGCTGCATGATTTGCGGCTACTAGACAGCCTGAATACATGTGAGGATTGCCACATGTATTCAGGCTGTCTAGCAGTCATAAATCATGCAGCTGCGACGGAAACTAAATCTCCGAGCATGCCAAAATACTCGGAGACCACCCGAGCAGCGAGCATACTCGTTCATCACTAATCAGGAATTCTCTCACCTGTGCAATACTATGGAAAACCTGAAAACATGACCTGTTGGGGGCCATGAGGACTGGAGTTTGGGAAACAATGGTCTTTGATATGACCAGAATTATTGGCCCGACTGCTGGTTTCCTTACTTGAACGAACAGTCTCATTTATGCTTTTGAACCAGCTGGTTCAGGCCAGGTGACCTGTGGCATAATAAAAAATCACTAACACAGAAACCATAGTATATGGAACAGTCCTAAACCCATGTAATAAGTCAGTGTTTTCTGAGTTCAGACAAGGAAATCAGACAGTGAGCAATAAATCAAGCTAAAAGAGGTGCTAGGTGGGGAAACAACCTCAGTAGGCAGAGGCTCAGAAAGTCTTAGTTACTTACCGTTAACGGTATTTTTCAAAGTCCATGACAGCACTACAGAGAGAGGGGATCCGCCCCTTAGGAACAGGAAACCTACAGATACAAAAAGGGCGGCACCTCTCCCACGCATCAGTTGGATTACAGAGCATAAGAGGACTACCAAGGTTAAATGGTATACAGCAAAAAATTATGCATCACACAGTAACATTAATCAAATGTTTATTACATGTGGACTATATAAGAGGAAGAAGTGCACATAGAACACGGGTGGGAATGTAAGGGTGCTGTCATGGACTTCGAAAAATACCGTTAACGGTAAGTAACTAAGACTTTATTCGAACGTCCATGACAGCACTACAGAGAGAATTACAGAGAGTAATAACTACTTAGGGAGGGACTACAGCCTGCAGCACCCTTAGTCCGAAAGAAAGGTCTGAGGAAGCACCCAAATCTAACCTATAATGAGTGTAAAACGTGTGTGGAGAAGACCACGTAGCTGCCTTACATATCTGGTCAATGGAGACTTCTGCCCTCTCAGCCCATGAAGTCGCCACAGCTCGGGTGGAATGCGCCCTTAGCCTCTCAGGTGCCGGCTTGCCCCTCGAGGTGTATGCCAGAGAAATTGCTTACCTAATCCATCTGGCCAATGAGCTTTTTGTTATTCTACGGCCTTTGTTAATTCCCTGAAAAGAGACAAACAATGCATTGTCCCTTTTCCAGGGATCAGTGACTGCCAAATATTGCAGGAGACATCTTCTAACATCTAGAGTATGGAGTTTTATCTCTTTTTGATTAGATGGATTAGGGATGAACGAAGGGAGAACAATTTCCTGTGTTCTGTGGAAAGCGGAAGACACCTTAGGTAGGTATGCCGGATCAGGTCTAAGTATTATCCTGTCATTCATGACCTGAGTGTAAGGAGACAGTCTAGATAGTGCCTGGATGTCACCTACCCTCCTAGCCGAAGTTAATGCTACCAGGAATGCGGTTTTAAGGGAAAGAATTTTTATTGATGCTGCTGATATGGGTTCAAAAGGGGGCTCTGTTAAAGCAGTGAGAACAAGGTTTAAATCCCATGGCATGATTCTCTCCTTTACTATGGGTCTTGACCTACCCGCAGCTTTAATGTATCTACTGACCCAGTAATTATTGGCGATGTTGCAACTGAAGAGTGCCCCCAAAGCTGAAACTTGCACCTTAAGGGTGCTTGTGGAGAGACCTAAGTCCAGACCCTTTTGTAGGAATTCTAGAATCTGGGTTATCGGTGTTGGGTCCCCTGCTACCACCCCGAGCTCTGGAGAAATGTTTTCCAAGTCCTAGCGTAGATTCTAGTTGTAACCTCTTTTCTGCTTTTAAGGAGAGTATTAATTACATTAGCAGAAAACCCCTTATCTCTCAGCAGCGACCGTTCAAAATCCACGCCGTCAGGTGGAGGCCCGCTACTCGAGGATGGTAGACTGGACCCTGGGAGAGCAGATCGGGAATATCCGGCAGGACCCAAGGGTCGGCTATCGACATGTTCCTGAGACATGAAAACCATGCCCTCCTGGGCCAGAAGGGAGCGACTACTATTACCCTCGCCCTGTCTAGGCGGACCCCTAAACATAAACCCTGTACCTCTTCGCCTCTTTTCATCCCAATTGGCTCGCTCCCTGGACGACCTTCTGCGGCTGAACCTCCTTCTGCTGAAAGGTCTCTTATAGGAAGGGGTCGATAGACTGGGAAACTTTTTCTTGTCGTCCCCTGCCTTTTCCAAAAGTTCGTCCAGGACCGGGCCAAAAAGATATTCGCCGTCACACGGAATGGAGCAGAGGCGAGATCTGGCTTGAATATCGCCCAGCCAACATTTCAGCCACAACGCCCTTCGTGCTGCGTTAGACAGACCTGCCGCTCTGGCAGCCATTCTTACTGAGTCCGCTGAGGAATCAGCCAGGAAAGCCGCCGCGTTCTGAATTATCGGCAAGGTCTTCTGAATTGACCCTCTAGAGGTTCCATCTGCTAACTGGGACGCTAATTGGTCTAGCCAGACCATCATTGATCTGGCTGTACAAGCGGCTGCAACCGCTGGCCTCAGGGCACCTGCCGACATCTCCCATGTCCCTTTCAAGAAGGAGTCTGCCTTCTTGTCTAGTGGATCTTTCAAAGACCCCATATCATCGAATGGGATGGAGGATTTTTTGGAAGCTTTCGCCACTGCTGCATCCAGCTTCGGGGCCTTATCCCATCTACCTGTCAAGGGATCTTCAAAGGGATATCTCCGTTTAAACGCTTGGGGTAAGGAGCCTCTTTTTTCTGGCTTCTTCCACTCTCTTGTCTATAAGGCCTTGGATGCTACTGTTTAGTGGAAAGGATCTGCGTTTTTTTGGATCTAGACCACCGAACATCAGATCCTGTACTGAGAGTTCTGGTCTCGCCTCCTCTACCCCCATGGTGGACCTAACTGATTTGACAAGTTTGTCCATCTGGTCCAAGGGAAAACAAAATCGAGTAGCGTCTTCTGTAGAAGAAGAGGAAGAAGCCGAAGAGGAAGGCGAGGAGGGTCCTGAAACCACTTCACCCTTGTCATGGGCGGCAGGTGAATCTGAATCAGACAAAACTGGTACAGTCCTACGCCTGGAAGATTCTCCGTGTCTTAAGGACGCTTTCAACTCCGCTCTTATTATCTCCTTCAGGCTCTCGGTGAAATCTGGAATTTCCTCCGCTATCTAAAAAGGGAAGGGGCATAGGGGGGGTTACTATCTCATCCCAGGCCCCTGCCCTTCCCCTTTTAATGCCCTACCGTCTGTCGCGTGCACGGCTGGCATAACCTTCTAGGGCAAGCGTCAGGCAGAGGGCAAGCACAAAAGGCACATTCCCTGTGCTTGCTTTTCACCGAACACTTCTTCCCCTAGTAACGGAACACAGAATGGGGGATAACTGCATTACTGGGTATTCTAAGTCTGACGATCTCTTACCCAGTCCATACAGCCGTAGGTACCGGATCACGGGGAGGGGTCTTTTTCCCAGCTGCGGAACTTCTGCGGCTGGCGCCCCTGGCCATTGAAGAGGAGCGCTCTGTCTGCTGCTGCTGGCTCTCCTGTTGCACCGAGGGAGCTTTTGCAGTGTCCATCGTCAGAAAATGGGGCAGAAGCGCTTTACCTCTTTCCTAGGCTCTTTATATCCTCCCCCGGATATCCGGGTCAGCAGGTGTGGCCAGGGGTCCACCCCCTCCTGCTCCCCGCCCCACAGCCCCCCTGCACCTCCCCGCCGTCCCCACAGCAGGCGCCGCCCCATGATGCAGCCGCCAAAATTTTCAAAAACGCCGGCCGGTGTCTCACTTACGGTTCCGGCGGTGGAGACTACGCACCCTTTCTCAGCGCTCCCACAGACCCAGCCGTACCGTTTGCAGGCAAGTAAAGTCTCCCGCCGCATCGCCCCCCCTAGCAGGGACGCGAGCGGGAGATCTCAAAAAAGCCCAGCCGCGCCGCTGCAGTAGCGGCGTGCGGCGAACATTTCAAAAAAACCCCGCCGCGCCGTCCATAGCAGTGACGCGCGGCGGGAAATTCAAAACACCCCGCCGTCCACAGCAGCGACGCGCGGCGGGAAATTCAAAAACCCCCGCCGCGCCGTCCATAGTAGAGACGCGCGGCGGGAAATTCAAATTTCAAAAAAAAAAAAAAATATTTTTTTTTTTTTTTAAACCCCACGGCTGCACCACCTTAGCCGGCCCCCACCATGACAGGACTGCAGGAGAAGACAGGGAGCAGGCACCGGGACCAGGGAGAGGGGGGGATACTTACCAACCGGCGCTGGCTGGAAGACAGGGATCCTCTGGATACTGCTCCACCTGCTCCGCACACTGTCGTGGAATCCTACCCGGACCCACCGTGGCGCTTCCAGGGCTCCGCACCGGCCGAGGTAGGAGATCCCCCCCCTCCGCTACCTGGGTCGACCGGCCGGCCTGGGTCCTCCTGAAGATCTTCATCTGTAGGAAACCCGTCCTTCAGGAACAGGAAACCAACTGATGCGTGGGAGAGGTGCCGCCCTTTTTGTATCTGTAGGTTTCCTGTTCCTAAGGGCGGATCCCCTCTCTCTGTAGTGCTGTCATGGACGTTCGAATAAAGTGCTGTCACACCCTGAGCACTTAACACCTCATTTGCATATGGATTAATCCATTATTTTCAATGCAGCAACAGAAAAGAGATATAAAAGGTGTCTATGGATTTAGCTTTTAAAGGGAACCTGTCATGTCAATAATGTTATTAACCTCTAAATATGAGGTTAATCTGAAGGTAAACAGAATTATGGAAAAGCCCAGTGGCTGTGCTGAAAGTGCGATACCAGGGAGAAAAAGCACTATTTCTCCTGGAAGCCACCGGCTTTCAGTCATGCAAGCATGTCAATGCAGCTTCATACAGTATATCAGTACAGAGCAGTCAGTCAGTGCAAGCGTGTCCTTAAAGCTGCTGCTCTCAGTGCTGTGAGCGGTGACTAATTGCTCCGTTCACATCTGCATTACTGAAAGCTAGCAGCTTCTGGGAGAACTAAGGGTATGTGCCCACGATCAGGAACTGCTGTGGGTTTGATGCTGTATATTTATGCAGCGTCAAACCCGCAGCAGCCAGCTGTGACAGCACAGTGGATGGGATTTCTAGAAATCCCATAACCAATATGCGAGAATAATTGCCTGCGGATCACCCGTGGACACTGACATGCTGCATGTCTTTCAAGACTGCAGCATGTCAACTTCTCTTGCGTGAGACGCTGGTCTCCACAACAGAAATTACATCAATAGAATGTATTGAATGCGGTACATCCACATGGTACAAGTGAGCACATGCGGATTTACCTGTGTTCAAGAGAAGGCAGCGCTTTGGACACAGCGAACACGCACTCCGCCAAAGCGCTGCCAGTTCCAAATCGTTGGCATCCGGTCTAAAAGTTAATTTTCTCCCAGGTACCGCACTTTCAGTACAGCACCCGGACACCTCCATAACGCTGTTAGGCTGCAGATTAATAGTGTTATCGGACATGACAGGTTCCCTTTAAAGATCTGCATATTCGGTTTGGGAGATGGGGTCATGGGAGAGTGGTTTTCACTGGCAGTTTCCCTTGTAATTTATGAAGTATAGAATTTTAATCACAATAATGTGAGAAAAAGAAAAAACAGAAAACATTGAAGGCTAAAGAAATATTTAATCTGACATACAAGTTCATCCGAGTAGCTTTCCATGTATTTGCCAGTCTAGTACCAACATGTCCTGCAATTTTAAATACGGCAAGGAAATAAATGCATTCTATTTTTTTTTTGCAATCCCAAAGCATATATAAACATTTACAATGATTATGTACTCAAATACAGTAGCTGGGTTCATCTTTTTATGTAGCCACTGCCATGTAGTCGGTCGTACCAAACTGGAGAAATAAAGTAATACTGTTAAAGTATAAAATTAATAAATTAATTGGAGAAAGACATTGATATTAAAAATAATATAACTGTTATAGAATTATGTTCTCAAGTACATGGAAGGACTGTGAGAAGAACAAAATAAAGAACAATTCCTTTCCCCAATACACATGGAAATTAGAAAGAGGCCCCTGAGAATATAAATGCAGGCATTTGTCTTTTTAATTTGGATAAATTATGACTTTGTGCTACACATAATACATTAAAAAGGCACATCAATGCAGGCAGTGTAATATTGTACGCAAAACCCTACACTATATGTAGTGTCCGGCAAAAGAAAAGAAAAATAAACAGCCTTTCATAACCATCATTCCTCAGCATCCTAAAAAAATGCAAACGAACCAAACATAGCTTAAGGCTTTTGTCTTAAATCTTCCACTTGTGAAAGAATTAAGGGAAATGAGTAAGAGTTTGCATAACACTTCTGACCAGTAACTGGCGATTCGTCTTGACACAACCTTCAATCAATTGGGAAACTTGTATTCGGATAAGGTTAGCTATTTACAACAGAGCCAAAGTGACCAGGTATGTGGACCTCTACTTGGTGACATTGGTTGAATGTTACAGAATTCAGAGATTTTTTAGGAGGACAATACAATTGACAAAAAAAAAAAAAAAAAATCATAAAAAAGGACTAAACAAATCTACAGGATACTACACACTTTACAAAGGGATCCGTGACACGTACATAATTCTTTCTGCACAGAACAGCAAAGAAAAAAAAATGAAAATAAAAAAAGTACAGTTTAGTTCAAGTCTAGAAAATGATGTGCAAGTTACTCCATTGCATTCATGCTACAATAAATTATGACACTTTCCAGTGCATTAATAGCTCAAACCTAAGGTCTACTGAAGGGACCTGCACTTCACTGCATGGCAGCAAATTCGCAGAACCTTCCAGCACCGGCCAGTTTAGAATGGACCAGCTATGGCCAAGGAAACGCCCAGAAAACATGTTTTAGTACCAAGGAGAGGGAATAATCACTCGCTATCGGTCTCAAATTCAGTGTCGGACCATTCCACAGGGGCAATGAGACCTTTTCTTTGTGCGTATTCAATAATTGCCATGTAACAAAAGTAATATTGATCCCATGTTTGAATACTGAAAGCACGTTGAGTTCTCATTCTCTTCACTGTCTGTAGAACGTCCACTGTCCCAATGTTCTCCAGCCTGGACAAACAAATATCCAACGTACAAAAGGTACCTATTGATAGAAGACATCACCAGAATTAGCATAAAACAAATATTCAGTTACTTTATTCTATCAAATCTATATACCGTACGTGTGTACATAAGATAACCTACAATGTCATTTATACATTGAGACTCAAACCTGCATACCTTCAACACAAAATCTCAACTTCACCTAGTGGTATAATATTCAATAGCATGAACAGAATTACATCTCACCCATGCTCCCTCCTTACTGCTGTTACACATGCAACACAAGCGCTTTTTACGATGCTCTTGTTATTGCAGAAGTCAGCATAAAAACTACTACGCAAAAAAAATGCTGTAAAATAAGAATGCTTTCAAAAACAGAAGTGTTACTAGTTTGCATTTGGTTAGGTCGTGGAAGATCGTTTCGTATCATAGCAATACTGAGCAGCAAGGTCTATACCAAAGATTTCAATGTAGACAGATTTCAAGATGTGCTGTTCAAGCTCCTTTGAAGAAGCACCAAGAAGTGGGCAACATGGAGGACTGTAGACACAGTGGTAGGTCAAGGAAATTTATTTGAGCATATGAAAGACACACCATGCTTGCATCCCTTCAAAAGCAATATTTCCAGTAGTGGAATTAGCTCAGAACTGGCACAGCTACACCAGTCTACTGATCGTTCGGGAACTCTGACCAGAAATGGTCTCCACAGAAGGACAACCACAAACCATATCTTCGGTATGGAAAGCAGGCCAAGTGGTTGAAGTATGCACAGAAACATAGGAACAAGGGTGCAGAAAAATGGCAGAAAGTGCTCAGGAATGGCGAGTCAAAATATGAAATGTTTGGTTGTAACTGAAGACCGTTTGTTCGCCGATGGGCTGGAGAGCAGTACAATAAGGAGGTTGCTTGGAAGATTGAGGCTACAATTCAGAAAATGGATTAGGGATTTAGTCAAAAATACCGTAATAGTGTCCACAATGCTGAAAAATACAGAGCGATACATATCCATCATCTAATATTGTCAGGGAGGAGTCTGGCTACAGATTTATCGTGCAGTAAGCCAAAGACCCCAAGCATATAGCCAATATCAAACTGTCTTCAGCATAATAAAGAACAGAGCCCTGGAAGTGATAAAGAAGAAAAAAAAAAAAAAAAAAAAGGGACTGCACACATTCAGTAATACATTAATGTACAGGTGGAGAAATACACTATGTGGCCAATTTACAACCATATACACAGACGGTGTGTTGGCACACTGCATTCATGTATTCATTAGTCGCAGTGTGCATGTATATATTTGTATATTGACCACCTGTACATTAATTTAATACTGAAGGTGTGCAGATCCGATTTTTTTTCAGTACTAGGTATAGGGGGTTCAGCACCCTTATCCACCCAACTTCCCCATATAAGGTTGTAATTGAGAGCTACGACTGGTTTTCCTTTCACTCCCCATTCACCTGAGGCTGGTTTGGCACACAGAGGCAGGTCATAGACTGGTTAGGCACCATCCTTATTAAACCCTTCACCCCGAAGCCTGTTTTCACCTTACTGACCAGGCCAATTGTTTAAATTCTGACCAGCGTCACTTTGTGAGGTGTTAACTGTGGAACACTTCAATGGATCCCAGTGATTCTGAGGTTTTCTCGTGACATATTGTACTTCAAGTTAGTGGTAAAATTTGTTAGATACAACTTGCGTTTATTTGTGAACATATCGGAAATTTGGTGGAAATGTTCAATTTTTGAAACTTTTAAAGTTTTATGCTCTTAAACCAGAGTTATGTTACCCAAAATAGTCAATAAATAACATTTCCCAAATGTCTACTTTACATCAGCACAATTTTTGAAACTTTTCTTTGTTAGGAAGTTACAAGGGTTAAAAGTTGACCAGTGATTTCTCATTTTTCCAACAAAATTTACATCATCTTTGCTTTTTTTCTTGGGACCGCATCACATGTGAAGTAACTTTGGAGGGCCTACGTGACAGAAAATACCCCAAAGTGTCACCATTCTAAAAATTGCACCCCTCAAAACCATTTTCAAGAAGTTTATTAACCCTTCAGGTGCTTCACAGGAATTAATGCAATGTGAAAAGGGAAAAAATTAACTTTTTATTCACAAAAATTTTACTTTAGCCCCAATTTTTTTTATTTTCACAAGGGAAACAGGAGAAAACGGACCTAAAATATGTTGTGCAATTTCTTTAGAGTATGCCAATACCCCATATGTGGTAGAAAGCTACTGTTTAGCCTAACGGCAAGGGTCAGAAGGGAAGGAGCACCATTAGACTTTTTGAATGCAAAACTGTCAGGAATCGAGAGAAGACGCCATGTCGCGTTTGGACAGCCCCTAAAAAAAAGTTTGTATAAAAAAAAAAAATTAGTGACATTCATTAAACCAATGCCCTACCTATAAAGTTACTCTGAACCTTTTTTTTTTCCAAAAAAAAAAAAAACAGAAGTTACTAACACGACGATAAACTTTCCCCTAACGAATTAGCCAAGATGTTACCTGGTGCTAACGTTTATTTAATTTTTTCAAGAGAAAAAGGTTACCTCCCTATCAAGCTACTCTGCACTACTATTTTTTTTCGAAAAGAAAGATCAAACATCTCTTACACTGCAACGTCCACTCCCCAATGCGCTACGTTGTACTATTTTATTAAAGGAAAAAAAAAAAAAAATTCGGCCGTGACACTGTGATGTCCGCTACTCTACCTATATCTAAAAAAAAAAAAAAAAAAAATATGAAAGTCCCTTTGGCGCAGACTCTCATCAGCAGCTATACTGATCAGTGTGCTGCGGCCACTGGAAGAGCACGAATGCTCAGCACAGGACGCGCATACGTAAAAGGAACTAAACAAGTGGACAAAAAATACCATAGGGAGTGGGGAGGTATTGGGGTGGAGCTGAAAGACGGATTTTGGTAAGACCTTACCTGTAAAATCCTTTTCAGCGAAGGAAGGAAGGGAGACACAGTCATTACTAGTGGGTAGGCGGAGCCCACACAGGATAGAACACCTCAGATTAAAAAAGTGTTGACCGGCCCCTCCAGCTTGGGCTCCTCCTACTCCAGCTCTCCAGTCCGTACACAAGCTAAGGAAGAGCAAATATCACCAGAGGAGCAACATAACCCCTTCTGAAAAACTTCAGAGAAAAAAACAAGGAAACAGGTTATGCATATAACAGAAAAAACCACACAGTCCCAGGTACTACTCACTGAACCGGACCACTGCAATGAGCTGGCAATGCTGGAAACAGAGCCTTAGCGCGCCGACCTCAGCCCAGATAATCGCTATCAGAGAAGGGTCACGCCGCATCTGAAAACACAACAACACACTTCTGCCATGGGAGGGAGCTGTGTCTCCCTTCCTTCCTTCGCTGAAAAGGATTTTACAGGTAAGATCTTACCAAAATCCGTCTTTCAGCAGCAGATGGAAGGAAGGGAGACACAGTCATTACTAGTGGGACGTCCCAAAGCAGTCCAGAAATTAAGGGTGGGCAAAAAAACCAAAAGAGGCAGATTCCCAACAACCTAGAAAAATGCGCAACCAGCGCTAAATACAAGTTCACAAGAACTTTAAACTACAGCCGCCTGCAGGACCCTACGTCCCAAGGCCGCATCAGCGGAAGCACTAACGTCCACCTTATAAAATTTTGTAAACGTGTGGACGGAGCGCCAGGTCGCCGCCCGACAGAGCTGAGCTGCCGAGGCCCCTTGATGAAAGGCCCACGATGAACCCACAGCCCTCGTGGAGTGAGCTCGAATCTTAATCGGGCAAGGTTCACCCTTAAGTCGGTAAGCCTCTAAAATGGCCGACCGAATCCAACGAGCTATAGAGTCCTTGGAAGCTCGTTGACCACGTCCCACAACCTGCTGGAATCACAAACAGAGAATCCGATTTCCAAAAACTTTGATTAATAGACAAATAGAACTTCAAAGCCCGCACTAAATCCAATGTGTGCAAGGCCCGTTCCTTCGCATTCCTCGGCTCCGGACAGAGCGAGGGCAACACAATATCCTGGTTAACATGAAATTGTGACACCACCTTAGGTAGAAAATCGCCCCGAGTGCGGAGCACTACGCGATCCTGGTGAAACTCCAGGAAAGGAGGCGAGCAAGAAAGAGCCGCCAACTCAGAAACCCTTCTCAAAGAAGTGACCGCCACTAGGAAGGCAACCTTCCAAGAGAGCAAAGAAAGGCTAACAGAGTCCATAGGCTCAAAAGGCCCATGTTGGAGAGCCTCCAAGACAAGATTGAGCCGCCAAGGAGACACAAGCGCCTTCCGCTGCGGAAACTGAAGTGTTACTCCGCGAAAAAATGAACGTACGTCCCTACGCGAAGCGATAACCTTCCGAAACAGCAAGGACAGAGCCGAAACCTGACCCTTCAGAGTGCTAACTGCCAAACCCTTGTCCAGCCCGTACTGTAAAAAGGCCAACAAATTGGAATGGAAAAAATCCTCGGGTTCCTTGAAGAACCCGAACACCACGAAAAGAAGGCCTCCCAAGTCTTGTGATAAATCCTAGTAGTAGCCGGACCTCTGGCAGCTCGCAGAGTGGCAATGACTTCGGCTGAAAAACCCTGCCGGGTCAAGATTTCGGTCTCAAGAGCCACGCCGTCAAACGCAGAGATTTCAGGTCCGGATGACGAACGGGCCCTTGGGTTAACAGGTCCGGGCGAAGAGGGAGAGGAAGTGGAGGCGCTGCCAGAAGCGACACCAGCGTCGAGAACCACGTCCTCCTTGGCCAATCCGGGGCTACCAACATAGCCGGGACTCTCTCCAGTCTGATTCGACGCAACACCAGAGGAAGTAAGGATATCGGCGGGAACACATAGATTAGCTCGAATTGGTCCCACGGAGCCACCAGAGCATCCACCGCCACCGCCTTCGAGTCCTTGTACCTGGACATGAACGTCGGTAACTTGGCATTGAACCTGGATGCCATCAAATCCACTTGGGGAGTTCCCCATCGGGAACACAGCAGTGCAAAAATTTCCGGATGAAGACTCCATTCTCCGGGATCCATCTTCTCGCGACTGAGGAAGTCCGCCGTGATATTCTGAACTCCTGGAATGTGAATCGCAGAGATGGCTGGCACCCTGGCCTCGGCCCATACCAGGATCCGAGACACCTCCATCATGAGCCTGGAGCTCCTCGTCCCACCTTGATGGTTGATATACGCGACCGCCGTTGCGTTGTCTGTCTGCACTCGGACTGGTAGACCGCTTAAAGGGACCGTCCAGTGTTGGAGGCAAAGGAAAATTGCCCTCACTTCCAGGATGTTGATCGGCAGGACAGACTCTTCCGACGACCATACCCCCTGAATCCAGAGATCGTTCCAGACCCCCCCCAGCCCGTCAGGCTGGCATCGGTGGTTATGACCGACCACCTCGGAGGGAGAAAGGACTTCCCCAGGCATAACGCTTCCGGACGTAACCACCATCCTAGAGACTCTCGCACCCTGTGGGAGATGATGACACTGCAATCCAGCGAAGCCTGCGATCGATCCCAACGGTTCAAAATGAGCATTTGGAGAGCCCTGGAATGAAACTGGGCAAACGGAAGTGCCTCCATCGACGCCACCATCAAGCCCAGAAGGCGCATACACCTTCGAAGGGACATTGCTGTCGAAGACTTCATAACCTGTACATGCCGAAGAAGACTTGCTTGCTTGTCTGGAGGTAGAGACACCACTGCTCGTACCGTGTCGAAATGCATCCCCAAAAAAAGGATTGACTGCGACGGTTCCAGAGACGACATCTCCCAATTGACCAGCCACCCGAAGTCCTCCAGGAGCTGAAGGGATAGATTGCGAGCCGTCACCGCCTCCTCCTTCGAGGACGCCACAATCAAAAGGTCGTCCAGGTAGGGAAGAATCGTAACCCCGCCTTCGAAGGATCGCCATGAGAGGTGCCAGAATTTTTGTAAAAACTCTGGGTGCTGAGGCCAACCCGAATGGCAGGGCCACAAACTGGTAATGGTCCTGACCTATGGCAAAACGAAGGAAGCGTTGGTGGGCCCTTCCGACGGGAACATGCAAATAAGCGTCGCGAATGTCGATTGACACCAAAAAGTCGTTCTGCGACAGGGCCGCCACAACCGAGCGAAGTGACTCCATGCGGAATTTCCGGGTGCGGACATGCCGATTCGATCTTTTGAGATCCAGAATGAGGCGAAATTTGTCCTCCTTTTTGGGGACCACAAAGCGGTTGGAATAAAACCCTCTTCCCCGGTCCTCCGGCGGAACCGGTACCACCACACTCTTCTGCAGAAGGGAATCGACCTCCCGCAGTAGAGCGGCAAATAGCCCGAGCTCTGACGGAATGCGAGATTGACAAAAACTGTCCGGGGGTCGAGAAAGAAACTCTATGAAGTAGCCTGCCGACACAACCCGCGTCACCCAGACGTCCGAAACGCGGGAAACCCAAGTCGATTCGAATTGGAGCAGGCGACCCCCCACTCGAGAGCCCTCGAGTGAGGCCCTGGCGTCAGTCCGCCTTAGCGGGCTTTTTGTCAGCTTCCGCTTGTCTTGACGGAAGCTCTGTTTCCAGGGAGTGCGGGATTTCTGAGAGGTCTTTTTTCCTGAAAAAGATGGACGACCCGATCTCCAAGAGGGCTGACCGAACAGTCCCCTGGACCGAAAGGACCGCCGACTACTACCGGCACTAGGCCTGCCAGACGCAGAAGTCACAGCTCTTCGCTGCGGTAAAGCCGTTTCTTTCACCTTTGCCTTGGCAATCAACTCCGTGAGATCAGAACCAAATAGCTGACCACCCTTGTAAGCTAAAGATAGTAAACCTTGCTTGGAAACCGCGTCCCCGGTCCACTGTCTAAGCCACAGTGCTCTCCTGACTGTGACCGCCGAGGATTGCGCCCTGGACAGCAGTGCCGCAGTATCCAAACCTGCATCACTGCCATATCGGGCTACATCCTCCAACAACTTGAAAAGCCCATCTACCTCGGATAGCGGGGATCCATCTTAGATGGTCCAACCAGCTCAGGGAAGCTTTACAAGCACACATGGATCCTAGTACTGCTCTGAATCCATGACCCGCGGCCTCGTAGATGGATTTCGCCGCCATCTCCGTTTTTCTGTCCAGCGGATCCTGCAGACTCGCCTTCCCTTTAACAGGAAGTAATGAGGATTTGCTAAGCTGGGATAAAGGGACATCCACTTCAGGAGACGGAATCCAATTATCAATCAACTCCGTCGAACACGGATACAGTGTCTCAAAAAACCGTGTCCCCTGAAAACGTTTATCTGGACACAGGCGTTCCTTCTCCACTGCCCCATTAAGCTCATCCAGAGATGGTAATGCTGATCGCGACTTATGCGACTCCTGAAACATCCGAGCCGACTTACCAGGACGTCTAGTTACCTCCTCCGGTAACTGTAACGCCTCCCTCATGGCTCCAATAAAAGCTTCTGCACGGCCCAAAAAAGAGGCAGAGTGTCCCTGCCGATCCTCCTTATCCGAATCGGACATCTCCCCCGAGCTTGAAGGAGAACCCTCCATACCAAAGATCTCCGAGTCGCTACGCGGGAAGGATAGTACCGGCCTTTGGCGCTTCCTGCCATGAGAGGATCTAGCTGACACCCAACAACCTAGAAGGTCAGACAGGCCATCAATAGAACGAGTGAGGGCCTCCATTTTGACATCACTGAAACCTCCGACCGCTGCGCTTGACGCCGTCGAGGACTCCTGCGTGTCAGATACGCGAGACTGATCCTGTAGCGAACCTGGGAAACGGTCCGCACCTCCTGGGCCCTGATCTGACATGCCCTCACACAGTATATGGCAGGCTAAACCTGTCAGTAACTAGAAAAGTGTGGTTTCACAAAGGAAAGAAAAAACGAACGCTGAAGGGTTAAAGCTCTTAATGAGAGAGCTACCCCAGCTGTCCCCCAATTAAGGGTTAACCGCCTATTAGGGGTTAATGTCGCAGACTCCCCACAAACTTCTGTTAAATGAAAAGGGTGTGCGAGCCCCAGACAAAAAAAGACCTCTATATGAGGCTACAGCTGCAGGACAGCTCAGTCTGCCACCTAATTGTGCCTCAGAAAGGTGCCCTGCGCTGTGGGGGTGAGGGAGTTAAGCTTCTGCCCTGATAGGCAGGAGCGACTCACCCAGCTGGCCGCGGTGAAGTTCCTTCGGTCTGTCGGGAGGAGCGGAGAGTGAGGAGCCCGAAGCCTTCAATAATGACCGCCGCGCTGTGTAAGAGGGAAGCCGGAAGAGGAGAGGCAGGAGAAATCGCGCGCTCAGAGCGCTTCCTGCCCGCGAAAGACCGGGGAAGCGCGAAGCCAAGACCCCCGCCGGCTTAAAAAAAATCCTCCGCTCCTGCCCCGCTCCCATGTCCTGCAGGCATCCACCTGCGGACAAAAAAACACATCACCAAAATGAATACATGTAGCAGCGGCTGCGCAGCAGCCGCTGAAGCACTCAAAACGCAATTAAATGTTGAGTACTCACCCAGCTGAGTGCCACAGGGACCCCCAGGGATTTGTGGCGCTATGCCCATCGCTTCCCCCCGGGGGGGGAACGCAGTGACCCCAGAAGCGCGTTTGCCTCCCCGCCAGGGAAGCGACCCTCATCCCCCGGGGCCGGCAGGGTTCTGCAGGGACCACCTTAAAGGGTAATACAGATCCGCCAAGGGAGGGGTGGGGGTCCAGCAGCGCTGAGGCCCCTGAGACCTCAAGACCACTGGGATCCAAGTCTCTGTCCGATAAAAATAAAAAATTTTTCTGAGGAGCTGCTCTAGCAGCGACTATCCTCTGTGACCTCAAATTTTAGACTGGAGAGCTGGAGTAGGAGGAGCCCAAGCTGGAGGGGCCGGTCAACACTTTTTAAATCTGAGGTGTTCTATCCTGTGTGGGCTCCGCCTACCCACTAGTAATGACTGTCTCCCTTCCTTCCATCTGCTGCTGAAACAGGGATTTGGGAACTGCTGCGATAAAAGATCGGTCACACAGCACAAGAGATCTGAAGTAACAGAGTGGGCACACAACCACTCTGCACATCAACTATGAGGAAAAGATGGCGTGCAGAGTGGACTTCGCTATTTTAGATGAACCCTTTAGGCACTGATTAGTCAGTGACTATTGTTCAGCCAATCTGTGCATAAATCAGCTAAGGTGAATTCACGATCACCCCATCCATTGTGACTGCTGTGATTATTGTTGTCTCAGACAGCATGTCGGATTGTTTTTTTTTTATAACTTTATTGTAACATTGCTTTGATTGGCTAGTCAGAATTTTTTAGCCAATCACAGCAATCACCGATACGGGGAAGGGGGGCAGTACAGGCCTTTGGACGACATGCACGGAAGTCCTGCTGTCAGAGACCGCAGCTGTTTTATCTCCGTCACTGCGTGATGACTGGAAATGGCGGCGACGTATATGCGCTTCACTTTGCAGGAACGCACTTCTCGCAACGCCGTACATATATGGAGCATGTCTTGAAGTGGTTAAAAGGTCATCTTCACGGAGCTGGATGGCTCTTTGTTCCAAAAGCACCAAGTACATTACATTTTTAACGTTTAGAGCAATATTGGATTTCATGTATTCATTAGTCAGTGTGCTGCCGCATCATGTATATATATTTCAGTGTCATCGAGGCTGTGTGCGATTACATGCCGAGAAAGAAGGATTGAGAAAGTCTCCATCCACAGAACATCTAAAAGAAGTGCATTCTGACAATACAATTATACTACATTAATGCTCTAAATCCACGTTTGCACATCAGTAGTTGGTGAGTTTTTTCCATCAGTATTTGTAAGCCAAAACCAGGAGTGGAACAGAGGACAAGTATAAAAGAAATACAAATACTGATATGAAATATTTACAAATATTAAACGTGACCTAAAAAAAAAACAAGAAAAACTGTATATACTTAAGAATGCTATATACTAAATGAACGCTGTAAAAAAACATTAAAGCCACACTTCAGAGTAGTTTATGCACTCCCCACTTTCATAAAGTATTTGGTGAGGCTCCGCCACAAGTATTGTGCACCAACGGCAGTAACAGTCACCTGTTCTTCCAATGCCTGCACTGCAGTGGATCACTATGGGTGGCCCAGCAGGATGTCCTGTCCACTCTGACCCCAATGCTTGCACAGCCATGGCTTGATGTTGCTTTACTTGGGCTCTAAAGTCCAACATGGCAGAAGCAGATTTAGGCACCCCGAAATCAGGCCAACTCATGTATTGGTAATGGGCAACACTTCGACTTTCATTGGTCTGGAAAAAAACAAAGACAGCAGAAATTGGAAGGAGGCCGAGAGAAGGAAAGTATAACAAATCTGTAAGATTTCACTTAATGGAAACCAATTTTTAATTACACTTTTAATTCCACTGGTTCACAATGGTGCTGCAGACTACGAGAATGATGCACAACATGCTTTTGATAAGGATGCCAAGGTCAGGCTAAACTGGTAAGTTCATTATGTACCTGTTTATTGTAGAGATCCAGATGGGTTAGCTTGAAGTCTTGGAAGAGGTCTATATGAATGTTCCTGATAATAAAGTGCCCAGAATCCTCGCTTCTTCCAGCTTCCAGAGGCCAGTATTGTCCACATTTTATTCGTCCTCTTTCTATTACTCTACAAGATGAGAAAGACATAGAAAAAGAGCTAACACTCAAGTGAAAAGAAAAACAAGTGCTAGAACAAACAGATCAGCAAAATGATCAACAGATAGTAATGTACCGTAATTGACTATATGGGTTGTCAGGTAATGCTTTATACTAAAGCAATAAGCATTACATACCCGTTGAAGCCCCTGGCATTCCAGTGCCATGTCTCCACTGTTGCAGGCCTGTAAATAACCAGCAGGCTCAGCAGTAGTCTCATGCGGTCTTCCATGGAATCACTGCTGAGACCAATCACTGCAATGGTCTCATGTTCTAGACAGCGGAGAAGCAGTAAGTAATGCTTATTGTGTTATTTCATACCATTGCTTGCCCATTTCCAAAATTTATCCTGAAAAGGGACAATCACTTTTTCAACTGTTTGAAGGGATCTCCATGGTGAAACTCACCATCTACTAGTAAAAGTACAAGCCACCCTGCAGACATACTGCAATATGCTGCACAAGTATATTTACCTTGTTGTCATAACAATGATTAAAACTCTTTGTTCCCAAACCATACGCCAGAAATCGTCAAAGGTTTTTGGCAAAGGACCTAATTAGAGGGGGAAAAAGATAAGACTAATGGTGATCCATTAACCTGGTTCATGTCTGTTCCATTTCATATAGTGAGTGTCACCTCACAAGTGGGCAACCAACGGAAGTTAACTGTAAAAATCTCCAAAAGGTTGTTACAAATTATAATGAGCTTGTGTTAATAAGTTCATTTTAAATTCTACATAAAAAGTAACTTATAAACACAATTACTTATACGGTGTCAATATGGAGCTACAGTCGTTTTAATCAAGAGCTGAATTCACAATTCTGCAGGTTTTAGAACTAATTTAAAATCAAGCAAAACCAGCGGCGGTGGAGACAACACACACACACACACACACACAGCAGTGGTTGTTTTAATGTAAGTCTACTTTCTTTAATATGTACCTACCATACATTTACAATTTAAATGACGTTATGGAAGGATTAAAATTATTAGATTAGACTATGGCACTTATCAACACCAGGAATTTCTGCGAATCACTACCAACGTGAATAAGTGTTTAAAGTTCAAACCTAGTTCGCCAGCTGCATCACCATGACCATTTATACAGCAAGCAATGCTCAGGCCAATGTTTTGGTTGCTTGATGCAACTCTTGCTACATTTGACCATCTGTTCTTAAATTAAAGGGAATCTGTCACCCCATTTTTGGACTATGAGATGTGGCCACCGCCATCAGGGGCTTATCTACAGCATTCTGTAATGCTGTAGATAAGCACACTGTCACCTGAAAGAGAAGAAAAACGAGTTATATTATACTCACCCAGGGGCAGTCCGCCGCCCGATTCTGTCAGGAGGGAGTCACGGTCCGATCCGGCGCCTCCCATCTTTTAGCGATGACATCCTCTTTGCTTCCAGTCATGGCTACGGCACACTGCTCTGCCCTGTGGAGGGCAGAGCAGAGTACTGCAGTGCGCAGGCGCCGTGAAAGGTAGCAAAGAAGAGGACGTCTTCGCTAGAAGATGGGAGGTGCCAGACAGGACCGCGACTCTCTCTGGACTGAATCTGACACCGTACCGCCCCCCGGGTGAGTATAATATAACTCATTATTCTTCTCTTTCAGGTAATATCCGGGGCTTATCTACAGAATTACAGAATGCTGTAGATAAGCCCCTGATGGCGGTGGCCACATCTCAGTCAAAAAATGGGGTGACCGATTCCCTTTAAAAAGGTTGTCCAGGATCTTAAAAAAAAAAAAAAAAAAAAACACGTTTCTAACAGAATTTACTTCGCTGCAGTGGTCACTTGGCATGCGTCCACTTGTCAACAGTAGCCAATCAATAGCCTCAGCTGTCAGGTGCCATATATACAGGAGTCACTACCGACTGACTGCAGCGGTCACAGATTCATAACGCAAGTCTACTCTATCATAGTAAACACAAAGAGGGAATTAACAAAGGGGCAGGAGGGAATTTAAAAGACGTGCTTAAAAAAAAAAATCCTGTTAAGAGAAAAAAAAATATTCAGAACAACTCCTTTAACACAATAAAAGAAAAGAAAATACCTTGAGTAGCAATGTAGGCATATTTTCTTTTGTATCCATCCATAAAACTTGCATTGATGTAGTCAGTGGTCTATAAAAGATCAAATAAAAGTTTACTACTTGTATAAGCTTTCGACCAGTGAATTTAAGAATTTACTAACATGCAATATGAAATTCCAGCAGTAGATGGAGAAGTTTCTATGAATATACAGACTCATACAATGCTCTATAAGGCGGCAAAATATATTATACATATACACACACACACACATTATATACTGTATATCTCTGATCTAACCACATTAGATATGTACAGTGGGGAAAAAAAGTATTTAGTCAGTCACCAATTGTGCAAGTTCTCCCACTTAAAAAGATGAGAGGCCTGTAATTGACATCATAAGAAGACAACAACTATGAGATTCAAAATGAGAAAACAAATCCAGAAAATCACCTTGTCTGATTTGGCAAGATTTATTTTGCAAATTATGGTGGAAAAGACGGATTTTGGTAAGAACTTACCTGTAAAATCCTTTTCAGCGAAGAAGGAAGGGAGACACACTAGTCATTACTAGTGGGTAGGCAGAGCCCACACAGGATAGAACACCTCAGATTAAAAAGAGTGTTAACCGGCCCCTCCAGCTTGGGCTCCTCCTACTCCAGCTCTCCAGTCGCACACAAGCTAAGGAAGAGCAAATATCACCAGCGGAGCAACATAACCCCTTCTGAAACACTTCAGAGAAAAAACAAGAGGATAGGTTATGCATATAACAGAAAAAAACCCACACAGTCCCAGGTACTACTAACTGAACCTGACCACTGCGATGAGCTGGCAATGCTGGAACAGAGCCTTAGCGCGCCGACCTCAGCCCAGATAATCGCTATCAGAGAAGGGTCACGCCGCATCTGAAAACACAACAACACACTTCTGCCATGGGAGGGATCTGTGTCTCCCTTCCTTCTTCGCTGAAAAGGATTTTACAGGTAAGTTCTTACCAAAATCCGTCTTTCAGCAGCAGATGAAGGAAGGGAGACACACTAGTCATTACTAGTGGGACGTCCCAAAGCAGTCCAAAAATAAGGGTGGGCAAAAAACCAACAGAGGCAGATTCCCAACAACCTAGTTAAATGCGCAACTAGCGCTAAATACAATTTCACAAGAACTTTAAACTACAGCCGCCTGCAGGACCCTACGTCCTAAGGCCGCATCAGCGGAAGCACTGACGTCCACCTTATAAAATTTCGTAAATGTGTGGACGGAGCGCCAGGTCGCCGCCCGGCAGAGCTGCCGAGGCCCATTGATGAAAGGCCCACGATGAACCCACAGCCCTCGTGGAGTGAGCTCGAATCTTAACCGGGCAAGGTTCGCCCTTAAGTCGGTAAGCCTCTAAAATGGCCGACCGAATCCAACGAGCTATAGAATCCTTGGAAGCTCGTTGACCACGTCGACGACCTGCTGGAATCACAAACAGAAAATCCGACTTCCGAAAACTTTGAGTAATAGACAAATAGAACTTCAAAGCCCGCACTAGATCCAATGTGTGCAAGGCCCGTTCCTTTGCATTCCTCGGCTCTGGACAGAGCGAGGGCAACACAATATCCTGGTTAACATGAAATTGTGACACCACCTTAGGTAAAAAGTCACCCCGAGTGCGAAGTACTACGCGATCCAGGTGAAACTCCAGAAACTCCAGAAAAGGGGGCGAGCAAGAAAGAGCCGCCAACTCAGAGACCCTTCTCAAAGAAGTGACCGCCACAAGGAAGGCAACCTTCCAAGAGAGCAAAGCAAGACTAACAGAGTCCATAGGCTCAAAAGGCCCATGTTGAAGAGCCTCCAAAACAAGATTGAGCCGCCAAGGTGACACAAACGCCTTCCGCGGTGGAAACTGACGGGTTACTCCGCGAAAAAAGGAACGTACGTCCCTACGCGAAGCGATAGCCTTCCGAAATAGCAAGGACAGAGCAGAAACCTGCCCCTTCAGAGTGCTAACTGCCAAACCCTTGTCCAGCCCGTAAAGGCCAACAAATTGGGAATGGAAAAAAACCTCGGATTCCTTGAAGAATCCGAACACCACGAAAAGAAGGCTTCCCAAGTCTTGTGGTAAATCCTAGTAGTAGCCGGACCTCTGGCAGCTCGCAGAGTGGCAATGACTTCGGCTGAAAAACCTTGACGGGTCAAAATTTCGGTCTCAAGAGCCACGCCGTCAAACGCAGAGACTTCAGGTCCGGATGGCAAACGGGCCCTTGAGTTAACAGGTCTGGGCGAAGAGGGAGTGGAAGTGGAGGCGCTGCCAGAAGCGACACCAGCGTCGAGAACCACGTCCTCCTTGGCCAATCTGGGGCTATCAACATAGCCGGGACTCTCTCCAGTCTGATCCGACGCAACACCAGAGGGAGTAAGGATATCGGCGGGAACACATAGATTAGCTCGAACTGGTCCCACGGAGCCACTAGAGCCTCCACCGCTACAGCCTTCAGGTCCTTGTACCTGGACATGAACGTCGGTAACTTGGCATTGACCCTGGATGCCATCAAATCCACTTGGGGAGTTCCCCAACGGGAGCACAGCAGTGCAAAAATCTCCGGATGAAGACTCCATTCTCCGGGATCCATCTTTTCGCGACTGAGGAAGTCCGCCGTGATATTCTGAACTCCTGGAATGTGAATCGCAGAGATGGCTGGTACCCTGGTCTCGGCCCATACTAGAATCCGAGACACCTCCACCATGAGCCTGGAACTCCTCGTCCCGCCCTGATGGTTGATATACGCGACCGCCGTCGCGTTGTCTGTCTGCACTCGGACTGGTAGACCGCTTAAAGGGACCGTCCAGTGTTGGAGGCAAAGGAAAATTGCCCTCAGTTCCAGGATGTTGATCGGTAGGACAGACTCTTCCGACGACCATACTCCCTGAATCCAGAGATCGTTCCAGACACCCCCCAGCCCGTCAGGCTGGCATCGGTGGTTATGACCGACCACCTCGGAGGGAGGAAAGACTTCCCCAGGGATAACGCTTCCGGACGTAACCACCATCCTAGAGACTCTCGCACTCTGTGGGAGATGATGACACTGTAATCCAGCGAAGCCTGCGATCGATCCCAACGGCTCAGAATGAGCCTCTGGAGTGAAACTGGGCAAACGGAAGTGCCTCCATGGACGCCACCATCAAACCCAGAAGGCGCATACACCTTCGAAGGGACATCGCTGTCGAAGACTTCATAACCTGCACATGTCGAAGGAGACATGCTTGCTTGTCTGGAGGCAGGGACACCACTGCTCGTACCGTGTAGAAATGCATCCCCAAAAACAGGATTGACTGCGACGGTTCCAAAGACGACTTCTCCCAATTGACCAGCCACCCGAAGTCCTCCAGGAGCTGAAGGGATAGATTGCGAGCCGTCACCGCCTCCTCCTTTCAGGACGCCACAATCAAAAGGTCGTCCAGGTAGGGAAGAATCGTAACCCCCTGTCTTCGAAGGATTGCCATGAGAGGCGCCAGAATTTTTGTAAAAACTCTGGGCGCTGAGGCCAAACCGAATGGCAGAGCCACAAACTGGTAATGCTCCTGACCTATGGCAAAACGGAGGAAGCGTTGGTGGGCCCTTCCGACGGGAACATGCAAATAAGCGTCGCGAATGTCGATTGACACCAAAAAGTCTGCGACAGGGTTGCCACAACGGAGCGAAGCGACTCCATGCGGAATTTCCGGGTGTGGACATGCCGATTCAATCTTTTGAGATCCAGAATGGGACGAAACTTGTCCTTTTTGGGGACCACAAAAAGGTTGGAATAAAACCCTCTTCCCCGGTCCTCCGGCGGAACCGGTACCACCACACCCTTCTGCAGAAGGGAATCGACCTCTCGCAGTAGAGCGGCAAACAGCTCGGGCTCTGACGGAATGCGAGATTGGCAAAAACTGTCCGGGGGTCGAGAATAAAATTCTATGAAGTAGCCTGACGACACAACCCGCGTCACCCAGGCGTCTGGAACGCGGGAAACCCAAGTCGATTTGAATTGGAGCAGGCGACCCCCCCACTCGAGAGCCCTCGAGTGAGACCCTGGCGTCAGTCCGCCTTAGCGGGCTTTTTGTCAGCTTCCCGCTTGTCTTGACGGAAACTTTGTTTCCAGGGAGTGCGGGATTTCTGAGAGGTCTTTTTTCCTGAAAAAGAGGGACGACCCGATCCCCAAGAGGGCTGACCGAACAGTCCCCTGGACCAAAGGACCGCCGACCACTACCGGCACTAGGCCTGCCAGACGCAGAAGCCACAGCTCTTTGCTGCGGTAAAGCCGCTTCTTTTGCCTTTGCAATCAGCTCCGTGAGGTCAGATCCAAATAACTGACCACCCTTGTAAGCTAAAGATAGCAAACCTTGTTTGGAAACCGCGTCTCCGGTCCACTGTCTAAGCCACAGTGCTCTTCTGACTGTGACCGCTGAGGATTGCGCCCTGGAAAGCAGTGACGCAGTATCCAGACCTGCATCATAGCCATATCGGGCTGCGTTCTCCAACTATTTGAGAAGCCCATCTACCTCGGATAACGGAGATCCATCTTGCCACGCCGTCCGTAGACGGTCTAACCAGTTTAGGGAAGCTTTACAAGCACCCATGGACCCTAGTACTGCTCTGAATCCATGACCCGCGGCCTCGTAGATGGATTTCGCCGCCATCTCCGTTTTTCTGTCCAGCGGATCCTGCAGATTCGCCTTCCCTTTAACAGGAAGTAATGATGATTTGCTAAGCTAGGATAAAGGGACATCCACTTCAGGAGAAGGAATCCAATTATCAACCAACTCCGTCGAACACGGATAGAGCGTCTCAAAAAATCGTGTCCCCTGAAAACGTTTATCTGGACACAGGCGTTCCTTCTCCACTGCCTCATTAAGCTCATCCAGAGATGGCAATGTTGATCGCGACCTATGCGAATCCTGAAACATCCGGGCCGACTTACCAGGACGTCTAGTTACCTCCTCCGGTAACTGCAACGCCTCCCTCATGGCTCCAATAAAAGCCTCTGTACGGCCCAAAAGAGAGGCAGAATGTCCCTGCCGATCCTCCTTATCTGAATCAGACAACTCCCCATCCGAGCTTGAAGGGGAACCCTCCATGCCCGATATCTCCGAGTCGCTACGCGGGAAGGATGGCACCGGCCTGTGTCACTTCCTGCCATGTGAGGATCTAGCTGACACCCAATGACCTAGAAGATCAGACAGGCCATCAATAGAACGAGCGAGGGCCTCCATTTTGACATCACTGACACCTCCGACCGCTGCGCTTGACGCCGTCGAGGTCTGCGTGTCAGATACGCGAGACTGATCCTGTAGCGGATCTGGGAGACGGTCCGCACCTCCTGGACCCTGATCTGACATGCCCTTACCCAGTATATGGCAGGTCAAACCTGTCAGCAAGTAGGAAAAGTGTGGTTTCTTAGGAGACGAAACAAGAACGCTGAAGAGCTAAAGTTCTAAAAAGGAGAACTACCCCAGCTGTCCCTCAATTTAAAATATCCGCAGAATATGAGGATGGTACCAGCAGCAATTTTTAATGCTGGATTTTTGCCAGCTTGAAAGGGTTAACCGCCTATAGGGGTTAATGTCGCATGCTCCCCACAACCTCTTTTTAAATGCAAAAGGGTGTGCGAGCCCCAGACAAAAAAAGGTCTCTATATGAGACCACAGCTGCAGGATAGCGTAATCTGCCACTTATTACACAGAAAGGGTGCCCTGCGCTGTGGGGGTGAGGGAGTTAAGCTTCTGCCCTGACAGGCAGAAGCGACTCACCTAGCTGGCCGCGGTGCTGTGTTCCTTCGGTCGGTCGGGAGGAGCGGAGAGTGAGGAGCCCGGGGAGAATCAGTAATGGCCGCCGCGCTGAATGAGAGAGCCGGAAGAGAAGAGGCCGGCGAAATCGCGCGTTCAGAGCGCTTCCTGCCCGTGAGAGAGCGGGAAGCGCGAAGCCACGCCCCCCGCCGGTTTAAAAAAAAGCACGGGACTCCTACGCTCTCCGCTCCTGCCCCGTTCCCAAGTCCTGCAGGCATCCACCTGCGGACAAAAGTACAAGTCACCACACTGCACACATGTAACAGCGGCTGCCGCAGCAGCCGCTGGAGCACTCAAACACATTAAAATGTTTTTTTTTTTTGAGTACTCACCCAGCTGAGTGCCACAGGGACCCCCAGAGATTTGTGACGCTGTGCCCATCGCTTCCCCCCCAGGGCGGGGAACGCAGTGACCCCAGAAGCGTGGTTTGCGTCCCCGCAAGGGAAGCAACCCTCATCCCCCGGGGCCGGCAGGGTTCTGCAGGGACCACCTTAAAGGGTAATGCAGATCCGCCAAGGGAGGGGTGGGGGTCCAGCAGCGCTGAGACCCCTGAGACCTCTAGACCACGGGGGTCCAAGTCCCTGTCCGATATAAAAAAAAAAAAAAAAAAATCTTCTGAGGAGCTGCTTCAGCAGCGACTATCCTCTGTGATCTCAAATTTTAGACTGGAGAGCTGGAGTAGGAGGAGCCCAAGCTGGAGGGCCGGTTAACACTCTTTTTAATCTGAGGTGTTCTATCCTGTGTGGGCTCCGCCTACCCACTAGTAATGACTAGTGTGTCTCCCTTCCTTCATCTGCTGCTGAAATAAGTATTTTTTGTCATTAACAAAAGTTCATCTCAATATTTTGTTATATATTCTTTGTTGGCAAGACAGAGTTCAAACGTTTTCTGTAAGTCTTCACAAGGTTGGCGCACACTCTTGGCCCATTCCTCCATGTAGATCTCCTCTAGAGCAGTGATGTTTTGGGCCTGTTGCTGGGCAACACGGACTTTCAAATCCCTCCAAAGGTTTTCTATGGGGTTGAGATCAGGAGACTGGCTGACTCCAGGACCTTCATATGCTTCTTATGAAGCCACTCCTTCATTGCCCTGGCGGTGTGCTTGAGATCATTATCATGCTGAAAGACCCATCCATGTTTCATCTTCATTGCCCTTGCTGATGGAAGGAGGTTTGCACTCAAAATCTCACGATACATGGCCCCATTCTTCCTTTCATGTATATGGACCAGTCGTCCTGGTCCCTTTGCAGAAAAACAGCCCCAAAGCATGATGTTGCTACCCCCATGCTTCACAGTAGGTATGGTGTTCTTTGGATGCAACTCAGCATTCTGTCTCCTCCAAACACGACGAGTTTTGTTTCTACCAAACAGTTCTACTTTGGTTCCATCAGACCATATGACATTCTTCCCAATACTCTTCTGGATAATCCAAATGCTCTCTAGCAAACTTCAGACGTGCCCAGACATTTACAGGCTTAAGCAGGGGGACACGTCTGGCACTGCAGGATCTGAGTCCCTGGCAGCGTAGTGTGTTACTGATGGTAGCCTTTGTTATGGTGGTGCCAGCTCTATGCAGGTTATTTACTAGGTCCCTCGTGTGGTTCTGGGATTTTTGCTCACAGTTCTTGTGATGTGGTCACACAGATGATAGCGTGGGGAACACCATAGGAAGCCGGTAAAAATGCAAAACAAAAACTCAGCAAATCCACAAACATTTTTATACCTGCTTTTTTGACCGACTCAATTGAAGTCAATGGGTGCAGAAACGCACAAAGAATTGATATGCTGCAGAAAAAAAACGCACTGCAAATATGCACGGAAATTTACTGATCATGTGCACAACACTTCAAGCTCGTCACTTAATTACCTTGCACAAGCATTCCATCGCTTTTTTTGGACCATTTCTGCGCGGGAAAAAAACGCTGTGAAAACGCATTGTGTGCATATAGCCTAAGGCTCTGGGTACTCCTGAAGATGCAATATTAGCTCTAGAAAGGTTACTGCATTTAGGCCACATTCATACATTCAGTATTTTACATCAGTATTTGTAAGCCGGAACCAGGAGTGGGACAGTAAGAGGAAAAGTATAATAGAAACATGTCACCACTTCTGCATTTATCACCCACTCCTGGTTTTGACTTACAGATACTGATGTAAATAGCTCACCAAATATTGATAGTGTGCACATGGCCTACTACAGCTTAGAACCAGTGGTAGAAGCATAGCCCTGACGTGATGTCGCAGACAGCAATACATATTAGGCTACTTTCACACATCAGTTTTTTTGAATCAGGCATAATCCGTCCTATGCCTGATAGGACGGATCCGGCGCTGATTTTAAAAAACTGATGCAACTGATCAGGTTTTTTGCCTGATCCGTCCTGACCTTTTCAAACCGGAAAGATAAAATTTCCATGTTGAAAATGCAGGCTTGAATGTCCGGACCGAGGAGGGAGAGGGAGGGAGACAGAGGGAGAGGGAGGGAGAGAGGGGGAGAGAGAGGAAGAGAGGGAGAGAGAGAGAGAGGGAGAGAGGGGGAGAGAGAGGAAGAGAGAGAGAGAGAGAGAGAGAGAGAGAGAGAGAGAGAGAGAGAGAGAGGAGAGAGAGAGGAGAGAGAGAGGGGAGAGGAGAGGGAGACCTCGGACTCCGGATCAGTTTCCGGATTTGTCAAAACACTGGTCCGGCGCCATAGGTTTGCATTGTTTCCGGCCGCCTGAGGTGCCGATTCAGACACTGTCAGGCGCCTCCGGAAAAAAAAAAAAAAACGTTGCAGCCAGCGTCTTGTCCGGCCGCCGGAATGTACAATTCCGACGGATCTGGCCAAAAACGGATGCAACGCAGTGACATCAGGCGCGATCCGGCGCTAATGTAAGTCAATGCTAAAAAAACGCATCCGGTACCGGATCCGGTTTTTTAAAAACACGCCAGATCGCGCCTGATTCAAAAAGCCTGATTTGTGAAAGCAGCCTAAGACACTACCGCTGGCAATAGAGGAGTTGCACACTCATTTCCAGTCTGGTGGTTTCATCCATCTATGGCACAATAGTGATTATTTAGCTCCCCCTTGTGGTGAACTTCGCTTAACACAGCGAATTTCTGAAATATATCCTCTTTCCTCTGGTCACTGATTCTCAGTTTGGACATGTTTGTGCATTCCTATGTCACAATTGCTGCCTTATTGCATGCTCTTCAGTCAATAAGTGGGTGTAGAAAGTAATATATGATATAAAGCACACACACATGACTACCCTATCCACAAGGCAGTGTCTACACCAAGTAATATGCAGTCTAATGACAACACGTACCTGCACAGGACATGAACTCAGGGACACATGGCTTATTGGGGGGTTAGAATACCTATAATAGATTACATAGGCACTGCAGAGCGTCACACGTGGCACAATTTTAGGAGCCATTTTATACTATGTTACAGGAATAGAGAAGTGTCTACTCTAGAGGATGCTTATGATACAGAAGAGGAAGGCGGCAGACATTGCACGAGGGTCACATTGCATCTCCAACTGATTACTAAGCAGCTTCTTAAGGGCTACAGGGGTCTATAAGCAGGGCTGGGGAGAGGTGCGTGGGAAGCGCCTACCTAGGGTGCCAACCTGCACCAGATGAAGGGAGGGAGAACATCATATCGATTTAAAATTTATTTTTATTTACTGATTTTTCATTGATTAAAAAGAAAAGAGAAAAAAAGAATTCTTGTGGCGATGTCCAATAAGAACCCAGCCTTCTCAGACTAATCAAAGCACTCAACAAGCAATGAGCGCCTATCAGTGTGAGTGAGGAGAGAAGAGAGTGTGGCAGACATACCTCACTGCTCCTCCGGCCTGTTACTCCAGGCGCGTCCATGGTGGGCCCTGAGCAGTCATCCCCTCCTCCCCACAGGCTCCCCTGCTCAACCGTACTCCATCCATGGCATCCTTTTCCTGGGGTGTACATCGTGTACACACAGAAAAGGTGGTCAGGAGAAGAAGACCGTGAGGGAATCCACCCCACTCGGAGAGTGATCAGGGATTATAGTATGAGGGGGCAGAGAAAGATGACAGGACAGAGACAAGCTCAGGGGAAAGGCAGGCAATATAGTGTGTGTACAGTACAGACCAAAAGTTTGGACACACCTCATTTAAAGATTTTTCTGTATTTTCATGACTGTGAAAATTGTACATTCACACTGAAGGCATCAAAACTATGAATTAACACATGTGGAATTATATACTTAACAAAAAAGTGTGAAACAACTGAAATTATGTCTTGTATTCTAGGTTCTTCAAAGTAGCCACCTTTTGCTTTGATGACTGCTTTGCACACTCTTGGCATTCTCTTGATGAGCTTCAAGAGGTAGTCACCGGAAATGGTTTTCCCTTCACAGGTGTGCCCTGTCAGGTTTAATAAGTGGGATTTCTGGCCTTATAAATGGGGTTGGGAACATCAGTTATGTTGTGCAGAAGTCTGGTGGATACACAGCTGATAGTCCTACTGAATAGACTGTTAGAATTTGTATTATGGCAAGAAAAAAGCAGCTAAGTAAAGAAAAACGAGTGGCCATCATTACTTTAAGATATGAAGGTCAGTCAGTCCGAAAAATTGGGAAAACTTTGAAAGTGTTCCCAAGTGCAGTTGCAAAAACCATCAAGCGCTACAAAGAAACTGGCTCACATGAGGACTGCCCCAGGAAAGGAAGACCAAGAGTCACCTCTGCTTCTGAGGATAAGTTTATCCGAGTCACCAGCCTCAGAAATCGCAGGTTTACAGCAGCTCAGATTAGAGACCAGGTCAATGCCACACAGAGTTCTAGCAGCAGACACATCTCAACAACAACTGTTAAGAGAAGACTTTGTGCAGCAGGCCTTCATGGTAAAATAGCTGCTAGGAAACCACTGCTAAGGACAGGCAACAAGCAGAAGAGACTTGTTTGGGCTAAAGAACACAAGGAATGGACATTAGACCAGTGGAAATCTGTGCTTTGGTCTGATGAGTCCAAATTTGAGATCGTTGTTTCCAACCCCCTGTGTCTTTGTGCGACGCAGAAAAGGTGAACGGATGGAGTCTACATGCCTGGCTTCCACCGTGAAGCATGGAGGAGGTGGTGTGCTGGTGACATTGTTGGGGATTTATTCAAAATTGAAGGCATACTGAACCAGCATGGCTACCACAGCATCTTGCAGCGGCATGCTATTCCATCCGGTTTGCGTTTAGTTGGACTATCATTTATTTTTCAACAGGACAATGACCCCAAACACATCTCCAGGCTGTGTAAGGGCTATTTGACCAAGAAGGAAAGTGATGGGGTGCTACACCAGATGACCTGGTCTCCACAGTCACCAGACCTGAACCCAATCGAGATGGTTTGGGGTGAGCTGGACCGCAGAGTGAAGGCAAAAGGGCCAACAAGTGCTAAGCATCTCTGGGAACTCCTTCAAGATTGTTGGAAGACCATTTCCGGTGACTACCTCTTGAAACTCATCAAGAGAATGCCAAGAGGTGGCTACTTTGAAGAACCTAGAATATAAGACATAACTTCAGTTGTTACACACTTTTTGTTAAGTATATAATTCCACATGTGTTAATTCATAGTTTTGATGCCTTCAGTGTGAATGTACAATTTTCATAGTCCTGAAAACACAGAAAAATCTTTAAATGAGAAGGTGTGTCCAAACTTTTGGTCTGTACTGTGTGTGTATATATATATATATATATATATATATATATATATATATGTGTGTGTGTACATATACACACACACGTGCAGAGCTGAATTTGACAACCTCAGCTTTGCTCTACTACCTCCGACACATCTAGCTCTACTGCCTCTGACACAATCCTTTTTTCTACATCTGACATTTTCAACATCACACAAGATCAGCTCAGCTACATCTGAATAGCTCAGCTAAAGAAACAGACACTATATACATGCTATATAGCCCTGTTGTTGTGAGGAAAATACTTGCCTTCCTACTTGCAAAGAGCCATTACCAGCACAGCCCCCTTTCCAGGAAACAATGATTTCTCATTAGTTTTCAATTTGGCTGCATTTACACATCGCAGCAGCATTTTGGTTTAACCCCTTCACCCCCAAGGGTGGTTTGCACGTTAATGACCGGCCAATTTTTACAATTCTGACCACTGTCTCTTTATGAGGTTATAACTCTGGAATGCTTCAACGGATCTTCGCGATTCTGAGACTGTTTTCTCGTGACATATTGTACTTCATGTTAGTGGTAAAATTTCTTCGATATACCTTGCGTTTATTTTTGAAAAAAACGCAAATATGGCGAAAATTTTGAAAATTTTGCAATTTTCAAACTTTGAATTTTTTTTCCCTTAAAACAGAGAAATATGTCACACAAAATAGTTAATAAATAACATTTCCCACATGTCTACTTTACATCAGCACAATTTTGGAACCAAAATTTTTCTTTGTTAGGAAATTAGAAGGGTTAAAAGTTGACCAGTGATTTCTCATTTGTACAACAAAATTTACAAAGCCATTTTTTTAGAAACCACCTCACATTTGAAGTCACTTTGACGGGTCTAGCAGAAAATACCCAAAAGTGACACCATTATAAAAACTGCACCCCTCAAGCTACTCAAAACTACATTCAAGAAGTTTAATAACCCTTCAGGTGCTTCACAGGAGCTGAAGCAACGTGGATGGAAAAAATTAATATTTAACTTTTTAGCCACAAAAATTATCTTTTACAAACTTTTTTTTATTTTCACAAGGGTAAAAGGAGAAAATGGGCAGATAAAGTTGTTGTGCAATTTCTCCTGAGTACGCCAATACCCCATATGTGGGGGAAAACCACTGTTTGGGCACACGGCAGAGCTCGTAAGGGAAGGAGCGCCGTTTGACTTTTTCAAACTAAAATAGGCTGGAGTTGAGATTGGACGCCATGTCGTGTTTGGAGAGCCCCTGATACGCCTAAACAGTGGAAACCCCCCACAAGTGACACCATTTTGGAAACTAGACCCCCTAAGGAACTTATCTAGATCTGTTGTGAGCACTTTGAACCCCAAAGTGTTTCACAAAAGTATATAATGCCTGGGTGTGAAAAAAAAACAAAAAACAATTTTCCACAAAAATGATTTTTTAGTCCCAAATTTTTGATTTTTCCCAAGGAAATTGGACCCCAAAACTTGTTGTCCAATTTGTCCTGAGTACGCTGATACCCCATATGTGGGGGGGGGAAACTGTTTGGGCGCACGGTAGGGCGCCCTCCTTCCGCCCTGCTGGTCCCGCGCGCTCCTTCCCTGCTACTGGCCTTAGGGCGCGCGCCCGCACCCTCCCCCGCTCTTAAAGGAGCCGCGCGCATTTTCCAAATCAGTCTCCAGCCAATGCTGGAGGACTCCACCCTATATTAAGGGCTTCCTCCTTAATGTAGGTGCCCGAGCAATGTTGTTCCTGTGCAGTCTAACTCTGTTTCAGCCATCAGCTCCTGATTCCAGTTACCTGCCTGTTACCTGTCGGCTTGCCTGTCTGCCATCCGTCTGCAGTTCCATCCAGAGGTTCGGACGTCATCTGCAGAGATCCCCGGCTCTTGCCTGCTCACCTAGGAGCGATCATCTGCCATCTGACTGCAGCTCCATCCGGAAGTTCGGACATCATCTGCGGAGATCCCCGGCTCTTGCCTGCTCACCTGGGAGCGATCATCTGCCATCCGACTGCAGCTCCATCCGGAAGTTCGGACATCATCTGCAGAGATCCACGGCTCTTGCCTGCTCACCTGGGAGCGATCATCTGCCATCCGACTGCAGCCTACCTGGAGGCTCCACCATATCAGGTCGTATATGCCTGCCCTGTTCTAGAGACTGCCTGGTCACTTGCCGTGACAACCTGCCTGTCTAGAGACTGCCTGGTCACTTGCCGTGACAACCTGCCTGTCCAGAGACTGCCTGGTCACTTGCCGTGACAACCTGCCTGTCCAGAGACTGCCTGGTCACTTGCCGTGACAACCTGCCTGTCCAGAGACTGCCTGGTCACTTGCCGTGACAACCTGCCTGTCCCAGAGACTGCCTTGGTCACTTGCTGTGACAACCTGCCTGTCCAGATACTGCCTGGTCACTTGCCGTGACAACCTGCCTGTCCCAAAGACTGCCTTGGTCACTTGCTGTGACAACCTGCCTGTCCCAAAGACTGCCTTGGTCACTTGCTGTGACAACCTGCCTGTCCCAGAGACTGCCTTGGTCACTTGCTGTGACAACCTGCCTGTCCAGAGACTGCCTGGTCACTCGTCGTGACAGCCTGCCTGTCCAGAGACTGCCTCGGTCACTTACCGTTACAACCTGCCTGCCCAGAGACTTCCTTGGTCACTTGCTGTGACAAACCTGCCTGTCCAGAGACTACCTATATCCCCTGCCGTGATTCCCTGCCCCTTTTCCCGGTGCCACCCGCTCTCTTACAAGTAAACTCTCTTGTATAATAAAGCTTTGTGGTTCCACCCACCTGACCTGTCTCGTCAGTAGTTCCACCCACCAGACCCGTTACAGTTTGCTCGGGCCATGGAACCCGGTGGCACCCAAACCCCTTCACTCCCGGAACTGTGTCATGAGCTGTCTCGCCAGAGGTCTCAACAGGAGGCCATCCTGGGTCACCTGCGGAATGTCAATTCCCGTCTGGACACTCTGAATTCATCACCAGCAACCATCGCTGGAGCCATGACTCATAATCCGTCAGTCCCGCTGATTCCCAATTCCGTGGTTTCCATTCCCGGACCCCGACTGTCAGCTCCTCCTAGGTTTGGAGGCAATCCTGCTCTGGCTCGGGGTTTCATTAATCTGTGCACCCTGCATTTTGAACTCCTGGCACACCAGTTTAACTCTGACCGGGCCAAAATTGCCTTCATCATGTCCCATCTCACCGGAGAGGCCCTGGCCTGGCTTAATCCTCTCTGGGAGAGAGAGGATCCTCTGGTATCTGACCTGCCTGCTTTTCTCTCGGCCTTCCGGAAGGTATTCGACGAACCTGGACGGAAGACTTCCTCTGCATCATCTCTGCTGCGTCTCCGTCAGGAGAGCCTCACCGTTGGTCAATATGCCATACGGTTCCGGACTTTAGCCTCAGAACTAGCTTGGGACAATGAAGCTCTAATTTCGGTCTTCTGGGAGGGTCTGTCTGGCCGTATTAAAGACGAACTTGCCGGTCGGGACATTCCAACCTCTCTAGATGATTTAATAAATCTTGCCAATCGAATTGATCTACGGTTCCAGGAACGAGCCAAAGAGATCACCCGTAAAAAAATTTTTTTCCCATCTTGCACCCTCGTGTCAGAGATCTACAACCTCTTCCGTTTCTCCTCAGGTGCACACTGCTGAGCCTATGCAGGTCGACCAGACCAAGATGGTCAAAGCCCGTCTGGACTCACGCCGTGCCGAGAAAAGTTGCTTCTACTGCGGCAGTAAGGAGCACTGGATCCAAACCTGTCCGGAGAAGTCGGGAAACGCCTGTGTCTAGGTTCGCTCGGAGAGGTCAATCTAGACAAAAATAAATCCTCTTCATCCCTGCTGCTGTCGGTTTCAATTCTGCTCGGTAAGAACCGCCACTTCGAAATGGCCCAACTTGATTCTGGAGCAGCTGGGAATCTCGTGTCACAGGCTCTAGTAGAGAAGTATCGCATTCCCACCAAACCTCTTGTTGAACCTGTATCTGTTGCTCCTGTGGATGGGGGCCTCCTACCTCGTCCCATCCGACTTATCACCGAAGTCATAACCCTGCAGGTGGGAATGTTGCATTCTGAGAGCATCTCGTTTCATGTTTTACCCGGACTCTCTCATGCTTTCTTACTAGGTCTGCCTTGGCTCCAAAAACATGCACCTGTGCTCGACTGGCAGAATGGAGAGGTTCTTCGCTGGGGACAGGACTGTCATAAAACGTGTCTGGTGCCTGTTCATCCTGTCTATTCTTCTCCTACACCTGCTAATCTACCTGGACTCCCGATTCCATATTGGTCATTTGCTGATGTCTTCAATAAAAAGGAAGCAGAGACATTACCCCCGCAGAGACCATATGATTGCCCGATTGACCTGTTGCCCGGTACTACGCCTCCCCGTGGGCGTATTTACCCGTTGTCTGCTGCTGAGACCAGGTCGATGTCCGAATATATCGAGGAGAACTTAGCAAAGGGATTCATCCGGAAATCTACCTCCCAGCGGGAGCAGGTTTCTTCTTCGTTAAAAAGAAAGACGGATCTCTCCGTCCCTGTATTGACTACAGAGGCCTAAATTCGATCACGGTGAAGAATAAGTACCCTCTTCCGCTCATTCCAGAACTGTTTGATCGTCTTAGAGGGGCTAGAGTCTTCACCAAACTAGATCTTCGTGGAGCATACAACCTGGTTCGTATCCGTCGAGGAGATGAATGGAAGACGGCATTCAACACCCGGGACGGCCACTACGAGTACTTGGTGATGCCCTTTGGTCTCTGTAATGCTCCAGCAGTCTTTCAGGAGTTGGTCAATGACATCTTCCGGGACCTCCTCTACTCCTGTGTTGTGGTGTACCTTGACGACATCTTGGTCTTCTCTCCGAATCTTCAGTCTCACCAGAGGGATGTTCGTCAGGTTCTGCTCAGGCTCAGGCAGAATCACCTCTTCGCCAAATATGAGAAGTGCCTCTTTGAGCAGACTTCGCTTCCGTTTCTGGGCTACATTATTTCTCAGACAGGCCTACGAATGGATCCAGAGAAACTGTCTGCCATCGAGAAATGGCCCCGACCAGAGGGATTGAAGGCCATTCAGCGGTTTTTGGGATTCGCCAATTATTACCGTCTCTTCATACCGCACTTCTCTTCCAGGACTGCTCCAATCTCAGCGCTCACTCGCAAGGATGCTAACCCCAAACAGTGGACGACCGAAGCAGAGGAGGCCTTCCTTTCTCTGAAACAGGCCTTCTCTTCCGCTCCAGTGCTGCATCGCCCGGATGGCAACAAGCAGTTCTTCCTGGAGGTGGACGCTTCCTCTGCTGGAGCCGGAGCGGTTCTTACCCAAAAATCGCCATCCGGGAGGATGGTATCCTGCGGTTTCTTCTCCAAACTCTTCTCCTCCTCCGAGCGCAACTACTCCATAGGAGATCGAGAGTTATTGGCCATTAAGTTGGCATTGGAGGAGTGGCGTTACCTACTCGAAGGGGCTCTTCATCCGGTAATCATCTACACGGACCACAAAAATCTGGCATACCTCCAGCAGGCACAGAGACTTAATCCTCGCCAAGCCCGGTGGTCCTTGTTTTTTGCCCGCTTCGATTTTCTTTTGCATTTTCGCCCAGCTGACAAAAACGTCAAGGCGGATGCCTTGTCTCGGTCTTTCCTGGTGTCGGATCTCGAAGATGAGCCTAAACATATCATCGATCCCGCCAGAGTATGCAGGTGGCTCCCGTGAGTCTAAATCGTCTCCCTCCTGGTAAGACGTTCGTATCAGAAACCGATCGGAAGAGAATCCTACATTGGGGTCACTCGTCTAAACTCGCTGGCCACGCTGGTCAAAAAAAGACCCTCCAACTCATTACCCGGCATTATTGGTGGCCTACCCTGCACAAAGACGTAATAGACTTTGTTTCTGCCTGTGTTTCCTGTGCCCGCAACAAAGTTCCGAGACACCTGCCTACCGGCCGTCTTCTTCCGCTTCCTGTACCCGCTGCCCCCTGGCAGCATATAGCCATGGACTTCATTACTGATCTTCCCGTCTCTGCTGGTTGTACAGTCATTTGGGTGGTCACTGACCGCTTTTCCAAGATGGCTCACTTCATTCCTCTGCCAGGTCTTCCGTCTGCACCCGAGTTGGCTAAAGACTTTATCCGCCACATCTTCCGTCTTCATGGTCTGCCTCGTCACATTGTGTCGGATCGTGGGGTTCAGTTCACCTCACGTTTCTGGAGAGCCACTTGTAAGTTGCTAGACGTCACCCTGGATTTTTCCTCCGCTTACCACCCACAGTCCAATGGACAAGTTGAACGAATAAATCAGAATTTGACCAGTTATCTTCGACACTTCGTTAATGCCCACCATTCTGACTGGGTGGAGCTCCTGCCTTGGGCCGAATTCTCCTACAATAATCATGAGAGCGAATCTTCCACCAAGTCTCCGTTTTTTGTAGTCTTCGGTCAGCACCCTCGGATCCCTGTCCCTGTTTCCATCTCTGTGGACAATCCAGCTGCGGAATCTCTGGTTAGAGAATTCTCCTCCATCTGGGAGAGTACCCGGTCCGCACTCATTCAGTCTTCCGAGCGCATGAAAAGACATGCTGACAAAAAACGTCTGGATCCTCCTCAATTCCGTCCTGGGGACAAAGTCTGGCTTTCGTCCAAATATGTTCGACTCAAAATTCCGTCCTACAAGTTAGGTCCTCCTCGGTTCATCGGTCCTTTTGAGATCATCAGTCAGATCAATCCGGTGTCCTATAAATTGAAACTCCCGGCCAATTTGAGAATTCCTAATTCTTTTCATGTATTTCTCCTCAAACCTGTGGTTCTTAACTCTTTTTTTTAAGTCTACAGGTACACCTCCTGCTCCAGTGTCTGCTGATGATAAATTTGAGGTAGAGAACATTCTGGCCACAAAAAGGGTAGGAAGAAAGACTTATTTTTTGGTGGATTGGAAGGGGTTTGGTCCTGAGGAGAGAACCTGGGAGCCTCGGGAGAACATCCATGCCCCTCTTATCCTAGCTAAATTTCTTTCTGGCCTAAAGAAGGGGGGGCCTAGAGGGGGGGGTACTGTAGCGCCCGCGTCCCTGCCTGCTGCCAGACAGGGACGTCGCTCTCCTCACCTGCGCTCAGCGTCTCAGTGCTCCCAGCCTCCTCTGCGCCTCTGGCATCCTCGGCGCCCTCCTTCCGCCCTGCTGGTCCCGCGCGCTCCTTCCCTGCTACTGGCCTTAGGGCGCGCGCCCGCACCCTCCCCCGCTCTTAAAGGAGCCGCGCGCATTTTCCAAATCAGTCTCCAGCCAATGCTGGAGGACTCCACCCTATATTAAGGGCTTCCTCCTTAATGTAGGTGCCCGAGCAATGTTGTTCCTGTGCAGTTTAACTCTGTTTCAGCCATCAGCTCCTGATTCCAGTTACCTGCCTGTTACCTGTCGGCTTGCCTGTCTGCCATCCGTCTGCAGTTCCATCCAGAGGTTCGGACGTCATCTGCAGAGATCCCCGGCTCTTGCCTGCTCACCTAGGAGCGATCATCTGCCATCTGACTGCAGCTCCATCCGGAAGTTCGGACATCATCTGCGGAGATCCCCGGCTCTGCCTGCTCATCTGGGAGCGATCATCTGCCATCCGACTGCAGCTCCATCCGGAAGTTCGGACATCATCTGCAGAGATCCACGGCTCTTGCCTGCTCACCTGGGAGCGATCATCTGCCATCCGACTGCAGCCTACCTGGAGGCTCCACCATATCAGGTCGTATATGCCTGCCCTGTTCTAGAGACTGCCTGGTCACTTGCCGTGACAACCTGCCTGTCTAGAGACTGCCTGGTCACTTGCCGTGACAACCTGCCTGTCCAGAGACTGCCTGGTCACTTGCCGTGACAACCTGCCTGTCCAGAGACTGCCTGGTCACTTGCCGTGACAACCTGCCTGTCCAGAGACTGCCTGGTCACTTGCCGTGACAACCTGCCTGTCCAGAGACTGCCTGGTCACTTGCCGTGACAACCTGCCTGTCCCAGAGACTGCCTTGGTCACTTGCTGTGACAACCTGCCTGTCCAGATACTGCCTGGTCACTTGCCGTGACAACCTGCCTGTCCCAAAGACTGCCTTGGTCACTTGCTGTGACAACCTGCCTGTCCCAAAGACTGCCTTGGTCACTTGCTGTGACAACCTGCCTGTCCCAGAGACTGCCTTGGTCACTTGCTGTGACAACCTGCCTGTCCAGAGACTGCCTGGTCACTCGTCGTGACAGCCTGCCTGTCCAGAGACTGCCTCGGTCACTTACCGTTACAACCTGCCTGCCCAGAGACTTCCTTGGTCACTTGCTGTGACAAACCTGCCTGTCCAGAGACTACCTATATCCCCTGCCGTGATTCCCTGCCCCTTTTCCCGGGTGCCACCCGCTCTCTTACAAGTAAACTCTCTTGTATAATAAAGCTTTGTGGTTCCACCCACCTGACCTGTCTCGTCAGTAGTTCCACCCACCAGACCCGTTACAAATTATCTCTTAGTCACTAATTTTTTATTTTCCCCATAGGTAACAGGGGAAATTGGACCACAAAATTTGTTGTCCAATTTGTCCTGAGTACACTGATACCCCATATGTGAGGGGGAACCACTGTTTGGGTGCATGGCAGAGCTCGGAATGGAAGGAGCACCATTTGACTTTTTCCAACCAAAAGTGGCTGGAATTGAGATTGGACGCCATGTTGCATTTGGAGAGCCCCTGATGTGCCTAAACAGTGGAAACCCCCCACAAGTGACCCCATTTGGGAAACTAGACCCCCTAAGGAACTTATCTAGATCTTTGGTGAGCAATTTGAACCCCCAAGTGCTTCACACAAGTTTATAATGTAGAGCCGTAAAATTAAAAAATCATTTTTTCCACAAAATTGATCTTTTCACCCCAATTTTTATTTTCCCAAGGGAAACAAGACTCCAAAAGTTATTGTGCAATTTGTCCTGAGTGCGCTGATACCCCATATGTGGGGGTAAACCACTGTTTGGGTGCATGGCAGAGTTTGGAAGGGAAGTAGCGCCGTTTGACTTTTTCAACGCAGAATTGGCTGGATGCCATGTGGCATTTGGAGAGCCCCTGATGCGCCTAAACAGTGGAAACCCCCCACAAGTGACCCCATTTTGGAAAATAGACCCCACAAGGAACTTATCTAGATGTGTGGTGAGCACTTTGAACCCCGAAGTGCTTCACAGAAGTTTATAACGTACAGCCGTAAAAATAAAAAATCCTTTTTTTTTTTTTTTTTTTACAAAAATGATTTTTTCGCCCCCAATATTTTATTTTCACAAGGGTAACAGGAGAAATTGGACCCCAAAAGTTGTTGTCCATTTTGTCCTGAGTATGCTGATACCCAATATGTGGGAGTAAACTACTGTATGGGCGCACGTCGGGGCTCGGAAGGGAAGTAGTGACGTTTTGGATTGCAGACTTCGATGGAATGGTCTGGGGAATCATGTCGCATTTGGAGAGCCCCTGATGCGCCTAAACAGTGGAAACCCCCCACAAGTGACCCCATTTTGGAAAATAGACCCCACAAGGAACTTATCTAGAAGTGTGGTTAGCGCTATGAAGCCCCAAGTACTTCACAGAAGTTTTATAACATACAGCCGTAAAAACAAAAAAATCATTTTTTTTTTTTTTACAAAAATGATTTTGTCGCCCCCAGTTTTTTATTTTCCCAAGGGTAACAGGAGAAATAGGCCAAATTGCACAATAACTCTTGTGGTCCAGAGTACGCTGATACCCCATATGCGGGGGTAAACTACTGTTTGGGCGCATGGCAGAGCTCAGAAGTGAAGGAGCACCATTTGACTTTTTCAACGCAGAATTGGCTGGAATTGAGATCAGACGCCATGTCACATTTGGAGAGCCCCTGATGTGCCTAAACAGCAGAAACCCCCCAATTCTAACTCCAACCCTAACCCCAACACACCCCTAACCCTAGTCCCAACCCTAACCACAAACCTAACCCTAACACACCCCTAACCGTAATCCCAACCCAAATCCTAACGTTAGCGCCAACCCTAACCCTAACTTTAGCCGCAACCCTAACGGGAAAATGGAAATAAATACATTTTTTAATTTTATTATTTTCCCTAACTAAGGGAGTGATAAAGGGGGGTATGATTTACTATTTATAGCGGGTTTTTATGATTGGCAGCTGTCACGCTAAAAGACGCTTTTTATTGCAAAAAATAGTTTTTTGCATCACCACATTTTGAGAGCTATAATTTTTGCATATTTTGGCCCACAGAGTCATGTGAGGTCTTATTTTTTGCGGTACGAGTTGACTTTTTTATTGGTACCATTTTTGAGCACGTGACATTTTTTGATCGCTTTTTATTTCGATTTTTGGGAGGTTAGAATGAACAAAAATCAGCAATTCATGAATTTCTTTTGGGGAGGCGTTTATACCGTTCCGCGTGTGGTAAAATTGATAAAGCAGTTTTATTCTTCGGGTCAGTACGATTACGGTGATACCTCACTTATATCATTTTTTTTATGTTTTGGCGCTTTTATAGAATGAAAACAATTTTATATAAAAAAATTATTATTTTTGCATCGCTTTATTCTGCGAGCTATAACTTTTTTATTTTTTCACTGATGATGCTGTATGACGGCTCGTTTTTTGCGGGACAAGATGACGTTTT
>JARQOD010000001.1:297606075-297720275 GCA_033576555.1 Oophaga sylvatica
CTAAAAATTTTAAAATACAGATTTGAAGTTAAATTTTTTAAAACAAGTAATCCATAATTTGTATTAAAACTAACTTCAATCGGGAAAAAGATAAAAAAGGTTTGGGAATATAATTTATATGACCTTTGACACCCAAAAGTGTGGAATAAATATATCCCAAGGTTTCATGTCTTTCCCATCAATTAAGGAACTGTTTCCCTTTTCCCTTCTAGGCATCAAAACAAAATAGCAAACCCAATCAAGGTAATAAACTTCACTCCTTACTTGAACTTTTCCAATTTTTAAATGTTCACCCCCTCGCCATAAGACATTCGCTTCCGTCCTTTCTTACCATTGCTTTTATTCCTGTGTCCTGTTGTGATAAATATTATTCTTCAATTTTTTGGTATTATCTTCGCCTAAAGAAGACCAATTCCAAAAGCTTGAAATTTGTTACCATCTTTTCGTAGCCTTAAAAAGGTATCAACCACTGAGGACTTCACTAAATATTTTTTTTTCTACGGCTAACACGGTACGAAATACACTTTTTCCATATTGAATTGACGGGAATTTTAAAATTTTAATGGGGGGGCATTTATTATTCCGTTTGCACCCTAAATTTGCATTTTGTGACTTTCCTTGCTGAAAAAATGCGGGCCCAAAAGTTATCAATTTTACAAATTTAACACACCATTTTTTTAGTACGGGAATTGAAAAAATTTTTTCTACAAAAGCAAGGGTGTTTTTCTGTAGCACTGCATATAATGCATTCTTATTACATATTGCAAGCCCCAAAAGGCTTTGCAGAATGAAAATAAACAGGAAACACTTTTCTTACCAGGAGGTCAAAACTTACTTTGATACATCAAAAGCACCGACTGGTGGCTCTTTTCTAATTTCTTCATACTCCTGAAAAATGCCCCTCTTTTTCGCCCTCTTGACGTGCTGAACCAGACCTAGTACCGTCATGCCTCCTTCTTCAGGCATGTGTAAGGATTGCTCCATGTCTGCAGGCAGTGGTCGAGATTTCTGGGGTAAAGGCGGGATGGAAGGATTGTCAGCAGGCTGTTTATACAATGGCGTGTCCGGAGGGGTCTCCGATTGAGGAGGTGGTCTCCTACAGTTTGTATTTACGATGGCACTCTTATCACAACAATCGTAGTTTCCGCCAACGGCAGAACCATTCCAGTGCACACAGCCACTCACCCTGTGTGTCTCAGCGTAATTCTTAGTCCTGTTTTCATGGTAATGATTGTGAATAAGTCTGGTATTATCAGTCACATTCTGCTGGGTGCAATTAGAGTTCAGTCTATCACTCACAGGATTCTGCTCCGAGGAGTAGATTACAAAGAGATGGTCCATGCAGTCTCCATTTTCTTGGCCTTGTCTAGAATTAACACATGCCTGAATCCAAGCAACATGGCTTATTTTAGACGTTCCTCCCAAATGCTCTGGTAAAGATTCCTTAGGTATGTGGTTCACCAACTCGTGGGCTTTTACTGTGCGCACCTGTGGTGGAGACATTAGGACAGGGTCACAGTCATTACTGAAAGGCATTAAATAGTAAAACTAGTGTCAGGTTTCTAGTTTAGGATTAAAGAGCCATTAGCCTAGGTGTAGGGAGTCCACAGGGAAACTCATAGAAACAATGGACTTAAAGGATGTCTACTGATTTCAATGGCCAATTTGCTTAGTGAACTTGTAACAACTTGGCTTGAAAAAACAAACTTTAAATAAAAAAAAAAAAAAAAAAAAGTAACCGCCGTTTTAAATTTTCATTTTAGAAATTAAACAGTACACATGAAAATAAGAAGCTTTGTACTATATCTGTCAGAGAACTCTACTTATATCTATTTATGGAATGATCATTTTCAATGAATGGGTAAAATCTGTGAAATCTGTATTCAGTTAAGACCAATTTTCACATTAGAGATTGGAGGAGACAGTAGGTGATTTTAATGTTCTATGGAGGAGAAGGTAGTGACAGAGGCATTATGCTGCAAGCTCTTCTCAAACAACATTTACAGCTCTCCATAGAACATTATGAGCACCTGATGTAACCTGAAAGAAAAACAAGTTATATTATACTCACCAGTGGGGGCGGTCCAGTGCGGTTCAGTGGGCGTCGCAGGTCCGGAGCCTCCCATCTTCATGCGATGACGTCCTCCTCCTTGCTTCCTGTCGCGGCTCCTGCGCGGGCATATTGATCTGTCCTGTTGAGGGCAGAGCAACGTACTGCAGTGCGCAGGTGCTGGGCCTCTCTGACCTTTCCCGGCGCCTGCACATTGCAGTACTCTGCTCTGCCCTCAACAGGACAGATCAGTATGCCTGCGACGGAGCCACGTCACGAAGCAAGAAAGATGACGACATCGCAAGAAGATGGGAGGCGCCAGACCCGGACCTGCGACGCCCATTGAACCGCACCAGACCACCCCCACGGGCGAGTATAATATAACTTGTTTTTCTTCTCTTTCAGGTTACATCGGGGGCTTATCTACAGCATTCCAGAATACTGTAGGTAAGCCCCTAAGGGCGGTGGCCACATCTTATATCCGAAGAAGGAGGTGACAGGATCCCTTTAACATATTGCATCCACCATACAATAAAGCACTGTGTACTTACAATTGCTCGTTTTGCCATACTACTTAGTAAATTCTTCTCTTTTTCTCTGCTCTACGTGGAAACAGGAAGTCTCTTTTCCTGGCAGAAATCATTCCCCACTTCAACTTTTGAGTCAGCTGCTCCCTCCCCCCGTCAGGGGACTTTTGCAGTGACTTATGACTCATGCAGAGAAAACTGACCTCCTGTTTCTACATTAAGCTTAAAAGGATTCAGCTAGTCAGTTTTTAATCATGTGACGTCATATACCTAATGGAAAAACAGGGATTTTTGTGTGTACTCATCGTAAAATCCTTTTCTTCGAGCCAATCATTGGGAGACACACGACCATGGGTGTTATGCTGCTGCCACTAGGAGGACACTAAGCAAAATATAATAAAGAATTAACTCCTCCTCCGCAGTATACACCCTCTGCTGGCTCTCTCGTGAACCAGTTCGGTGCCAAAGCAGTAGGAGCTCAAAAACAGAATTTACAAACAGAATTGCACAACGTCAAAACCAAAACAGAGTACAAGCCAATAGGCTAACAGGGTGGGTGCTGTGTCCCCCAATGAGTGGCTCGGAGAAAAGGATTTTACGGTGAGTACACAAAATCCCTGTTTCTCCTTCGCCTCATTGAGGGGACACATGACCATGGGACGTCCTAAAGCAGTCCCTGGGTGGGAAAAAAACATCACAACCGGTGAAAACCTCACGCACCCAAGGCTTACAGGAATAAGCGATTGCAGGAACCTACAGATGCGAAACTGCCGAGTGCAGAATCTGTCTGCCGAGGGCCGCATCTGAAGAAACCAGAGTATGAATATTGTAATGCTTAACAAACGTGTGAAGGCTGGACCAAGTCGCAGCTTTGCACACTTGCTGTGCGGAAGCTTGGTGCCGGATGGCCCAAGAAGCCCCCACTGACCGAGTGGAATGTGCCCTAATCCCTGCCGGGATAGGCTGACCTTTGACTCCGTAAGATTCTTGGATTGCTGAACGAATCCATCTGGCTATTGTGGCCTTAGAGGCCGGCAAACCTTTCTTGTGTCCCTCCGGAAGCACAAAAAGGGCATCTGATTTTCGAAAAGATGCTGTTCTGGAAATGTATCTTCTGAGAGCTCTCACCAAGTCCAAAGTGTGAAGAGCTTTTTCGGTACGATGAACTGGAGCCGGACAGAACGAGGCAGAACTATGTCTTCATTCAGGTGAAAAGCCGAGACGACTTTAGGCAAAAAAGACGGGGAAGTTCTGAGCACCACCTTGTCTTGGTGAAAAATCAGAAATGGAGGTTTGCACGACAAAGCTGCCAGTTCCGAGACCCGTCTGATGGATGTTATTGCCACAAGAAAGGCAATTTTCCAAGAGAGGAGAGAGAAGGAAACCTCCTGTAATGGCTCAAAAGGGGTCTCTTGTAGAGCACTGAGGACCAAGTTAAGGTCCCAAGGTTCCAAGGGCATCTTGTAAGGAGGAACAAGATGCTAAACTCCCTGCATGAAAGTCTTGACCTGCAGCCTTAAAGCTATCCGTCTCTGGAAAAGAACGGATAGAGGGGAGATCTGGCCTTTGAGAGAGGCCAATGCTAGACCCGAATCCAATCCTGCTTGAAGAAATTCCAGAATGCAGGGAATGGAGAACACCAACGGGGAACGACCCTTATCCTTGCACTATGAGAAAAATGTTTTCCAAATGCGATGGTAGATGCGCATGGATACAGGCTTTCTAGCATTGATCATGGTGGATGCCACTGGACCCGAGAAACCTGCTCGGCTTAGGATCCAGGATTCAATGGCCAGGCCATTAAACTCAGTACTCTCGAGTTCTGGTGGCAAATGGGTCCCTGGGATAGTAAATCTGGCCGATCCGGTAACCGCCAGGGAACGTCGGCGAGCAGATGTACTAATTCCGCATGCCAAGCTCGGCGTGGCCAGTCGGGAGCAACAAGGATCACCGGAACGCCTTCCGCTTTGATCTTCCGGATGACCCTTGGGATCGGTGGAAGTGGAGGAAAGATGTAAGGGAGACGACACTGGCTCCATGGAAGTACTAGAGCGTCCGAGCCGATGGCTGATGGATCGCGGGATTGGGCTACAAATGCCGGGACCTTGGCATTCTGCCTGGAGGTCCACATCTGGAGTGCCCCAGCGCTGGCAAATTTGATGAAAGACTTCCGGGTGAAGAGACCACTCTCCTGAGACTATGCCCTGGCGGCTGAGAAAATCCGCCTCCCAATTCTTTACTCCCGGAATATGAACAGCCGAGATGAGCGAATGATTTGTCTCGGCCCATTGCAAAATGTGCGTTACCTTGATCATCGCTTTACTGCTTCGCGTGCCTCCTTGGCGATTGATGTACGCCACAGCCGTGGCATTGTCTGACTGGATCCGGACGGGACGTCCGGCCAAAAAATCATGAAAGTGATGAAGAGCCAGCCTTATTGATCAGATCTCGAGAATATTGATCGGAAGGCTGGTTTCCATCGTAGACCAACGTCCCTAAGCCGTGTGGTGATGAAAGATCGCACCCCATCCGAGTAGGCTGGCATCAGTGGTCACTACCAACCAGTGCACAGGGAGGAAAGATCTTCCCTGACCCAATGAGGACGTTGCAGCCCACCACCGGAGAGACCATCTGATTCTGGGTGCAAGGAAAAAACGGCGACCTAAGGAGGCTGGATTCTTGTCCCAGGCTGAGATCAAGGCCTGTTGGAGAGGACGGAGGTGAAATTGGGCAAATGGTACTGCCTCGATGGATGCCACCATTTTGCCCAGGACCTGCATGGCGAACCGAAGGGAGTGAGAGCGGCCCAGAGATAGATTGGGCTCCTCGGGTTAGAGAGGAAATCTTGTCCGGAGGGAGAATTACCAACCCTCATGAAGTGTCCAAGACCATCCCCAGAAAGGAAATTTGTTGGGATGGAACTGGTAGTCATGACCATTGTGAATATCTGGGGGCGGTGGCAAGCCCAAAGGGCAGAGCAGTGAATTGAAAAAGTTCGTCTTTAACTGCAAAACGTAGGAATCTCTGATGAATTTCGAAGATTGGAATGTTGATGCAAGGTATTCTCCTTTCTCCAGAGAAGCGATGACGGAATGGAGGGATTCCATCCTGAAGTGGCGCACTGTGACAAATCTGTTCAACAGCTTTAGGTCTACGATGGGACGCATGGTTCCGTCCTTCTTTGGAACCACGAACAGGTTTGAGTAAAAACCTTTGAACCTTTCCGTGGGAGGAATCGGGACGATGACTGACCTGTTGCGGAGGGCGTATATGGCTTGGTAAAAAGGAAGCGCGAGCGCCTTGGACTTTGGAAGACGGGACCGGAAGAAACACGTTGGAGGAAGAGACGTGAATTCGATTTTGTATCCGGAAGACACGAGATCTCTGACCCAATGGTTGTGAACGACCATTAACCAGACTTGGCGAAACAAGGACAGACGGCCGCCTACCTTGCCTGTGTCTTCCGGACACAGCTAAGAGTCATTGAGAAGAGAACTTGCAGGAAGGGGCGCTTTTGGGTCTGGATTGGGGAGATCTGTTTCTCCAGGAATTAGAAGGTCTGAAGGAAGGGTGGGAACCTCTGCCCCTGCGTGGGGGGCGGGATGAGCTAGTGGAAGTGGCTGTGGACGACCAGCCAGTGGTATTGCGAAAAGTTCGGAAGCGAGCCTGGAATTGGTTTCGAAAGGGTCGACTCTGCCTACGTTGAGGGAGAAATTTGCTTTTCCACCAGTAGTATCCAAGATGATCTGATCGAGTTTATCCCGAACAAACGCCCATACTGGTAAGGTAGGGAAGTCAAGGATTTCTTTGACGCAGAATCTGCCCGGCATTCTCGGAGCCACAATGCTCTTCTGATGGTAACAGCATTGGCGGCTGCAAGTGCGGAATAATTAGCCGCATCTAGGGAGGCATTAACTATGTAATCTCCTGCCTGGGCGATCTGATAGGCGAGACTGGACACCTCAGATGGCAGGCTATTGCACCTACTGGTTTTCACTATGGCCTCTGCCCAGGCTACCATAGCTCTAGCTACCCAAGTGGTAGCGAATGAAGGAAATAAAGTAGCTCCAGTAGCCTCAAAGACCGACTTGGCCAGACTATCAATCTGACGATCAGTGGGATTTTTAATGGTAGATCCGTCACTCAAGGACAGAAGAGTTTTTGAAGCGAGTCTTGATATGTGCGGATCGACTGCAGGGTCAACTCCTGTCTCAGAGTAGATGGAAAAGGGTACCGCATTTCTAGCGGCTTTAGGCCCGAGAATTGCTTATCTGGGCGATTTCTATGCCTCTTGAGGATGTCAGTAAACTCAGGATGGTTAGTGAAAACCCTATGGGGCCGTTTTGTACGTTTAAAAGACACCGGGTGATCTGGATTAATACCAGGTTCTTTGTCTATTTCCAGAATATGATTAACCGCTTCAATGAGAGAATCTATAGACTCCTGGAACTCAGGGGAGTTCGGGTCTGGGCCACATCTGACTCGTATTCTGAGTCATGCTCACTGCCAACCCCTGGTGAAGGGGAACGAGACACAGAGCTAGCGGATGCAGAAGCATCGGAGTTCCGTGAGGACGCGTCACGAGTACGTTTCCTAGAAGAATGTGTACCCTGTGTCGCTGTCCGGCCTTTGTCTGAGGAAAGCTCTTGTGTGGCTGAAGGGCCTGCTACAGGGGGTAAGAAGACGCCCTGGCTAGAGGAAGAACCATGAAAGGATTCTATGGCCCTTGCGAGAGAAGCCACGGATTGCGCCAAAGAAGCAGCCCACTCAGGGGGACTAACACCGCTTTGTTCCACAGTAGCGAGGGGCTCCTGAGGCTTCACAGTCCGTACAGAGGATTGGGATGTTTCCGTGGGAAGGAAACAATGCATGAGGTACATGAGGCATATATCACCGTGTGCGTCTTATCTGCTATCTTATTAGCCTTTGATTGAGACATAATGCAAATTTCCAAAGGAAGCTGTGAACTGCTGCGGGACTTGCTTGCAGTGTATGGTTAAGCAGAGAGTGAGCCCGCAGCTGAGCGGATGATGCCTGCAGTGGAGTGGTTAATGGCTGCCGCAGAGGAGATAACGCCTGCAGCGGAGGGTTAATGCCTGCAGCGAATGTAAGCAGCGTGCACCTGCAGTAGTGTGGCTATATTACCCAGGTCCTGCGTGCCCCCAAGAGAAGTGCTTGTTGCAACGGAGCTGGAGAAGGAAAATGGTGTTCCCCCCATCTTCCGGTCTAGGACGCGCCAGGAAGTAATGTCCGATAGTAGAATTGGTGCTTCTCGTGAGTTGCGAGAAGCGCCAGATACAGTGGGCATAGAAAAAAGGAGAGGAGGGGCTAGGAAGACAGTGGGCGGAGAAGGGACAAGTATGCAGAGCCTGTCCCCGCCTGCTCTGTACAAGCCTGGCCAGAAGCGCTGGAAAAGGGGGCAGAGCCAGCAGAAAAGGCGGAACCGGCCGAGACATGGGCGGAGTTGGGCCTAACAGACGACCGAAGTCGGGGACTAAATTAGAGGCCGCGGCGATGGAGACGCTGCGGCGGTAGCGGCTGCGGCAATGACGGCTGCGGCAACCATGAGAAGGCCGCGATAGAAGAATGGCCGTGGCGGTGCGGCGGCTGCTGCCCTGGGACCGGGTGCCTATTACCCCGCGGGCCCAGACAACAAGACAGGACCCTGGGGAAGGAGGGAGGGAAGGGAGCCCTCCCTCCCATGTACTCACGATGCAGCAGAGTCAGGAGGACGCCAGGTATTCCACTGTCATTCAGTCATGGTGCAAGGAGCATGGGTCGCGCCCGCTCATCCTCAATCCACCATCTCTTTGATAGGGTGGTGGAGAGGGGCCATTTTCTTCCTGGCACCAGCCACTATCTCAATCCACGATCCCTTTGATAGGGAGGTGGAGAGGAGTCACATGCTTTCTCGCACCAGCCACTTTCTGACATTGGTGGTGCAGTGGGGCCATTCTGAAACGCTGTCAGGCTGCTGGTCTGGCTCCGGAAGGGGGTACGTGGGGGCGACACCCCACGTTCCCGTCCGTTGTTGGTGTGGGGAGAGCGGCCCCATTGAAGGATCTGTCACCCCTAAGAGCCCAGACAGACACGGGTTCCCGCCTGTTGAAGTTTTATGGAGATCGGGACCTTGAAAGGTCCCGTCGCCCTTGATCCGTGAGAAAAATAGAAGAAAAAATAGAAAAAAAGGAAAATAAAAATGGACAATAAAATAAGAAAGTTGGGGTCTGCAACCAGATCCTAGTGCCTCCTAAAAACACTAAGCAAGAACTGGTTCACGAGAGCCAGAAGACAGTGTATACTGCGGAGGAGGAGTTAACTTTTTATTGTATTTTTGCTTAGTGTCCTCCTAGTGGCAGCAGCATAACACCCATGGTCGTGTGTCCCCCAATGAGGCGAAGGAGAAAGAAGAATTTGCTGAAAAAAGGCAAAATGAGCAATTGTAAGTACACAGTGCTATATAATATGATAATTGCAATATATTAAAAGGATAAAAAAATGTAAAGAGGCACTCCCATCAACGTCCATAGTAAAGATACATTCAAAAGACAATGCTACTTTACAAATAATCCGGACCTGCGGTAGAAAAATACAAACTAATTGAGCTTACAATAATATGTTATTACAGCTCATAGGGAAAAAAAAACAAACAACAAAATCAAAATCAACAAGCAAAAGTAAAAAACACAAAAAAGCAAAACATACAAAATATATAATACGCTACCCGTTCTCTCAGCTTTTCTCGGACGAAAAGGCGTAAAACAGCAAATGGAGCTCGAAACCAAAGAGGAGAGGATACAATAAAAACACATTTTAACCGCGCAGGAAAAGCACCCTAGAGACAAAAGGAAGGAATGAAAAATTGAACACACAAAAGAAAAAAAAACAAAAACGTATCCTACAGAAGATTTCCATATGACTCCACAACAGGTCATGAAATACAGCTGATAAACATTAGCATGATATAGACTGATCACCTGCCTATGTGTGTAATCATGATTGAGTGAAGCACGTGACAAAGGGTAGAGGAGTCTCAGAGCAACTAGCGCCCCCAAAAGGATGAGCTCCGTAACTAAAAATGTGCATGTTTGCAGATTTAGAACCAAATTCACTCTACTTCATTGTACAAGGGTGGAATTCGCACAAAATGGAGTAAACTGCAGATCTGAAATCTTGGAGCATTTGCGTTTAAAGTAGCACACCAGAATGCTTTATATTGCACATATAGCTGTGTAATTATTTTTTATCATTATTTATAGGCAGCTGATTCCCAGGCTGCACAGCAGTCCACTACATGCTCTGAAGAGTAGACAGGAAGTCAGTCTCTGGATTTCCTGTGTACTACAGGATGGACATCACACATCAATCACTCCGCTCACCAACCAACTAGACCCACTTTGTGCCAGCACCACACAACTTTCATTTTATATTCTGCTGCTGACCAATTAAGCTGCGCTGTGACTGGTTGTTAAAAAGTTTTATGTTGGATAATTTCATTAATCCGCCATTAGATAGGAGCAATGTCATAACACTCTGCTTTTCCCCTGGAAAGCCAGAGGCATCATGGGAAATGTAGACTGCATTAGGAGATCCATATCAGAGTAAAAGGAGGCATCAAGATGGCAAACTATCTGGAAATGACACATTACAGGGGTTCTAAAAGAAGATGAATAAAATTGCACAAATGCCAAAATTTTAACAGCAACCCGTCCAATTTGAAGACAGCTCCAAGGACCTGTGTCTCAATGACAGAAGAGTCGGATAAACACGAAGAAAAAGAATCTTCTAAGGCCTGGGTCTCACATAGCGATACACCAGCGATCCCGACAACGATCAGGATCGCTGGTGTGTCGCTACATGATCGCTGCTGAGCTGCCAAACAGGCAGCGATCAGCACAGCGACACTGCGGGTAACATCGCTTAGTTACCCGCAGTGTACCTTGGATACCAGCGCCCTGATGCAGGGAGCTGGTAACCAAGGTACACATCGGGTTTCCAGGCGCTGCGCGGTGCCTGGAAACCCGCTGTGTACCTTGGTTACCAGCTCCCCTGCATCAGGGCGCTGGTATCCAAGGTACACAGCGGGTTTCTAGGCACAGCCCCGTGCCTGGAAACCCGCTGTGTACCTTGGTTACCAGCTGATAGCTGGTCTCCTGCCTGTCACACGCAGCGATGCGTGCCTGTCAGCGGGAGACCAGCGATCAAAAAAATGTCCAGGACATTCAGCGACGATCAGCGATACCCAGCAGGGGGGCTGATCGTCGCTGAATGTCACACAAAGCGATATCGCTGGTGAGCTCGCTGCTGCGTCACAAAACTAGCGAGATCGCGGTGTGAGACGGGGGCTTAACTGAGCACAGTCATCCTCCTCAATGTTTATTTGTATTCCATTGTTCAGCCAGTCTTTGTCTACTGCTACAAAGCTGTCAGACCTAATGAACTGGAGGCAGAAGCTGGAGATAATCTTCTCGCTGAGCACAAAGGGTTTATTTTTTCATACATGTCACAGCCCAGCTGACTGAGGTATGTCTGATCTGGCTTTTCTGGGACACAGGTCTCAGGAGTTGTATGTCTTCAGTCTGCATTCTGTCCTCTCATGCGACTAGGATGCAGTTTTAATTAGTTCATAGTTGACATTTCATTACATTCTTGGAGAACCCCATCAACTAAAACAAATATAAAATTGTAATAATTTTGTGTATATCAATAGCCCATTCTGCATTATAGGCAAAATAATATTGCTGGATTGTTATTTTTTAATTAAAAAATAAATAAATTAAAATCATCAAGTGTAACAGTCTCATTTTATTAAATTCCATATGAGCATTTCTGGCCATGTTGAAGGCTTGGAACCATGCCCTCCTCCTTTATTGGTCTGTGACTGGCTGTAGTACAACTGGCTGCAGCAGAAACATCTCTGCTGTCTAGACTGTAATTAAAAAACAAAACAAAAACTAAAGGGTATGCCACACTGAACAATATCGCTAACGGGATCGCTAAAAAACGTCACTATTTAGCGATCCCGTTAGCGATGTTGTTCAGTGCGGCAGCTGCCAGCGACGAGCTTCCTGCTGTGATCTCGCTCGTCGCTGGAATCGCTCCGGACCCTATTTTCTCGTTGGCGCTCCCGCTGGGTAAGTATATATCGCTAGTGTGGCACCTTTTCTTAGCGATTTAGCGGTACTTTTGTACCGCTAAAGTCGTTAAGAAGATCGCTAACGGCGATAGCACCGTTAACTATATCGCTAAATGTGGCCGCACTTAGCGATATAGAAACAATCCCGCTAGCGATCGCATTAGTATGCGTCGTTATTGTGATCGCTAGCGGGATTGTTTAGTGTGGCAGTACCTTAAGTCTCACTTATCAGCTTCACAGGCCAACAGATTAGGGAGGAGCCGATCAGCAGCAGGTTAGCCCATTTTTGCAGTATTTCTACAAGACTGACATTTTTAGGATCACAAAGGAAATGCTGCAGACAAATAGGGAGGACAACTATATTTGTTGTTGGATTTAAACTTTCATTTCTAGGTCAGTTTTTAAAATATGTGCTGTGACAAAGTATACTGGCCTCGGTTAACTGCGGTAACATAAGTATTACAAACAAAGTAGCACTCAACAACATACCTTTAACAGGTTCAATATCTTTACACAAAGCTCATAATCAAAATTCCCGTAAGTGGAATTTATCATGTCGTAAATGAAGATGAGCCCATTCCTCTGCGTCTCCACCCTATGAGCAAAAAAAACATGATTTAGAAAAAAAAATAGACTAATGTACTAACCAGTCCCAAAATATATACATGGAATTTTTTTCTTCACTTAAGGGTATGTGCACTTTAGAGTATGCTACAAATACTGATGTGTTGGCAGGGAAAACGCTTAAAATTTGTGTGCTTTTGTTGCGGCTTTTTCTTCACTCGTTAGTATGATGAAATCTGCAAAAACGCTAAAAGAATTGACATGCTGCAGATGTAAATCTGCAAGAAAAAAAAAGCAACGAGTGCATGAGACTTCAGGAATCTCCTTCCCTTTGCTGGGACTAGGAAATCCTTCAGTTTTGGGATGAAAATGCATGGGGAAAAAAAAAAAAATGTGCCAAAAACGCAACGTGAATACCCTTACATGTTGTACCAGTAACAGCAAAAATCTGGACAAAAGGAAATATTTAAATACTTGTCAAAAATGGCCACTCGTTTCCGATGACCAGCAATTTCATCCAATCTGTAATATATAATGGGCTCTGGGGAAATAGCTTGTATCCAAATAATATTTCATTTCCGTGCCTGCCAGTGTCTTATTCATTCATATGGTTATTAATGTACAGGCTTTCTTCCAGAAAGTAATACTGGCACAGAACAGGCAGTAAAGCTAAAAAATCAATAAGGTAATATAAGGAGAGCTGTTTTCGCATGCTGGCAAATAATGTCATTCACTGAAATACCAATACCATCCCAAATCATATTCTCCATGCACCAATAAAGCATTTGCCTGAAACGGATTACTAATTTTTCACTAAAATAGATTATTGCAAAGCTTCCCCTGGTACATTGCTTTGCTCTGATGGGAAGGAAAGAATTAAGTGATCACTCATCAATAAATTACCTCTCAATGGCTTTATCTAGCTGGTAGATAATTGCCTGGAGAACGGCCTTATGCGTGGTTACATCCGGCCGATGAAGTCTAGCAGTGAACAAGGCTAACGCTGCTCCATTTGCATCTCTTCCGGGCTGTAATTGAGAAGCACAAACACAGTCATTATGGTACGCTAAGGACAGAAATGTATAACCCTACATATTGAATCCAATTGGCAAGCTATACCGATACACTGAGAAGAGCCAAGACAAATGCCGCTGCTTGTTAGAAGAGCTGGACCTATGGTCACGTCTGACAGAATCTTAAAGAATCGTTTTTATCACTGTCCAATAACGTTACAACCTGACACCTAATAAGTTCCATTTCGGCAATTATGTCACATTTTCTTTCCAGTATCAGTCTCTGCTTTATAAAACTATATTTTGTATAGTATGTGGACATCATGTTACAGAGGGCCACATATTCCATTTGACCATGGCTAGAACACACGGAAACATCTGCTCAGATTTGGGGATAAATTACCGTATTTTTCGGATTATAAGACGTGCTTTTATTCTAGGCAATAAGATCTCGGGAGAGGAGATCTCAACTCCCGAGATCTCCATCTGCGCATGCTCCAGCAGCCATTTTCCCGGAGTCCACCGCACAGTAAACCATGTAAGTGTGGGGGCTTTGGGCTTTCACAAAATGTCGGCAGAGCCCCCGCACCACTAAACACCCGCAGCGGTGCACATCGGAACACCCCCTCATCCCAGCCTGCGGCCTGCAGCAACGCTCCTCTCTGGCCTCTGTGAGCAGCGATCCCGCTTCACCGCAGCCACCACCGCCGGTAAGCAATAAGACACATGGATTTTACTGTAAGCACTACCATCTTATTAAAAAAATAAATTTCCCTTTTTTCTCCTCAAAATTTGGGGTGCGTCTTATAATCCGCAAAACACGGTATATAGCGCGGTGCCAGTTTTCAGCAAAGTATATCAACCGAACACAGACCAAACATACTGCTATAAAGAGGCCATGTGTGTTCTGGCTGAAGGTAGGTAGAAGCAGTACTTTATAGGGTTATTCCGAAGATCGCAAGTGAGGTTACGGAGCTCTGAGTTACGACTTCTGGGACCCTCCAGCAATTTTGAAAATGCCTTTCTGTACACCTGTCGTGAATGGGGGGGGAGGTGCTCATGCTTGACATGCCGCCTCTTTGCATATGAGACTTCAGGAGAAAGCAGAGCACTATGGATAGAGGACAACTTACCATCTTAGAAAAACCAGTTTAATACGAATACTAGCTACAAGGACTACCATAGCAGTGCAATGCCTCCCATAAATGTCACAGCTCCTGTGCCTTTTGGTCCTACAAGCAGGCTTATACAGTGCCTTGCAAAAGTATTCGGCCCCCTGGAACTTTCAACCTTTTCCCACATATCATGCTTCAAACATAAAAAGATACCAAATGTAAATTTTTGGTGAAGAATCAACAAGTGGGACACAATTGTGAAGTTGAAAGAAATTTATTGGTTATTTTAAGTTTTTGTGGAAATAAAAAAATTGAAAAAGTGGGAAGTGCAATATTATTCAGCCCCTTTACTTTCAGTGCAGCAAACTCACTCCAGAAGTTCATTGTGGATCGCTGAATTATCCAATGTCGTCCTAAATGACTTAATGATGATAAATATAATCCATCTGTGTGTAATTAAGTATCCGTATAAGTGCACCTGCTCTGTGATAATCTCAGGGTTCTGTTTGAAGCACAGAGAGCATCATGAAGACCAAGGAACACAACAGGCAGGTCCGTGATACTGTTGTGGTGAAGTTTAAAGCCGGATTTGGATACAAAATGATTTCAAAAACTATGAACATCCCAAGGAGCACTGTGCAAGCGATCATATTGAAATGGAAGGAGCATCATACCACTGCAAATCTACCATGATCCGGCTGTCCCTCTAAACTTTCATCTCAAACAAGAAGACTGATCAGAGATGCAGCCAAGAGGCCCATGATCACTTTGGATGAACTGCAGAGATCTACAGCTGAGGTGGGACAGTCTGTCCATAGGAAAACAATCAGTCGTACACTGCACAAATCTGGCCTTTATGGACCAGTGGCAAGAAGAAAGATATCCATAAAAAGTGTTGTTTAAAGTTTGCAACAAGCCACCTGGGAGACTCACCAAACATGTGAAAGAAGGAGCTCTGGTCAGATGAAACCAAAAATAGACCTTTTTGGCAACAATGCCAAACGATATGTTTGGCGTAAAAGTAACACAGCTCATCACCCTGAACACACCATCCCCACTGTCAAACATGGTGGTGGCAGCATCATGGTTTGTGCCTGCTTTTCTTCAGCAGGGACAGGGAAGATGGTTAAAATTGATGGGAAGATGGATAAAGCCAAATACAGGACCATTCTTGAAGAATATCTGTTGGAGTCTGCAAAAGACCTGAGACTGGGACGGAGATTTGTTTTCCAACAAGAAAATGATCCCAAACATAAAGCAAAATCTACAATGGAATGGTTCACAAATAAACGTATCCAGGTGTTAGAATGGCCAAGTCAAAGTCCAGACCTGAATCCAATCGAGAATCTGTGGAAAGAGCTGAAAACTGCTGTTCACAAACGATCTCCATCCAACCTCACTGAGCTCGAGCTGTTTGCCAAGGAAGAATGGGCAAGAATTTCAGTCTCTCGATGTACAAAACTGATAGAGACATACCCCAAGCGACTTGCAGCTGTAATCGCAGCAAAAGGTGGCGCAACAAAGTATTAAGTTAATGGGGCCGAATAATATTGCACGCCCCACTTTTCAGTTTTGGATTTCCACAAAAATTTAAAATAACCAATAAATTTCGTTCATCTTCACAATTGTGTCCCACTTGTTGTTGATTCTTCACCAAAAATTTACATTTGGTATCTTTATGTTTGAAGCATGTTATGTGGGAAAAGGTTGAAAAGTTCCAGGGGGCCGAATACTTTCGTAAGGCACTGTATTACCAGCAGTTTGCTCATTTATAGGGTTATCGGACAATGGCCATGTTGTCTGAAGCTGCCAATAGTGGGGGAATGATTCAACCAAATGTGAATTAGGGATCCTGACTCTGCATGTGGCTTTAAAAAGAAGTTGTCTTGTGCAGCAGTTATTTCAAGCGTGCGCAGTAGATCTTACCTACTGGTTAGTGGTTTGTGGTTCACGGCACATGCCTGAAGTCGTGGTATTCACAAGGAGCTACAAAATTCTAAAGTTCTGGGAGGACAATGCAGGGATCTCAGTAACGCCTAAGTGGGCATGAGGGTAGGACTGGTCAAGCATGTGGTGCACGCCATTCAGTATACGGCGAGAAAATTTTCATAAAGGGAGTATTATAATATACTGTAAACGCGTCCCACACAATGGAGTTGTCTATGATCAACTTTGAGAGACAAATGGAGCCAACAGATTTCCATTAAGGAAAATTTACCTGCCATGATTACAAATGAGAATTCCAAGGAAAGCTCCTTTCACAATAAGTGTGCAGTCAGAACAGGCTGCTGATTCCGTTAGGTGAAAGGATTTTCCGATTTGCCTAAAAGCTCATTGTTTTAACAGGACCTGTGCTGCCAAGAACAATGGCAGTCTATGAGCACTGAACGATCTATAGAGGATTCATAATGCGAGGTCAGACTATACAAACAGGCCATTAAACGATGCCCGATCATTAAATAAGTGATCTTGTAGTGCCGGACCTTAAGACTGTCCTATTAATCATGGAGGATTCACTTTTACTAAACTCCTACAGATATAATCTTCTGTAAAGTGACAGAACGTCTTAAACTAACAGGAATACTTACTAAAACCGTAAATTTACCACTCAGTAGCTCAGAGCGTAAAGGTTCTTCATCGGGATTTATGTTGTAGATCCCTTCTTTAAGTCTTGTGTTCTGGTAAGACAAAGAATGCAGATGAGCGAGCAATGTGACTTTCTCTATTGCTCAAGCCATCAAAGCTTGTTACTGCGATAAAGAAAGGGGGCGCTCTTCACTATACAGACTTATCTGCTTCTTCAGTGGTCGGCTGGAAAAAGCTGACTAATTTACATGTGACAAATCACAGAAGGCAAACACGTATTGGATACCTGGCGGAGAGAAAGCAATGAGGGGCCTGAGACAGTGAGGAGTTTCCAACCAGATCAGATTCATGGGTCACAGCATTAGTCACCAGATGCCTTTCACACCATATCCACCCAGGGTGGCAGCATTTGTAGAATGTGTGGAAAGATTAACCATTTACGAAAAAGTTTGACATGCTTGTGGCTTGACAGAAAACCCCTTTGAAATTAAATGTGTCACCAGTATTTAGCCACCTGATGTAGAGACCCCAATTTCAGCGCTGTGTCACTTACTAGACTGATTGCTGTAGCTTTGACAAAAAAAATTCACTTAGATTATCACTAGAGGACTAGTAAACCAGCTGCCATGTAGTCCTCCATATTCATGAGCGCTGCATAACCCCGTCCCCACCTCTGATTGGCAGCTGTCTATGCAGAGTGTACACAGAAAGCTGCCAATCAGTGGTGTGGGCGGGGTTATACAGAGCTCAGCATTCAGAGAACTGCTAGATCTGAAGCAGTTAAAACAGTGATTTTATCAAAACTGCAGCAAGCAGCCCAGTAAGTGAAATTGCTTAAATCATACTGCCTTCATATGGGGTTGCAAAAATCTAGTGACAGATTCCCTTTAAGCATTTATTCCAATAACCCTCCCCTCAGCCAGGTAACCATAATTTGCAGACTAGTATTTTCAGTCAAGACAAGAATAATATGAAATAGCCATATATACAAAATCTTTTCAAATACTATTAGCAGATCATAAAGAAAATCTCAAATACGGGAAAGCAGAACATAACGAGACGCCTGGACTTACCCTGTAAGCTTGAAATAAATCGATTGCTCTGGAAACATCAAACTTCCGGGCCATTAAAAATTTCACAGCAGTGTTAGGAGGCACCGTGACCACTTGTGGTTGTTCGCGATTCTTCAGTTCCAAAAGAAATTCCTCAATTGCCTGTAAATTGAGAAGAAATTATTAAAATGATGAACTGATCAAAACATTTCCTAAAAACGCAGCTATCTACCAGCAGTAACAACTTTGCCATACAGATCTCAAAAAGAATATGTGAAATGGAAACGACAAAAATCAAATCAATCTAGGGAAAAAATAAAAAAACGCATTGATATTTTTCAATAGACTCACATCTGAGGTGTGTGAAGTAAATCTGTCACCAGGGTTTTGCCACCTAACCTGAGAGCAGCATAATGTAGGAAGAGAGACCCTGACTCCAGCAATGTATCACTTACTGGGCCACTTAGTGTAATTTTGATTAAAAAAAAAAATCCAGTTTTATCACCAGAAGTAGAGGACTAATAACCCTACTGCTAAGTGGTCAAACATTCATAAGTATAACATCGCCCCCACCGCTGATTGGCCAGAGATTGTTAGATCTGTAGCTGATCTAACAGGGATTTTATCAAAACTACAGCATGAAGCCCAGTAAGCGATACATCACTGGAATCAGGGCTCTGCCCCCTACATTAGTATTAGTATAATATTACAAGTTGAATTGTAAATATATACACATAGTAAAGATCATGGAAATTTGAACTACATCAAAAGGTTCATATCTCTGGAATCGTATGGCCAGTAAAAAAAATAAAAATACAAACAGAATAATGAGAGGAGCAGTGGGAATAAAATAGAAACTGATCACTGTTGACTCAACGATAGATCCTCTTTATTTCAAAGGATCTAAGTGGCAGAACCTGGGTCCAGAAATTCCAAGACAGGCCGTAAAAAAATAAATACAATTTTTTGCCTGTCCATAAAGAAATATTTAAGGTGTCCGCAATTTTTATTTTTTTTTTTAAACTATAAAATCTTATACCAATTTTTTTTACCAGAATTATCAAATCAGTTTACAGTGAGTGCACCCAATGTCTTCATATCAGAATTATGGGCTGTGGACATGTATCACTTGTGTACAGTTAAGTCGGCAAACCTGGGCAGAACGCTGTTACAACTACAGTCATGGCCAAAAGTTTTGAGAATGACACAAATATTATATTTTCACATGATCTGCTGCCCTCTGGTTTTTATGTGTGTTTGACAGATGTTTTTATCACAGACAGAAATATAATAATTGCAAACATATGAGTAACAAAAGCTTATATTGACAGTTAGAATGAGTTAATCCAGCAAGTCAATATTTGCAGTGTTGACTCTTCTTCAGGACCTCTGCAATTCTCCCTGGCATGCTCTCAATCAACTTCTGGACCAAATCCTGACTGATAGCAGTCCATTCTTGCACAATCAATGCTTTCATTTTGTCAGAATTTTTAGGTTTTTGTTTGTCCACCCGTCTCTTGATGATTGACCACAAGTTCTCAATGGGATTAAGATCTGGGGAGTTTCCAGGCCATGGACCCAAAATCTCTATGCTTTGTTCCCTGAGCCATTTAGTTATCACCTTTGCTTTATGGCAAGGTGCTCCATCATGCTGGAAAAGGCATTGTTGATCGCCAAACTGCTCTTGGAGGGTTGGGAGAAGTTGCTCTTGGAGGACATTCTGGTACCATTCTTTATTCATGGCTGTGTTTTTAGGCAAGACTGTGAGAGCCGATTCCCTTGGCTGAGAAGCAACCCCACACATGAATGGTTTCAGGATGCTTAACAGTTGGCATGAGACAAGACTGGTGGTAGCGCTCACCTTGTCTTCTCCGAATGAGGCGTTTTCCTGATGTCCCAAACAATCGAAAAGGGGATTCATCAGAGAAAATAACTTTACCCCAGTCCTCAGCAGTCCACTGCCTGTACCTTTTGCAGAATATCAGTCTGTCCATGATGTTTTTTCTGGAGAGAAGTGGCTTCTTTGCTGCCCTCCTTGAGACCAGGCCTTGCTCCAAGAGTCTCCACCTCACAGTGAGTGCAGATGCACTCACACCTGCCTGCTGCCATTCCTGAGCAAGCTCTGCACTGCTGGTAGCCCGATCCCGCAGCTGAAACACTTTTAAGAGACGGTCCTGGCGCTTGCTGGTCTTTCTTGGGCGCCCTGAAGCCTTTTTGGCAACAATGGAACCTCTCTCCTTGAAGTTCTTGATGATGCGATAGATTGTTGACTGAGGTGCAATCTTTCTAGCTGCGATACTCTTCCCTGTTAGGCCATTTTTGTGCATTTCAATGATGACTGCACATGTTTCTTTAGAGATAACCATGGTTAACAGAAGAGAAACAATGATGCCAAGCACCAGCCTCCTTTTAAAGTGTCCAGTGGTGTCATTCTTACTTAATCATGACAGATTGATCTCCAGCCATGTCCTCATCAACACCCACACCTGTGTTAATGGAGCAATCACTGAAAAGAGGTTAGCTGGTCCTTTTAAGGCAGGGCTGCAATGATGTTGAAATGTGTTTTGGGGGATAAAGTTCATTTTCTAGCCAAATATTGACTTTGCAAGTAATTGCTGTTAAGCTGATCACTCTTTATAACATTCTGGAGTATATGCAAATTGCCATTAGAAAAAGTGAAGCAGTAGACTTTGTAAAAATTAATATTTGTGTCATTCTCAAAACTTTTGGCCATGACTGTACAGTATTCACATTTTGATAATATCTCGGCATAAAAGGGATTCGGAAGAATTGTCACAAGGTATAGAAAGGAGAATATCAGAGCCCCGATGTCCTCTCTAATGTGCAGAAAACAGTTGCCTTATTCTTATCCTTTCACTGATACTGCCTGTAGAGAGAATCAATGAAAGACCATCAGGAAAAGAGAGGGAAGTCATCACACAACGCACAGAATAAGAGACTATTTATCAGGTCATTTGGTTCCCCAAGAGAGCTGTCGGAAATATTCCTGCAGACATTGAGAGAGACAGATGAGAGCTGTCAATAGGAAGGGGAAGCCAGTTATAAATGATAAAAGCCTGCCTGTAGTTTAAGAAAAGAAATCAATATGGCCGGTCTAGCAGCTCTCATTATATGTGCTGCACCACAGCATGGTGATAGAGGACCGCTCTGTGAGGAGCAAATCACCTGGGATGTTCCCTGAGGTCTGCTAGGGGCGGCCGAAAGACTTGCACCCGTTAGCTATTCCTTTCCGAAGAGCCCCCCAACACGCATGCACACTCCTAGCATGCATGTGTTATTGGGGAGAAGAGAACAAGCCACTGGCAGATATCTTTGGCAGCAAGATGTATACAAGCATTGACTAGCATATAAAGTGGCCAACTCAAGGGTCACCCAGCTGCGACAAGGTGTACTTGCTCAGCATCTCCTATGGGATGTATACAATCCACTGTCTGCTATAGGATGTGTATACACCAGTTTCAGTGTTTCCTACCAATACAACCCCAGTATTGAGCTTATTATTTATATCTGCAAGCCCAAGACAGCCTTACTTCTAATGTGGCCCGGAGACAGAAAAAGATTGGACACCCCCGGTTTATGCCGTGACCAGTAACCATAAGGACAGTAGATGGTAAATGGCAGGTTAGGGTCTGTTAACATCACTTTTGGAGAACTCTCAAAGTATAAAACTCAAATAAAGACGACAACAATAGCCATATGTCAACTATAGGAGGGGAACATCAGAGTAAGGCCACAGTTACACGTTCAGTATTTGATCAGTATTTTACATCAGTATTTATAAGCCAAAACCAGGAGAGGAACAATCAGAGGAAAAGTATAATAGAAACACGTCACCACTTCTGTGTTTATCACCCACTCCTGGTTTTGTATTACAAATACTGATGTATCAGTCCTTAGATAGGTGGAGCAGGATGATAAGAAATACTATTCACAGGGGCAGAAGCAATCACCTTTGACGCCCCCGAAAGAAGCTGGTGGCAAAACGTGCGTCGGGGTGAGGGGACGCTTGGGCACTAATCTCGTGTCAGCCTCACTCAGGTAGCTATTATTGCTCTCACCTATTCCTGTCTGAAATATAAGATTATGTTAGCGGCTCTTGCCGCATTTACCTAGAACTGTGTCAGCATGTGGTGGATACTTTAGTCATAACTTTTACCTGGGCAGCTTTATAGTCACTACAGAGGGGCGATTTGGGCATTAAGGTTTAATTTACATGGAAGGGAGTTACCATACCATGTTCTATGCCTTTTGATTTCTTAATATCCCTCCATTACCTTTCCCATTCATGTACTCTCTTCTCCTCTTTTGCTCAGTGTCCCCTACGGTATTACTGCTTTATGTATAGTGTGCTTTTTTACATTGTGTGTTTTTACCATTTATCCTTAATAAAATTTAACTATTTTAATATTATCAATGGATCTCTTCCTTTTCCCAATATTTATGCATATATGGGTTTGTTGTAATACATTGAATGAAGTGCCTCCTCTTATGTAGGACTTTGTTTTGAATCATTACAAATACTGATGTAAAATACTGATCATGTCCTTAGATAGGTAGAGCATGACGACAAGAAGTGCCGTACTATTCACAGGGGCAGAAGCAATCGCCCCAGGGAAGTTGACACCTGACTACTAAACTCAGAAGCCACCCACTGCTCCAGCCTTACTCTGCACTCCTCAGGGAAGTGCCAGTAATAAAGCTGTCCATATTAAAGTTACATCACTGGACCTTTTTAGGGCAGCGCAAAGCTGTGCCGCTTCCACTCCTGGGAATAGTGCTCGTCTTTATCCAGCTCAGATGCTCCTCTCCTAGGAACCATAGAAGACAACATATACCTATACCTGGAAGCAAGTGATTGCATACCTAGCTCTAAGCGTGATCTCAATGAGATGCGGGGGTACACCACAAAAATATGCAGCACGGTGGCTCAGTGGTTAGCACGCTGTGATCCTGAGTTCAAATCCCACCAAGGACAAATTTGCAAGGAGTTTGTATGTTCTGATATCTGCGTGGGATTCCTCCCACATTCCAAAGACATACTGAAAGGGAATGTAGATTGTGAGCCCCAGTGGGGACAGTGCCAATAATGTCTGTAAAACGCTACGGAATACGATGGGGCTATATAAGCGAGTAAAATAAATAAGGGTGCTTTAACATTGCGTTTAATACATGCTTGGTGGCTCTGTTGGGGCATATATCCGAACCCCCCGCAAAAGGAGATTGATTCGGACATGTGTGCCGACGGGCTATAGACTATAATGGTGCTGGCAGAGCGAATGTGTTCAGCAGTGCATCATTTTTGAGCATGTATGCCTACAGGAGGCGAACACTCGGATGTAGCAGACTGCGTCTGGGTGTCCGCCTTCAGTAGGAATATACGCCTGAAACTGATGCACGGCACGTCTTCGTTTTGGCGGCACCATTATAGCCTACTGCCACGTCGGTGCACATATCCGAATCCCATTTTGCGGGTTCAGACATATGCCCCGATGGGGCCACAGAATGTGTGCTAAATGCAATGTGAAAGCGCCCTAAGAAACTTTATATTATGTGGAAACATCAGCAGTTGTTATAGTCCTGCTGTTTATGACATACATGTGACAATGTTCTTACAAACAGAAAAAAAAAAAAAAAAAAAAAAAAATGCCTGAAATGAAAAGTGAATTACAGCTCAGATGAGAAAGGTTTCCTACAGATAACACAATACATGTAGACACAATGTGGTGTCACGGTGGTTGAGGATTCGCTGCTCCATAGCTAACCACAACCATTGGCGCATGTCATAGAAAGCAAATAGTCTCTTCAGACAGGACGAGGACATGAACTCTAGTGCTACCTGTAGGAGGCAGCAATCCTAAGGCTGTGTTCACATGTTCCATCTTTGCTGCCTTTTTTCTGCAGGCAAAACTGCTCTCTTGGCAGTAAAGAAGCTGCTTACAAATAGAAGGTTTTGCTGTGTTGTTGTCTCTTGTGCATGCTGACAGTTTAGCGCCCCCCCAAAGAAAACATGATGAAGCTTCCTTAAGGTTTCTGCACCAAAAACACAGCAAAACTTGATAACTGCGGTTTTTTTTTGCACTTTCCCACTGCTTTCTATGGGTAAAAAAACAGTGAAAGAAGAGACAAGCTGCAGTCTGCAAAAACGCAGCAGTTAAAAAAAAAAAAAAAAAAAAAACAGAGAAACAGAGAAAACTAGTGTGTGCATGGGATTTCTGAAATTTCAGCTTTTGCTGGTAATGTAAAACGCAGCTTAAAATTTGCATTAAAAAAAAAAAACACGCAGCAAAAAACGTAATGTGTGAACATAGCCTAAGAGTCAATATCAACCCATTAATGGGTTATGTTACATGACTTCGGATAAGAAGCCAAAAAAGCAAAACAGTCTTGGCATATTTGAATTCCCAAAGGAGCTATCAAATGGCTGATAAGTCTCCTAACACCAGTATGTCACAGTGTAAAGGGCCCGTCTCACATAGCGAGATCACTACTAAACAGCCATCTCAGCAGCGATCTCGCTATTTCTGACACGTACCAGCGATCAGGCCCCTGCTGTGAATCGCTGGTCGTGTCAGAAATGTCAGGACATTTTTTTGATCGCTGGTCTCCGCTGACAGGCACGCATCGCTGCGTGTGACAGGCGGGAGACCAGCGATCCGCTGGTAACCAAGGTACACAGCGGGTTGCCAGGCGCGGGGCTGTGCCTGGAAACCCGCTGTGTACCTTGGATACCAGCGCCCTGATGCAGGGAGCTGGTATCCAAGGTACACTTCGGGTAACTAAGCGATGTTACCCGCAGTGTCCCTGTGCTGATCGCTGCCCTGAGCTGCCTGTGTGGCAGCTCAGCAGCGATCATGTAGCGATACACCAGCGATCCTGATCGTTGTCAGGATCGCTGGTGTATCACTATGTGAGACCCGGGCTTAACTGAGGAAAGGTAGTAAAGAAGGTTTAGACCAGAGTTTCCCAACTACGGTGTTGCAACACTCTGTTCTAATGTTCCATTGTACCCTGTCCTTAACCCCTTTCTGCCATCAGACGTAATATCCCGTCCATGTGACCTGGGCCCGAATGACCATGGACGGGATAGTACGTCTCAGCGATCTGACGCGCTCCCGGCACATTAACCCCTGGCACACCACGATCAAACATGATCGAGGTGTACCGGGGGCACAGGGAAGCATCGGGCAGGGAGGGGGCTCCCTGCGTGCTTCCGCGAGACCCTCAGAACAGCGCGATGTTCCCGGATCCAAAGATGGCCGCGAGGTCCTTCCGGGTCCTGCAGGGAGGCGGCTTCCTCAGAGGGCTGTGCACAGTGTCAGACCAGCGATCTGACCCTATACTGTGATGTCCCACCCTGAGACAAAGTAAAAAAGTTAAAAAAATGAAAATCACATGTGTAAAAAAAATTCCAAAATAAAGGAAAAAAAAAATATTACCCAATAACATCATTTATTCATGTAAATAAAGAAAACACAACAATAAAAGTACACATTTGGTATCGCCGCGTCCTTAACGACCCACCCTATAAACCTGTCCCACTAGTTAACCCCTTTAGTGAACCCCTTAAAAAACAAAACAATGATTTATCATCATACGCTGAACAAAAAAATGGAATAACACGCGATCAAAAAGACGAATAAAAACATGGTACCGCTGAAAACGTCATCTTGTCCCGCAAAAAACGAGCCGCCATACAGCATCAGCGAAAAAATAAAAATTTATAGCTCGCAGAATAAAGCAATGCAAAAATAATTTTTTATATAAAATTGTTTTTATTGTATAAAAGCGCCAAAACATAAAAAAAATGATATAAATGAGGTATCGCCGTAATCGTACTGACCCGAAGAATAAAACTGCTTTATCAATTTTACCACACGCGGAACGGTGTAAACGCACCCCCAAAAGAAATTCATGAATTGCTGATTTTTGTTCATTCTAACCTCCCAAAAATCAAAATAAAAAGCGATCAAAAAAGTCACGTGCCCAAAAATGGTATCAATAAAAACGTCAACTCGTACCGCAAAAAATAAGACCTCACATGACTCTGTGGGCCAAAATATGCAAAAATTATAGCTCTCAAAATGTGCTGATGCAAAAACTACTTTTTGCAATAAAAAGCATCTTTAAGCGTGACAGCTGCCAAACAAAAACCCACTATAAATAGTAAATCAAACCCCCCTTCATTAGGGAAAAATAATAAAATTAAAAAAATGTATTTATTTCCATTTTCCCATTAGGGTTAGGGTTGCGGCTAAAGTTAGGGTTAGGGTTGCGGCTAAAGTTAGGGTTAGGGTTGGGGCTAAAGTTAGGGTTGGGACTAGGATTAGGGTTGGAGTTAGAATTGGGGGGGTTTCCACTGTTTAGGCACATCAGGGGCTCTCCAAATGTGACATGGCGTCTGATCTCAATTCCAGCCAATTCTGCGTTGAAAAAGTCAAACGGTGCTCCTTCCCTTCTGAGCTCTGCCATGCGCCCAAACAGTAGTTTACCCCACATATGCGGTATCAGCGTACTCAGGACAAACTGCACAATAACTCTTGGGGTCCAATTTCTTCTGTTACACTTGGGAAAATAAAAAATTGGGGGCGAAAATATCATTTTTGTAATATCAAAAATGATTTTCCTGTTTTTACGGTTGTACGTTATAAACTTCTGTGAAGCGCTTGGGGCTTCATAGCGCTCACCACATATCTAGATAAGTTCCTTGTGGGGTCTATTTTCCAAAATGGGGTCACTTGTGGGGGGTTTCCACTGTTTAGACAAATCAGGGGCTCTCCAAATGCGACATGACGCCCGCAGACCATTCCATCAAAGTCTGAAATCCAAAACGTCACTACTTCCCTTCCGAGCCCCGACGTGTGCCCATACAGTAGTATTCTCCCACATATAGGGTATCAGCGTACTCAGGACAAATTGGACAACAACTTTTGGGGTCCAATTTCTCCTGTTACCCTTGGGAAAATAAAAATTGGGGGTGAAAAGATCATTTTTGTGGAAAAAATATGATTTTTTTTATTTTACGGCTCTACGTTTTTAACCTTCTGTGAAGCCCTTGGGGGTTCAAAGTGCTCACCACAGAGCTAGATAAGTTCCTTAGGGGGTCTAGTTTCCAAAATGGGGTCATTTATGGGGGTTTCCACTGTTTAGGCACATCAGGGGCTCTCCAAATGCAACATGGCGTCCAATCTCAATTCCAGCCAATTTTGGTTGGAAAGAGTCAAATGGCGCTCCTTCCATTCCGAGCACTACCGTGCACCCAAACAGTGGTCCCCCCCACATATGGGGTATCAGCGTACTCAGGACAAATTGGACAACTTTTATGGTCCAATTTCTCCTGTTACCCTTGGGAAAATAAAAAATTGGTGACTAAAAGATCATTTTTGTGGGAAAAATAGGATTTTTTATTTTCATGCCCGGGCATTATAAACTTGTGTGAAGCACTTGGGGGTTCAAAGTGATCACCACAGATCTAGATAAGTTCCTTAGGGGGTCTAGTTTTCAAAATGGGGTCACTTGTGGGGGGTTTCCACTGTTTAGGCACATCTGGGGCACTGCAAACGAAACACGACACCCATCAACGTCTGCATTCCAAAACGTTATTACTTCCTTTCCAAGCCCTGCCGTGAGCCCAGTTCCCCCCCCCCACATATGGGGTATCCGCGTACTCAGGACAAATTGGACAACAACTTTGGGGTCTAATTTTCTTGGGAAAAATCAAAATTTGGGGCTAAAAAAATCATTTTTGTGGAAAATTGTTTTTTTTTTTCACACCCAGGCATTATAAGCTTTTGTGAAACACTTGGGGGTTCAAAGTGCTCACAACAGATCTAGATAAGATCCATAGGGGGTCTAGTTTCCAAAATGGTGACACTTGTGGGGGGTTTCCACTGTTTAGGCGCATCAGGGGCTCTCCAAACGTGACATGGCGTCCAATCTCAATTCCAGCCAATTTTGGTTTGAAAAAGTCAAATGGCGCTACTTCCCTTACGAGTTCTGCCGTGTGCCAAACAATGGTTTCCCCACATATGGGGTATTGGCGTACTCAGGAGAAATTGCACAACAACTTTATCTGTCCATTTTCTCCTTTTACCCTTGTGAAAATAAAAAAAAGTTTGTAAAAGATCATTTTTGTGACTAAAGTTAAATGTTCATTTTTTTCCTTCCACGTTGCTTCAGCTCCTGTGAAGCACCTGAAGGGTTAATAAACTTCTTGAATGTGGTTTTGAGTACCTTGAGGGGTGCAGTTTTTAGAATGGTGTCACTTTTGGGTATTTTCTGCCATATAGACCCCTCAAAGTAACTTCAAATGTGAGGTGGTCCATAAAAAAAATGGCATTGTAAATTTTGTTGTAAAAATGAGAAATCGCTGGTCAACTTTTAACCCTTATAACTTCCTAACAAAAAATTGTGCTGATGTAAAGTAGACATGTGCAAAATGTTATTTAGTAACTATTTTTTGTGACATATTTCTCTGTTTTAAGGGAATAAAAATTCAAAGTTTGAAAATTGCGAAATTTTCAAAATTTTCGCCATATTTGCGTTTTTTTCAAAAATAAACGTAAGTTATATCGAAGAAATTTTACCACTAACGTGAAGTACAATATGTCACGAGAAAATCTCAGAATCGCGAAGATCCGTTGAAGCGTTTCAGAGTTATAACCTCATAAAGAGACAGTGGTCAGAATTGTAAAAATTGGCCCGGTCATTAACGTGCAAACCACCCTTGAGGGTAAAGGGGTTAAAGCACTATTCCAGCTTTTTTTTTACCACTGAAATGGTGTCACTAATCCAAGTTCCCTACCCCTAGTAACATACATACCAGCCGACGTCTTCATCTTATCAGCGCTGCTCGGGTCAGTCTCCAGCAATTTGCGATCTGTCTGTTCGCACCAGTGTTTGCTGGGCAAGACAGAAGTCACAACTCAATGTAAATCTATGAGAGCCAAAATGGGGATCTCATAAACCTACAATGAAAGCTTGTGATCATTACACCCCTGACTTACAGTCAATTAGGAGAAGTTGTCACAAGATGGCAGACCCGGTAACCAGTGAAGACGGCGTCTTGTAAGTATACTTACAAGCCGGGCTGTGGAGTCGGAGACGTGGAGTTGGTGTCCATTATGGTGGAGTCGGAATAAAATGGACCCAGACTCCTAAAATATATAATAAATTGGGTACAGTAGTACAATGCAGGATGTGCTGTGTTTCCATAAGAATTTGGGAAAGTTCTGAAATGTCCTATAAATGTCTGTTCTGTTCCTGATCTAAGGATCTGGGCTTTTAGTTGAGATGAATCTGTGCTGCATATTATGTACAGGCTCAGTAGTGACCAGTGCTGGGGAGTCGGAGTCAGGGAAATTGAGGAGTCGCAGTCTGAGTCAGTGGTTGGGTTTCCAGACTCAACAGCCCTGCTTACCAAGGACCTTACGTTAGTAGCACAACTCCAGTGCTGAAATAAAAACAAACAAACAAAAAAACAAACAAAAAAAACACTGAAGTGGTGCTTTAAAACGTGGATACAATGTAATATAACAATGATAAGGAAGGAGCCATGATTGTTTTATCTCCATGCGTTAAACCCATGTCTAAACGCCGACTCTGGCGGCAGAATAAAGTCAATGTATTGCCAGTGCCATTCAGCAGAAAAAAGCATAATGAAACAGAATCAGATAGGAACTGGGTTTTGTTTTACTCCACAGGGCACAGTAGCTTAATGTTCTAGTCATACGGGGCCACAACAGCTTCATGCTATATTCAGTAGGGGTGGGTGAGGGAGCACCATACCTTGCTTCATGCTATATTCAGTAGGGGTGGGTGAGGGAGCACCATACCTTCCTTCATGCTATATTCAGTAGGGGTGGGTGAGGGAGCACCATACCTTCCTTCATGCTATATTCAGTAGGGGTGGGTGAGGGAGCACCATACCTTCCTTCATGCTATATTCAGTAGGGGTGGGTGAGGGAGCACCATACCTTCCTTCATGCTATATTCAGTAGGGGTGGGTGAGGGAGCACCATACCTTCCTTCATGCTATATTCAGTAGGGGTGGGTGAGGGAGCACCATACCTTCCTTCATGCTATATTCAGTAGGGGTGGGTGAGGGAGCACCATACCTTCCTTCATGCTATATTCAGTAGGGGTGGGTGAGGGAGCACCATACTTCCTTCATGCTATATTCAGTAGGGGTGGGTGAGGGAGCACCATACTCCTTCATGCTATATTCAGTAGGGGTGGGTGAGGGAGCACCATACCTTCCTTCATGCTATATTCAGTAGGGGTGGGTGAGGGAGCACCATACCTTCCTTCATGCTATATTCAGTAGGGGTGGGTGAGGGAGCACCATACCTTCCTTCATGCTATATTCAGTAGGGGTGGGTGAGGGAGCACCATACCTTCCTTCATGCTATATTCAGTAGGGGTGGGTGAGGGAGCACCATACCTTCCTTCATGCTATATTCAGTAGGGGTGGGTGAGGGAGCACCATATCTTCATACTATATTCAGTAGGGGTGGGTGAGGGAGCACCATATCTTCATGCTATATTCAGTAGGGGTGGGTGAGGGAGCACCATACCTTCATGCTATATTCAGTAGGGGTGGGTGAGGGAGCACCATACCTTCATGCTGTATTCAGTAGGGGTGGGAGAGGGAGCACTATGGCTTTAAGCGATATTCAGTAGGGGGTGTGATGTGGCACAGTGGCTTCATGCTATATTCAATAGGAGGGAGAACAGTGGCTTTGAGTTATATTTGGGGAGAAGGATGTGTTGACAGTGCCTCGAGGTTATACTCTTTTGGGGGGGGGGAGGCACAATGACTTCATGCTATGTTCAGATGGTGGTGCTACAAAGCAGCTTAATGCTATATACAGGGTAGAGAAACAGAAGGTTCATGTTATATTCAGGGGGAATTATCTTGTGAGATTAGTCTGATTTCTTCTTGCAGGCTGACCTGTGAATTTAAGACTACTCAGTAGTAAAGACCAGTCTCATTTGTGCTTGCAAGAGGATACCCAAAGTTTTCCATACACAAGAAATCGAGAGAGCTGGAGGGTGAGTATAGCAACAAGTTCACCCATTGGAGCCATAAGATTCAGATGCCAATAGCCTGACATGATTTATAGGTGGTGTATTCATACCGTGTATTTAGGCTTTTTTTGTTATTAGTAGGACATTTATTTGGTAGGAGTACCCCGAGGCATTTCCCCAGGGTTGGGTAACACGGATATGGACACATAGCTTCCAAGCATACAAGACTGAATTATCAATATGCATTATGCACAGTTGGTAAGGTATTTTCAATTAGCCATTGACCTAAATCATAAAAAACCCAAAATGCTGAAACATGAGATATCCAGCAAAACCTCTAATAGGAGTAGAGGAACAGACTAGACACTGTTTGTTTGCAGCATACCCATAGAGACGTGTGCACAGGAGCTGTAGAAGGGCTAGGAAATAACTGAACATTATGAAATGGTTTGTTTCTGAAAAGTATTTGAGAAAAAAAAAATGGTTGCAATCCTTTCTGAATCACAAAATTAGGGAACCCCAGAGAGGAAATACTCAAGTGGAATACTAAGAAGACAAACGTCAATGAAGAATGAGGAAGAGCCTACATAAAAGGCAGATGTTTGCCAACCATGACACATCTTATAGTCATCTCACGTGAGCGCAGGAAGTACAACGCTCAGGTATGCTGCGCCAATGTTTCACCTGCTGCTAATAAACTGGAGAATGACACATTAAAGGTACAATGTACAAATCCTCTGAAGAATGGCATGTTAAGTGATGATGTGATTATATTAAAGTATTAATTAACATAATGCAATCAAAATGTACAACACGATCATTCTTTTGCTTGTATTGAGAACGGGAAGGAATGGATCGCATCCTATTCTACACGTGTTAAAAGGGAATCAATCACACAATTATTGTTTAAAAAAAAACCATGTATGTTGCACAAAAACCTGATTTAACCCCTTAACGACCAGGAGTATTTCAGTTTTTGTGTTTTCGTTTTTTTGCTCCCTTTTTCCCAGAGCCATAACTTTATTTTTTTGGTCAATATGGCCATGGTAGGACTTGTGTTTTGCGGGATGAGTTGTACTTTTGAACAACACCATTGGTTTTAACATATCGTGTACTGGAAAAAACTGGGAAAAAAATTTCAAGTGTGGTAAAATTGCAAAAAAAAGTGCAATTGCAGGTTTTTTTTTTTTTTTTTTTTTTTTTACCATGTTCACTAAATGTTCAAACTGACCTGCCAGATTTATACAGTTGACATGTGACCGGAAAGGACTGGAGCCCGCACCAAAAGGGGAGTCCAACGTGGGCGTACAATTACGCCCAACGTCGGAAAGGGGTTAATCAATTTTCAAGAAAAGTTTACAGCAGGTTCCTTATTCTCAGAGGCAGGATTACAGTAACCGCTGATAAGTCAGGATACATTATTTACAACAGCTCCTCGCTTCACAATGACCACTGTCCAGGCTCATTAGACACAAATACAAAACACAGGGTTTGAGCATTGTGACCAAGGACATGTGTTGTTTCCTGAAACAAAAGGAAGTGTCTAACGAAGCCCCTGTGGTCAGTGTTAAAAAATAAAAAAATTTTAATACATGTAATATGTTTTTTTTAATATGTTAAAAATTACAATTTCAAAACAAATACAAGTGTTATAACCATCACAATTTCAGTCGTGTTAACCCCTTAACGACCGCCGATACGCCTTTTAACGGCGGTCATTAAGGGTACTTAAACCACAGCGCCGTTAATTAACGGCGCTGTGGAAAAAGTGAATAGCGCCCCCCAGAGGTGCATTTTCTCCGGGGTCTCGGCTACCGGGGGTAGCCGAGACCCCAGAGAACATGAATCGGGTCGGTTTTTACCGACACCGATGTTGCGATCGCCGTTATTAACCCTATAACGGCGACCGCAACAAAAAAAAAAAAAAAAGTTGTGCCATTTAATTTCTCTGTCCTCTGATGTCATCGGACATCAGAGGACAGAGAAAAGGGGTCCCTAGGACCCCCATGTGGCCCCCAATAAGATCCATGTGGCCCCCGGGCCCTCCGGTGTCCCCCGGTGCCGGCGCCGTTAAGACAATGGCGGGCGCATGCCCAGTGCGCCCGCCGCTATGTGCCGCTGTGCTGTTGGGGGGATGGGCAAATATTCTCTGGGGTCTCGGCTACCGGGGGTAGCCGAGACCCCAGAGAACATGTTCCGGGTCGGTATTCACCGATCCCGGTGTTGCGATCGCGGCTATGCAAGCATAGATGCGATCGCAAAAAAAAAAAAAATGATTTCTCTCCCCTCTGATGTGATCGCACATCAGAGGGGAGAAAATGAGGGTCCCCCGATCGCCCCCCCATATACTTACCGGTGTCCTCCGTCCTCCCGCAGGCCCCAGGATCCCGGCTTCTTCTCCCTGCAAAACAAAAATGGCGGGCGCATGCGCAGTGCGCCCGCCGATCTGCTTTGGCGGCAGATTCAAATTTTTTTTCATTCATTCTCATAAAAGTACATTTTGATCACTGTGATAAACTATCACAGTGATCAAAATAAAAAAAACAGTACATAACCCCCCCATTTATCACCCCCTTAGTTAGGGACATATAATAAAAAGTAGAAATTATATTTATTTTCATTTTTCTGTTAGGGTTAGGGTTATAATTAGGGTTAGGGTTATAATTAGGGTTAAGGTTATAATTAGGGTTAGGGTTAGCATTAGGCTGGTTTCACACATCCGGTGTGCGCCTGACGGCGCCCCCGGCATTTAGCCGCAGCGCCGCATCAGAAAATCTGATGCGCCGCATGCGGTTTTTTTGCATTGACTTGCATTAGCGCCGGATGGCGCCGCATGTCAATGCGTTGCATGCGGTTTTGTCCGGATGCGGCGCAAATGTACATTGCGGCGGCCGGACAAAACGCTGCATGTAACGTTTTTTGTTTTTGTCGGATGGTTTCTGATGTCTCCGGGCATCAGAAACCATCCGGCAAAAAACCGCATGCGGCCGCCGGCGGCGCATCAGGTTTTCTGATGCGGCACTGCGGCAAAATGCCGGGGGCGCCGATAGGCGCCCGCTGGAAGTGTGAAAGCAGCCTTAGGGTAAGGGTTATAATTAGCGTTAGGGTTAGGCTGGGTTCATACTGCGTTATGGCAGTCCGTTAGACGGACTGCGTTACACCGCGGTATAACGCGGTGTAACGCAGTCCGTTAACGCTGCCATTCACCCCCATTTGAGGGCGCATCGCGACGCATGCCGTAAAGCGGCATGCGTTTGCGACGTGCCATCATTCAGTGACGGAGCCGCGGGCTGCAGCGTTTGGGCTCCGTCACCGCTAGCGCAGATGAATCATCTGCTGATTCCTCTGCGCTAGCGGGTATAGCATAATGCGATCGCGTTATGCTATACCGTTACCAGCCCGTCAACGCTATGTGTTGAACGGGCTGTAAAACGCAAAATGAACCTAGCCTTAGGGTTAGGGTTATAATTAGGGTTAGGGTTATAATTAAGGTTATAATTAAGGTTAGGGTTACAATTAGGGTTGGAATTAGGGTTGGGATTAGGGTTAGGGGTGTGTTGGGATTAGGGTTGGAGCTAGAATTGAGGGATTTCCACTATTTAGGCACATCAGGGGGTCTCCAAACACGATGTGGCGTTCAAAAAGTCAAATGGCGCTCCCTCCCTTCCGAGCCCTGCCGTGCGCCCAAACAGTGGTTTACCCCAACATATGGGGTATCAGCGTACTCAGGACAAATTGCACACCAATTTTTGGGTTCTAATTTCTCCGATTACCCTTGGGAAAATAAAAAATAGCTGGCTAAAAAAATCATTTTTGAGAAAAAAAATGATTTTTCATTTTCACGTCTCTGCGTTTATAAATTTCTGTGAAGCACTAGGGGTTCAAAGTGCTCACCACACATCTAGATAAGCTCCTTAAGGGGTCTAGTTTCCAAAATGGGGTCACTTGTGGGGGGTTTCCACTGTTTAGGCTCATCTGGGGCACTGCAAACGGAACATGACCCCCACCAACGTCTGCATTCCAAAACGTTATTACTTCCTTTCCAAGCCCTGCTGTGCGCCAAAACAGTTCCCCCCCCACATATTTGGTATCAGCGTACTCAGGACAAATTGGACAACAACTTTTGGGGTCCAATTTCCTTGTGAAAAATCAAAAATTTGGGACTAAAAAATCATTTTTGTGGAAAATTGATTTTTTTTTTTCACACCCAGGCATTATAAACTTTTGTGAAACACTTGGAGGTTCAAAGTGCTCACCACAGATCTAGATAAGTTCCTTATGGGGTCTAGTTTCCAAAATGGGGTCACTTGTGGGGGTTTTCCACTGTTTAGGCTCATCTGGGGCACTGCAAACGGAACATGACCCCCACCAACGTCTGCATTCCAAAACGTTATTACTTCCTTTCCAAGCCCTGCTGTGCGCCAAAACAGTTTCCCCCCCCCACATATTTGGTATCAGCGTACTCAGGACAAATTGGACAACAACTTTTGGGGTCCAATTTCCTTGTGAAAAATCAAAAATTTGGGACTAAAAAATCATTTTTGTGGAAAATTGTTTTTTTTTTTTTTCACACCCAGGCATTATAAACTTTTGTGAAACACTTGGGGTTCAAAGTGCTCACAGCGGATCTAGATAAGTTCCATAGGTGGTCTAGTTTCCAAAATGGTGTTACTTGTGGGGGGTTTCCACTGTTTAGGCGCATCAGGGGCTCTCCAAACGCGACATGGTGTCCAATCTCAATTCCAGCCAATTTTGGTTTGAAAAAGTCAAACGGTGCTGCTTCCATTCCAAGCCCTGCCGTGCGCCCAAACAGTGGTCCCCCCCCCATATATGGGTATCAGCATACTCAGGACAAATTGTACAACAACTTTTGTTGTCCAATTTCTCCTGTTAACCCTTGTGAAAATAAAAAATTGGGGACTAAACGATCAGGTTTGTGGAAAAAATATGATTTTTTATTTTCACCGCCCGGGCGTTATAAACTTCTGTGAAGCACTTGGGGCTTCAAAGTGCTCACCACACATCTAGATAAGTTCCTTAGGGGGTCTAGTTTCCAAAATGGGGTCACTTGTGGGGGTTTCCACTGTTTAGACACATCAGGGCCTCTACAAATGCGACATGGCATCCAGCCAATTCCGCGTTGAAAAAGTCAAACGGAGCTCCTTCCCTTGCGACCTCTGCCGTGCGCCCAAAAAGTGGTTTACCCCAACATATGGGGTATCGGCATGCTCAGGACAAATTGCACAAAAACTTTTGGGGTCTTGTTACCCTTGGGAAAATAAAAATTGGGGTGAAAAGATCATTTTTGTGGAAAAAATATGATTTTTTATTTTCACGGCTCTACGTTATAAACTTGTGTGAATCACTTGGAGGTTCAAAGTGCTCACCACACATCTAGATAAGTTCCTTAGGGGTCTAGTTTCCAAAATGGGGTCACTTGTTGGGGGTTTCCACTGTTTAGGCACATCAGGGCTCTCTAAACGCGACATGGCATCCAGCCAATTCTGCGTTGAAAAAGTCAAACAGCGCTCCTTCCCTTGCGACCTCTGCCGTGCGCCCAAAAAGTGGTTTACCCCCACATATGGGTATCAGCATGCTCAGGACAAATTGCACAAAAACTTTTGCGGTCTTATTACCCTTGGGAAATTAAAAATTGGGGTGAAAAGATCATTTTTGTGGAAAAAAATTTTTTTTTTTTTTTTTCACGGCTCTAGGTTATAAACTTGTGTGAAGCACTTGGAGGTTCAAAGTTCTCACCACACATCTAGATAAGTTCCTTAAGGGGTCTTTTATCCAAAATGGGGTCACTTGTGGGGTGTTTCCACTGTTTAGGCACATCAGGGGCTATCTAAACGCGACATGGCATTCAGCCAATTCTGCGTTGAAAAAGTCAAACGGCGCTCCTTCCCTTGCGACCTCTGCCACGCGCCCAAAAAGTGGTTTACCCCCACATATGGGGTATCGAAGTATTCAGAAGAAATTGCACAACAAATTTTGTGGTTCATTTTTTCTTTTAACACTTGTGAAAATAAAAAAAACTTGGTTCCGAAGTAAAGCTTTTGCAAAAAAAGTTAAATGTCAATTTTTTCCTTCCACATTGCTTCAGCTCCTGTGAAGCACTTGAAGGGTTAATAAACTTCTTGAATGTGGTTTTGAGCACCTTGAGGGGTGCAGTTTTTAGAATGGTGTCACTTTTGGGTATTTTCTATCATATAGACCCCTCAAAGTGACTTCAAATGTGATGTGGTCCCTAAAAAAAAATGGTGTTGTAAAAATGAGAAATCGCTGGTCAACTTTTAACCCTTATAACTTCGTAACAAAAAAAAATTTTGGTCCCAAAATTGTGCTGATGTAAAGCAGACATGTGGTAAATGTTATTTATTAAGAAATTTGTGTGACATATCTCTCTGATTTAAGGGCATAAAAATTTAAAGTTTGAAAATTGTTAAATTTTCAAAATTTTTGCCATATTTCCGTTTTTTTCATAAATAAACACAAGTCATATCAAAGAAATTTTACCACTAACGTGAAGTACAATATGTCACGAAAAAACAATCTCAGAATCAGCGGGATTCGTTAAAGCGTTCCAGAGTTATAACCTCATAAAGTGACAGTGGTCAGAATTGTAAAAATTGGCCCGGTCATTAAGCTGCAAAATGGCTCTGTCCTTAAGGGGTTAAAGGGTATGCCACACTGAACAATATCGCTAACGGGATCGCTAAAAAACGTCACTATTTAGCGATCCCGTTAGCGATGTTGTTCAGTGCGGCAGCTGCCAGCGACGAGCTTCCTGCTGTGATCTCGCTCGTCACTGGAATCGCTCCGGACCCTATTTTCTCGTCGGCGCTCCCGCTGGGTAAGTATATATCGCTAGTGTGGCACCTTTTCTTAGCGATTTAGCGGTACTTTTGTACCGCTAAAGTGGTTAAGAAGATCGCTAACGGCGATAGCGTCGTTAACTATATCGCTAAATGTGGCCGCACTTAGCGATATAGAAACAATCCCGCTAGTGATCGCATTAGTATGCGTCGTTATTGTGATCGCTAGCGGGATTGTTTAGTGTGGCAGTACCTTTAGAGTGAATCCACTAAACATATCACAATGCATATAGCATTAAACAGTAGGCATAACCAAAATTTGTACTTACAGTTACAATAAAAATAACATTGAAGTGTAAAGAAGAAATCAGATTATAAGAGAAAAAGTGAGAGTAGAGAAAAGAGAAGAAACAAGAGGGAGGTGGGGAAGTACAGACATAGGGGACAATAAACTATATCCAGAGACACCGGAACTGATGAATCAGTTGTCTCCGAGGAGATCCCGACTTTCATTGGAGGATTTACATTCCATCCAATGATACCATAATTTGTAAAATTTTCCATATGAGTTGCTTATTGTTGAGGACAATTCCTCCATCAGCATTATCTCATTCATTTTAGCAAACCATAGGGAAATTGTTGGGATGCTGTCTTTTTTCCATAAAGGAATACACGCTGTAGCAGATGCAATTAAGTGTCTCAATATAGAATTTTTTGAAGGTTTTAAAAGGGATGTCGCTGTGATGGAGAAGGACGAGAGCCGGATTTAGGTCTGTGATAAGATTTGTGATTTTACCTATCACTAGTTCAACTTTTTCCCAGAAAGGGGAAAGAAGCTTACAAGACCAGAAAATGTGCATTAGGTCGCCCTCTTCCTCCCCACATCTCCAGCACATAGGACTGGCATCAGCGAATATCTCCTGCAGGTGGGTTGGGACTCTGTACTATCGCGATAACAGTTTGTAACCGGCTTCGTGAAATTACATACGTTTCCACTGATCCTTCCTCAGAGTTTGGCCTAAATCACTCTCCCATTGAGTTAATACACGTAATATGTAAAAAAAAAAAAAAAAAATGTCAAAACCATTTATGGTAACAAAATTATTTAAATCAATAGGATTTTCTGATGAAAGCTTCTCTAAGAACGAAGAAACATTGACCTTATGTTTCCGAAGGTCACCAGTAACTGATTGCTAAAAAAAATAAAATAGCAAAGTGATAATTGCAAGGCTGCCAATCCACACCAAGTGTCAACTACTTGGGTCCAAACGTTACGTGACCGCACAACTTTTCATCCCACCACACACTTGGACTCAGTAAGAGGCTTTATAATGCAAATCGAGCCTACAAAATCAATTTAATCAGCCAGAAACTGGAAGAGCAAGCAGCAGCTACTATTAGTCATTCAACCCTCAATTACTTTACTTCTGCTCTTCTTGCCAAACACATGGCACATTTAAGATGTAATTACTCTGACTTGTTTTAAGGCAGAGAAATTCCATTAAGTGAAAGAAAAAAGAAAAATCCATACAAACATCTGCTGTACAGTAAAAGAACTATCACAGATGGCTATATTAAGCATTTGCCAGTAAGCTGGAATAAACAGTTACTGATCAGAACTCCATTAGAAATCATCCTCTGATGGGTCATAGGTACAGGTGACGATCACAGATCCCTCAATGATGCAGGGATTTCTGCAAAAAGCCCTCACTTGGATCGAAATTTGATTAGAATGCAGAGTAAGATTTCCAGTCTCAAATCTCTGAGCAGCGAGGTCTCAAGGTCTCCTCTCCTCCAGGCCCTGGGTACCATATCCATGTAAAAACAATAATTAAAATAAAAAATAGTGATATTCTCACCTTCGGGCGGCTCCTGCCGCTTTCCCGCCTCTCAGCGACGCTCCCGGCCAATCCTGTTCCCAGTAATGCATTGCGAGAATCACCCCAGATGACGTAGCGGTCTCGCGTGATGCTACGTCATCGGGGTCATTGTCGCAAAGAACGCCTGGGAGCGTCGCTGAGAGGCGGGAAAGCTGCGGGGACGCCGGAAAGTGAGAATATCATTTATTATTTTTATTATTTTTACATTAGATCTTTTTACTATTGATGCGACATAGGCGGCATCAATAGTAAAAAGTTGGTCACACTTGTCAAACACTTGTTTGACTCGTGTGACCAACCTGTCAGATCGCTTGTAAAACGCTAGCATTCTGCAAGCTAATTACGCTTGCAAAACGCTAGTTTTTAGCAGGAATACGCATACCTATAATATGCGTATTTTCCGCGGCAGGGAGGTGAGGAATTGCCGCAGAAATTTCCATGGCAATTCCGCAACGTGTGCACATAGCCTAAGCTTACACACATCTCAGCCTATACATATAAACACACTATATAGTATAAAATACCCCAAATAAAAAGTGTAAGCAAATGTGACATTATAAAGATGTATAAAATATATAAGTTTTGAAAAAAAAAAAAAAAGTCTTTCATAAAGCATCATTAAAAGGATAATCTTATAAGGAGAGAGTGACCATTTAAGGAGTATAAAGGTAATATAATTTTTTTCTAGTAACAGTCCAGTTTTTCTTAGTAGCAGTCCAATAAATCAATAGCATTCCACACTGTAACCACCATGACACAAATCATCAGAATAAAGTATAATAGGACATGCAAACACTCTGTTAAATAAGGAGGTGATATAGGCAGAGCTTCAATGTCCTTCCTCAAACTTGTGCATGTTGCCTCCACACCTGGCAGAGACTCCTGTGCCCTGCTTCATGGAAGTCATGAATTCCTTCTCAAGGGGAGCTGAGCAAACGTTCTCTTCAGCGTTTCAATGTACAGTGCAAATACCCTGGGAATAAACGTTCCCACTGGGAACAGGGGTTGTAATTACCAAAGAATATATATTGACAGTCCAAAGAGATGAGTGACATACAAAGCAGTATATGATCCTGTGTATGCAGAGGTGAAATACAGGTGCTTCTCACAAAATTAGAAAATAATCAAAATGTTAATTTATTTCAGTTCTTCAATACAAAAAAAATTGTATAGAGTCATTACAGAGGGATCTATTTCATGTGGTCTGTTAATGTTGATGATTATGGCTTACAGCTAATGAAAACCCAAAAGTCATTATCTCAGTAAATTAGAGTAATTAACAAAAAACACCGGCAAAGGGCTTCCTAAGCGTTTAAAAAGGTCCCTTGGTCTGTTTCAGTAGGCTCCACAATCATGGGGAAGACTGCTGACTTGAGAGATATCCAGAAGGCAGTCACTGACACACTCCACAGGGAGGGTAAGCCACAAAAGGTCATTGCTAAAGAAGCTGGCTGTTCACAGAGTGCTTTATCCAAGCATAATAAGCAAAAAGTGTGGTAGAAAAAGGAGCACAAGTAACCGGGATAACCGCAGCCTTGAAAGGATTGTTAAGAAAAGGCCACTCAAAAATTTGGGGGAGATTCACAAGCAGTGGACTGCTGCTGGAGTCATTGCTTCAAGAGCCACCACACACAGACGTATCCAGGACATGGGCTACAAGTGTCATATTCCTTGTGTCAAGCCACTCATGACCAATAGACAAACTCAGAAGCGTCTTACCTGGACCAAGGAGAAAAAGAACTGGACTGTTGCTCAGTGGTCCAAGGTGTTGTTTTCAGATGAAAGTAAATGATGCATTTCATTTGGAAATCAAGGTCCCAGAGTCTGGAGGAAGAGTGGAGAGGCACACAATCCAAGCTGCTTGAGGTCTAGTGTGAAGTTTCCACAATCAGTGATGGTTTGGGGAGCCATGTCATCTGCTGGTGTAGGTCCACTGTGTTCTATCAAGACCAAAGTCAGTGCAGCCGTCTCTCAGGAAATTTTAGAGCACTTCATGCTTTCCTCTGCGACAAGCTTTTTGGAGATGGAAATTTCATTCTCCAGCAGGACTTGGCTCCTGTCCACACTGCCGAAAGTACCAATATCCGGTTTACAAACAGTATCACTGTGCTTGATTGGCCAGCAAACTCGCCTGACCTTAAAGGGAATTTGTCACCTCGTTTTTCCGCTATAAGATGCGGCCACTGCCTTTCGGGGCTTATCTACAGCATTCTGAAGATGGGAGGCGTTGGACCCGGACCTGCGACACCAATTGGACTGCCTCCCCCGGGTGAGTATAATAAAACCTTTTTCTTATCTTTCAGGTCGGACTGGGGGCTTGTCTGCAGCATTATAGAATGCTGTAGATAAGCCCCAAAAGACAGTGGCCGTATCTTATAGCGGCAAAACAAGGTGACATGTTCCCTTTAAAGGGAACCAGTCAGCAAAATTGTGCATAGCAACCTACACACAGTGTCAGGTCGGTGCCATTATACTGATTAAAATGATCCCTTGGTTGATGAAATCCGTCTTGAGCTTTTTTAATCCAGGATATGCTCGTGTCCTAAGCTGGGGTTGGTGTATGTTGTGCTCTGATTAGATATTCAAAATGCAGACTGCTGACAGGTCAAAGATCCCTCATTGACCTGCCCCCTAGTTTGCATAATTAGTATACTAATGTATGTATTTGAAAAAAAAAACATGTCACTTCATCAAAATGGTGGCACCTGCGAACTATCACTTGTCAGTTAGTGCCTATTATATTGCGGTGTTGAAAAAACAAAATAAAACAAAATTGCGCCTTCGGCTGCGCAGTAGCATCTATTGGTATGCGATACATGCTAATGCGCAGGCGCCATTTTGATGGTGATTTTTCTCTCTTTTCAACAGCAATGTAATAGGCACTTACTGACAAGTGATAGTTAGCAGGTGCTGAACATACATTTCAGTAGACCAACATTTCAGATGTTGTAATCATTTTTCAAGCTGGTGTTATAAAGTATTCTAATTTACAGAGATAATGACTTTTGGGTTTTCATTAGCTGTAAGCCATAATCATCAACATTAACAGAAATAAACACTTGAAATAGATCACTCTGTTTGTAACAACTCTATATAATATGAGTTTCACTTTTTGCATTGAATAGCTGAAATAAATTACCGGTAACTGATGATGATCTAATTTTGTGAAAAGCAGCTGTGTATAGTGAAGTCACACCGAGTATAAAATAGAGTGTCTGGAAAAAGAAAATCCATTCACATAGATGCCTGAAAGCAATCGCCTGGACAGTAAGAACGGTAGAAGAGTTTCCCAGATTTCCAAGAGCTATCAGAGTAAATGCAGATGAGGATAGGGCATAGGTAAAAATGCAGACTTACACGACCTGATGGTTTGATGAAGGTTGCCCAACACACGTTTTTGCACTAGCTTCTTCGCGACATCTGTAAGGTTACCACAGTTCATTGGCTATGAACTGAGATAACCTTAGTGACGTAACCGCTCGTTACTCCATGTGGGTTCTCGCACTACTGTCAATGTGTTCCGACTGGCGTGCCAAGCAGTCGCATTGTATGTCACCGCTCAACACTACATCCAGATGTAGCAGAGTGCAAGACCGTCTTGGGACGGATTTACAGTGGACCCTTTTAGAATATTTGATTTGTTAGCGGTAATAAATGGGTAAAAAGAGTCGGTGAAGGCTTTGTTCAAATAAAGGACTTTGCTCTGTGTGTGGTGTTTTTTGCTTTAAATTTATGGGTTAGTAATGGGGGTTGTCTTATAAACGCCTTCATTACTAACCACTGTGCTTGATGCAAGCTGACATTATAAAGCTGACATCAACCTGTTTGCCAACGCACCAGGGCAAGCAGTAAGAGCCGAGGTAAAGTGCCAGAATTGGAAAGTCAAATGTATGCGCCATTTCTGGGGCGGCTAAGGGCTGGGGTTATTAGTCTGGGAGTGGGCCAACACCCATGGCCCCTTCCAGGCTACTAACATAAGCCCACAGCTGTCTGCTTAGCCTTTGCAAGTTATTAAAAACAGGGGGGACCCCACGTCATATTTGGGGTCCCCCCTTTTAATAACCAGTTAAAGCTAAGTAGACAGCTGTGAGCTGATATTAATAGACTGGTAATCTTAATTTTTAGTGCCCCTTCCCAGTCTATTAAGACCAGCTCTCAGCTTTCCCTCAGCTGCTTAATATAAATAAGATGCACCCCCGCACCATTTTTTAAAGAAACTATGTATTGGCTAAATACGTGTACAGAAAAATACACACACAAAGCACTGATTTAGATAGCTCACTGACATTTCTTTCTTTGTATCATCTATCGATCTCTGTATTTAAGATTGTTTTATTAGTTACAGAACTAGCTTGAAAAGACAGAATTCCAATATGTAAAAGCTAATCCTAAAAAAAAAAATTACATTCATGTCATATGGATGATAATGTATTGTAAAAAACAAACAAAAAAAAAACGCATGACACTCGTCTTACATTTCAGGAACAACATTGGAACTCTTATGTACGCTGATGAGTGTGAGCTCTTATACTCAGCTCCTCCTGCTCTTTAACATGGGGCCTGCAGATTGCACAGCATTTATTAGCTGACAGGTTCCCTTTAAGTGAAGCTTACTAATGGCACTAACTCTGCTAGCTGTCAGTGAATAGGAACAATCATCTTGTGCATCAGGGCAAATAAAATGTTACCGTTGTTTGGCTGACAGAGGATTGTCCTAGGCCGCATTCACATTACAATTGTAGTGTACGACAAATGTATTTTCCAACGTACGCCTCCAACATAAGTCATAGGCCGACATGTTAAAGAAACATATACCATAGTATACATTTTTTTGTACTGGGTTGATGGAAGGATAGTCTTTTGGCCTCCACTGGGTGAATACATCATTAGACACCCTTTAACTGGTACCTGGGATGAATTTCAGTAAGGGCACACAAACCTATAACCAAGGCGTTTTTATATCAGACTGTACTGCGCTACAGTATCGTGAGCAGTTACTGCCTGTGCGTTTACACTGAGACGCACCCGATAACTGACTGATCTATATTGTATGATGTGCCACCTACATCTCACAAACACTGGGTGAAGTACAGTAGTTAGAGGGTCACAGTGGGGAAAAGTGGAGACCAGCAATAGACTATCAAAACACGTATTGTACATAAGGCTACGTTCACACAATAGGATTTTGGTCCAATCTCTGTCCATGAAAAAAAAATCTGACCGCTCTCAGACCACAGTTATTCAATAGGACTGTTCAGATGAGGGTGTTTGCTTTTTATAACAGACCAAACGGCTGAGTGAAGAAGAAAAATAGCAGCATGCACTAGTGTCCTCCATATTTCATGTAAGACTTGTCTATTTAAGTCTATGGATGCGCAACAAATAAAGAAAACCCTAAAGATGAACCATCACGCTACAGATTTCTGTAGTTACACATAGGAAACTGTAATGGTCTTGTAAACATTAATAACCGCTGATGTATGAATACGGATGGCAAATACAGAAAAAAAAAAAAATGTACTGGCTGAACATCGGACGATTCTTTTTAAATGCTTGTGTGAACTTAGCCCAACCCTTAAAGGGGATATCTGAGACCTTACCAAAAACAAAAAGTATACCTAAGCACTAACAGGGAGGTAAATGCAGCTTACCTGCCTGTTGTGCACGGCGCCATTCTTCCCCAGCACAGAGTGGTCACAGACCGCTGCTGCCGGGGATTCAGAAACCTCTGCTGACGCGATGGGGCGTCATTCTGATTGACAGCCGGCATCTGACGTTGGAAGTCCAGTCCCGTTGACAGACTGGAGCGGAAAAGAAGCCTCCGCTCTGTAGACGTGATGTCAGCAGAGGCTTCTGAACCCCCGGCAGGAGCGGTCACTTATGTGCCGGCGAAGAGCGGCGCCAGGAACAAAAGGCAGGGAAGCTGCAATTATCTGTTAGTGCTTAGGTAATTTTTTTTTTATCTCCCTTTAAGGAGGATTTGTCACCAGTGAGCAGTTTTTGCTCTTATTTTATTCCTAAGTATTCACATTTTTTTTGTAAGAGCAGTCATACAAATCCAGAGATATGTGCAAGTTCATTTAGAGTTTATTATGATCTGTACAACGGGGCGGTGCTCACAGAGTAATAATGCAAAACATCCTAAAGACACCCCCCCAGAGAACCCTGAGAGTCATGCCCCCTTGGTAAAGATTACAAAATCAGCACTAAATAAAAATACCGAAACCATATGGCAAATTTTTTTTTTTTTTTTTAAATGGAATACTCAGGGGAGCAGCGATAATAAAGTAAGGGCAAAAAGTGGCTTATTATGATCAGGTGACAGGGGCACAATACTGAAAGAGGGCAGGCTGAGCCCACCACCAGTGAAAGCAGGATCTCGCTGCACTTGGCCCCCTGCAAGTTAAAAAATGATTTGGTACACTTATCAGACTAAAATATCCAGAGGCTGTCTGATTCTCAGTCTACAATCTGCCATCCACCGAATCGGTGGTTCCTCTTTGTTAGCATTCTACCAGGACTCTGGGTGCTGGAACAAACTCACTTCCCAGTGTCCTGCCCTGAACAAAAGCAGAAGCCCGATCCTACTCCCTGCAATCTGTCCCTGCTCCTACAGGCAGATTATACCTGACAACAGGAAAGTGGCTGCTACTTTTTACAAACTGACAGTCATTTGGGTGATGTAAAGGATTTGGCGGCTTTATAGTCATCTATCAGAGCTGCCTGTGTGTTTTGGGAAACGACAGTGACCATTTAACAACTGCAGACACCTAACCATGTACTCACAAGTCAGTGAACAATCTGACGGTGACAGTGGCCGTGTCTTTAGTGTTAACGGCACGAGAGCCATTCTAACCACAAGTCTAGGAACAGTCTGCCGATGACAGTGGCCATGTCTTTAGAGTTAAATATCAACTAAAGATATGACTGAATAGTGCGTCCCATAAGCAAGCTATCGGTATGTAGCTTATATCCAGATACCCCGTTTTGATAGCAAAATACCTTAGCAAAGTTGGGATTCTTTTCTGTAAATAAGGGCGGTCCGTCGCACAGACGGCGTTCTGCTTCCCGCGATTGCGCTTTTCAAATCCCCCCCCCCCCCCCCCGTGCATGTGCAGTGTGCTTTGCCCAACAGTGGGCAAAGTATAAAATCATTACAGCGCAGGTGCAACTATTGGCCATCACTTTCCCTGCCCCGGGGCAAGGAAAGAGTAGCGCATGTGCTGTAATGATTTTATGCTTTGAGCACTGTTGGGCAAGGCACACTGCGCAGGCACAGGGGTGGGGGGGGTGATTTGAAAAGCGCAATCGTGGGAAGCAGAACGCCGTCTGTGCGATTAACAGACGGCTATACGCCAGAGATGCAGAGGAGCAGGGGGAGGGGGCGGGAGAGAAAACGCCACCGACCGGACCGCCCTGATTTACAGAAAAGAATCCCGACTTTACTTATCAAAACGGGGGTATCAGGATATAATATGATACCTGCCGATAGGTTGCTTATGGGACGCACTATTCAGTCATATCTTTAGTTGATATGGCAAAAATGGGGTAACAGATTCCGTTTAACGGCACAGGAGCCATTCTACCAATCTGCCAGTAAGCGGCGGTGGCCACGTCTTTAGGGCTGACGGCACGAGAGCGATTCTACCTATCTGCCAGTAAGCGGCGGTGGCCACGTCTTTAGGGTTGACAGCACGAGAGCCATTCTACCAATCTGCCAGTAAGCGGCGGTGGCCACGTCTTTAGGGTTGACGGCACGAGAGCCATTCTACCAATCTGCCAGTAAGCGGCGGTGGCCACGTCTTTAGGGCTGACGGCACGAGAGCGATTCTACCTATCTGCCAGTAAGCGGCGGTGGCCACGTCTTTAGGATTGACAGCACGAGAGGCATTCTACCCAACAATCTGCCAGTAAGCGGCGGTGGCCACGTCTTTAGGGTTAACGACATGAGAGCCATTCTACCAATCTGCCAGTAAGCGGCGGTGGCCACGTCTTTAGGGTTGACGGCACGAGAGCCATTCTACCAATCTGCCAGTAAGCGGCGGTGGCCACGTCTTTAGGGTTGACGGCACGAGAGCCATTCTACCAATCTGCCAGTAAGCTGCGGTGGCCACGTCTTTAGGGTTGACGGCACGAGAGCCATTCTACCAATCTGCCAGTAAGCGGCGGTGGCCACGTCTTTAGGGTTGACGGCACGAGAGCCATTCTCACCACAAGTCTATGTACAATCTGCCAGTAAGCGGCGGTGGCCACGTCTTTAGGGTTAACGGCATGAGAGCCATTCTACCAATCTGCCAGTAAGCGGCGGTGGCCACGTCTTTAGGGTTAACGGCACGAGAGCCATTCTACCAATCTGCCAGTAAGCGGCGGTGGCCACGTCTATAGGGTTGACGGGACGAGAGCGATTCTACCAATCTGCCAGTAAGCGGTGGTGGCCAAGTCTATACGGTTGACAGCACGAGAGCGATTCTACCAATCTGCCAGTAAGCGACGGTGGCCACGTCTTTAGGGTTAACGGCACGAGAGCCATTCTACCACTCTGCCAGTAAGTTCCGGTGGCCACGTCTTTAGGGTTGACGGCACGAGAGCCATTCTACCAATCTGCCAGTAAGCACCGGTGGCCACGTCTTTAGGGTTGACGGCACGAGAGCCATTCTACCAATCTGCCAGTAAGCGGCGGTGGCCACGTCTTTAGGGTTGACGGCACAAGAGCCATTCTACCAATCTGCCAGTAAGCGGCGGTGGCCACGTCTTTAGGGTTGACGGCACGAGAGCCATTCTACCAATCTGCCAGTAAGCGGCGGTGGCCACGTCTTTAGGGTTGACGGCACAAGAGCCATTCTACCAATCTGCCAGTAAGTGCAGGTGGCTGCGTCTTTAGGGTTGACGGCACAAGAGCCATTCTACTAATCTGCCAGTAAGCGGCGGTGGCCACGTCTTTAGGGCTGGCGGCACGAGAGCGATTCTACCTATCTGCCAGTAAGCGGCGGTGGCCACGTCTTTAGGATTGACAGCACGAGAGGCATTCTACCCAACAATCTGCCAGTAAGCGGCGGTGGCCACGTCTTTAGGGTTAACGACATGAGAGCCATTCTACCAATCTGCCAGTAAGCGGCGGTGGCCACGTCTTTAGGGTTGACGGCACGAGAGCCATTCTACCAATCTGCCAGTAAGCGGCGGTGGCCACGTCTTTAGGGTTGACAGCACAAGAGCCATTCTACCAATCTGCCAGTAAGTGCAGGTGGCTGCGTCTTTAGGGTTGACGGCACAAGAGCCATTCTACTAATCTGCCAGTAAGCGGCGGTGGCCACGTCTTTAGGGCTGGCGGCACGAGAGCGATTCTACCTATCTGCCAGTAAGCGGCGGTGGCCACGTCTTTAGGATTGACAGCACGAGAGGCATTCTACCCAACAATCTGCCAGTAAGCGGCGGTGGCCACGTCTTTAGGGTTGACGGCACGAGAGCCATTCTACCAATCTGCCAGTAAGCGGCGGTGGCCACGTCTTTAGGGTTAACGACATGAGAGCCATTCTACCAATCTGCCAGTAAGCGGCGGTGGCCACGTCTTTAGGGTTAACGACATGAGAGCCATTCTACCAATCTGCCAGTAAGCGGCGGTGGCCACGTCTTTAGGGTTAACGACATGAGAGCCATTCTACCAATCTGCCAGTAAGCGGCGGTGGCCACGTCTTTAGGGTTGACGGCACAAGAGCCATTCTACCAATCTGCCAGTAAGTGCAGGTGGCCGCGTCTTTAGGGTTGACGGCACAAGAGCCATTCTCACCACAAGTCTATGTACAATCTGCCAGCAGCCATGTCCATAAGGTCAATCCCATTCTTCTGTGAATGTTCCCAGTCACCAGGCTGTGGGTTGAAGTCACGGAGACATAAGCAGTGTGCCCATCACCCTGTGAGGCAGGAGGCAGCCATGAAGCCAGCAGGACCATACATGTGGCTATGAGGCCAGCAGCAGCCAGGGAGCGGTCCGCCAGATCAATCAGCAGCTGTGGAAGGAGGACGCACCGCTGCCCGGCCACACGCGTGCACACCCCCGGAGCTAAGGATGGCGGCACCCGCCCTGCCTCACACGGGGCTCTCTCGCCCACAGTCCCCAGCTCACCCGTTCCTCTTGGGCCGTTAGCTGTTTCTCCGCCATGTTGCTTCGCGGCTCCGGTTCTCCGGCACATCCGGGCACCTCCCGTGGCTCCGAGCTCGGGGGACAGACACGCCGCTGGCAGAGGATGTGACTCTGCGTCTGTCTCTCCCTCCGGGCCCTGTACAGTTACACACCGAGCTCCCAGCACCGACGTCAGAGTGGCCGCCGAGTGTCCCGGCCTCTCCTCCTCCCTTTGGACCAGGAGAGAGGCGAGGCTGTGACGAAGCAGGGATGGAGCTGCCGGTGGAGCAAGGGAGGGGTCTCCGCCGCCATCTTTGATTTGGGAAGAGGTTTGATTGAATGCTGCACGGCCACTTGTGGGGAGGTTTCTGTCAGGGAGACTGAGAAAGCGTTATATGGCAGCGGCCCGGCCTGCTCACTGGTAACCGAGTAATGGCTGCCCTCATTCATGACTTGTGAACGGAGAAATGGTTGTATATGGTGTAAGGGGTGAGGTATGGCCTGTGTGCTGGTGCAGGACCCCTCTAGCTCCATATTATCGTCCTAGACAGGAGTGGGATTCCCTTCCTAAACCATATTACACCATAAGAGTAAAACAAAATAGAAAGATAACTCTTCTCCCCTATGCCTCAAAGCTACTGGAACAGCATGTATATCTCGAACTGTCCTCCCACCTCTCCTCCTGTTCCCTCTTTGACCGTTTACAATCCGGCTTCCGACCGCATCACTCAACTGAAACTGCCCTAACTAAAGTCACTAACGACCTGCTAACCGCCAAGAGCAAGCGACACTACTCTGTCCTCCTTCTCCTGGACCTGTCTTCTGCCTTCGACACTGTGGACCACTCCCTCCTGCTACAGACCCTCTCATCTCTTGGCATCACAGACGTGGCCCTATCCTGGATCTCATCATACCTAACAGACCGAACATTCAGTGTCTCCCTCTCCCACACCACCTCCTCACCTCGCCCCGTCTGTCGGTGTTCCTCAAGGCTCAGTCCTAGGACCCCTACTCTTCTCCATCTACACCTTCGGCCTGGGACAGCTCATAGAATCACACGGCTTATAGTATCATCTCTACACCGATGACACGCAGATCTACCTATCTGGACCTGACCTCACCTCCCTACTGACCAAAATCCCACAGTGTCTGCTATCTCAGCCTTCTTTTCTGCTCGCTTTCTCAAACTGAACATGGACAAAACAGAATTCATCATCTTTCCCCCACCTCATTCTTCCCCTCCATCAGACCTATCCATCAATGTCAATGGCTGCTCGCTTTCCCCAGTCCCACATGCACGGTGCCTTGGGGTGATCATCGACTCTGCCCTCTCTTTCAAACCACACATCCAAGCCCTCGCCACCTCCTGCCGCCTCAAAATCAAAAATATTTCCCGGATCCGCTCATTCCTCAACCATGAAACCACAAAAACACTAGTGCATACCCTTATCATCTCCCGCCTCGACTACTGCAACCTCCTACTGTCTGGCCTCCCCTCTAGCACTCTGGCACCACTCCAGTCCATCCTACACTCTGCTGCCCGACTAATCCACCTGTGTCCCCGATATTCCCCAGCCTCCCCCCTATGCCAGGCCCTTCACTGGCTTCCTATTGCCCAGAGGCTTCAGTTCAAAACCCTAAGCATGACATACAAAGCCATCCACAACCTCTCTCCTCCATACATCTGTGACATGGTCTCCCACTACCTACCCACACGCAACCTTCGATCCTCTCAAGATCTCCTTCTCGACTCCCCCCTCATCTCTTCTTCCCACAACCGCATACAAGACTTCTCCCAGGCTTCCCCCATACTCTGGAACTCCCTGCCGCAAAACATCAGACTTTCACCAACAACGGAAACCTTCAAGAAGAACCTGAAGACCCACCTGTTCCGACAAGCCTACAGCCTACAATGATCCTCAGTCTACTGAACCATCGCACGACCAGCTCTACCCTTTCCTAGTGTATCCTCACCCATCCCTGTAGACTGTGAGCCCTCGCGGGCAGGGTCCTCTCTCCTTCTGTACTTGTGTGTCCCTTGTCTAGCACAGGTTTATTGTACCTGTCTATATTTTCCCTTTTCATATGTAAAGCGCCATTGAATAAATGGCGCTATATAAATGTGTAATAATAATAATAAGGACAATTTTTTATCATTATTGTCATCCATGTGCAATCCGCCATCATCAGCGAATACACTGTACAAGAGCAGGGGTGGGCAATTTATTTTCCTGAGGGGCCACATTACAGACCGTGACTGTTGCGATGGACCGAACCAAAAGGTGGAATTAATTCTGCATAATATTAACACATTATAATTATTTCTATTGTATCACAATATAGAATTAAGTATGGTGACATCCCCTATATGCTATATACCTTATGACCCCACACACAGCTACTATATAGTGTAAGAGCCTACATACAGCCCACTGTATACAGTGAACCCTCGCATAGCCTCCTGTATACAGTATGAGCCTCAACATAGCCCCTATATACACTGAGCCCCTCCATAGCGTCATATACAGTATGAGCCCTCACATACCCCCTCTATATACCTTATGAACCCACGCACAGCCACTAATACCATAAGAGCCTATACACAGTCTCCTATATACAGGGTGTCCCTAAAGTCTGGACACATAGGGATTCTCATTAAAATAATCATTTTAATTAACTATAATAGAATTTTGCAAAGCGCATCAACCTTTGCATTGCAAATGAAGGAAATCATATTGAAGAAGTTATTTAATATTCCAATTGAATAAAATTAATAAATTTAATTTATTGAAAATATGTATTTTTTGTCTGTGTCCTATGTGTCCAGACTTTCGGGACACCCTGTACTGTATGAGCTCCCACATAGCCTCTCTTTATACAGTTAGAGCCCCTAAATATCCTCCTATATACAGTGTGAGCCCCCACATAGCTTACTATATATATCATCCTGGAGCTTTTAGAGTTCACCCTCACCCACAATTTTTTTGTATTCAAAGGGTCCTTTTTCCTACAGCTCCAGGGAACAGCTATGGGTGCTGCTTTCGCACCATCCTATGCTAACCTTTTCCTGGGGTTTTGGGAAAGGGACCTTTTCCTGTCCAATGATGAGGGGTTAATGGACCGTGTCCCCTTTTGGACACGGTACATTGACGACATCTTCTTCGTTTGGCAGGGCACCTCCATCGACCTTGTGCAGTTCATTTCCCTTTTGAACGACAATGACATGAATATTCATTTAACCCTAAATTGGCATCAATGTAAAATTAATTTTCTGGATGTTACTATAGAGAAGGATGGTTCCGGAGCCATACAGACGGATATCTATCGCAAAGAGACATCCACTAATATGGTCCTACATGCTACGTCCTGTCATCCCTTCCATATAGTGAGGAATATCCCTGTAGGACAATTTTTGCGCCTCAGACGAAATTGCTCAACTGATTTAGATTTTGAAAAAAGATCTGAGGAATTAAAATCACGGTTTCTTGCTAGAGGTTATAGCAGACGCTCTATAAAACGAGCATATCTGAGAGCAAAACACTCTATACGTAATAAATTGTTGTATGACAATCCATCATGTTCTAAAACTTCTAGTGAAATACGATTTACTACTACCTACCATCCCCAACATGCTAAAATGCGTAAGGCTGTTGAGAAAGCATGGCCTATTCTAAAAACTGATCCCGTTTTGGGTAGTTTTCTTCCAGACAGACCCTCTTTTTCGTTTAGAAGGGCAAAAAATCTACGCGATCATTTGACCGCTAGCCATTATTCGGATTTGCGTGGTTCCACCTTTCTTGACAGGTTCCAAATGAATGTTGGTTGTGTCCCCTGTGGAAAATGCGTGGCATGCCCTAACATAGAGCGCTGCTCCACGTTTAGTAATTCATCTGGCACGAAAAGTTATCACATTCGTCAACGTATTACTTGCACATCTAGGTATGTCATTTATTGTGCTAGCTGCCCTTGCGGATTGCTGTATGTGGGCATGACCACGAGGCAATTGAAGGTAAGGGTCAGAGAACATGTTTTGGGCATCCTTGCAGCTTCCACTAGTACGGACACTTCTTCTTTGAATACTCTTCCACGCCATTTTTTTGAGCACCACCAATGCGATGGGTCTCTACTTAAAGTTAGAGGCATTGACACTCTTAAAATCAACATACGTGGTGGGGACTTGTCAAGAAGATTGGCGCAATCTGAAACAAGGTGGATATGGATCCTGAAGACCATCCACCCATATGGTCTAAATGAAAACAATTCGTATGCTCCATTTCTGTGATCTCTCGGTTATGTCACTCCTATGTAATTCGCGATTAACATATGTTGTTTTTAATTAATTTTTTATCATGTCCTTTCTTTATAGATTTTCATATTCATTTACATTTTCTGGATGTCTGCTGGACAACAGCACCTTTGTGGGACACCTTTATCGATGTTTTATATGTCTTCACTATGCTACCTCTGTGTTTTACATTGTCATTCATTTGCTGTCTTTGTGTGTATTGATATATGGCAGTATATTGCTTCTTGTATTGTTTAGTTTGTTTTTTTTTTGGTTTATTTTGTTCTGTACAATGCGCATTTATTTTCATTATTTTTGTACTATTGTGCCACTATATTTCTTTGCATATTACTTTGTTTTTATTTTATTTTATTTCTGAAGTTCCCATTATGTATTACACTGTTTAGTTTTTTGATGTATTATGTTTTATTTTATTTTTTGTTTTGTGTTATGCGGTCACTTCTAGTATTTTCCTATTATTATTGGTGTTACATTCCCCCTTTTTTTGTTAAATGTCGCATTTATATTACCCTTTTTTGTCATTTTCATATACCGCCATTTTAGTCTCTGGCATCCAGGTCAGTGTGTAGAGACGCATGCGCCGTCTGCATTCAGTGCCACCGGTGTCACTTCCGGTGATGTCAGACGCTGGAGCACGTGGGGCCCCGCGTGCTTCCGGCTCTGGCATGCGGAGGAGACTTCCGGGTGGTAATGATATTGCAGCGGCAGCTGCGCGCCGCCTGACAGCCTATATAGAGCCTCAATTCTGAGACTCTAGTAAGCGCCCCCTGAGGAAGGAGTTTGTCTAAACTCCGAAACGCGCGTCCGGCGGCCCTGTGGTCACTTATCCCTCACCTCTGGGTAATTATTTTCATTCTTGTCATGTTTTAATGTGGACTCTCAGCGATGTTTTGGATACATTTCCTACAACGGTTTACTTGCACATGCATATGATGTTCTCCAATTCGTTTCTGCTTTGTCATTTACTATACTAGAGATGTCACTATACCTATTAACCCATGTGTGGGTGTTTGTTTGATCACATGGCCCGGCTTACCATGTGTTTATTGTGTATTTGCATCCCCATTTTTGCCTTATCCCTGGATTTTAATATCCTCTAATAAAGATTACATTTTATATTTGACCTTTCGACTACAACTAGTTCTTTGTGTGGTTTTCCATATTCTGTGTAGTTGGTCTAGTTATCCATTTCAGCCCATGTTGGTGGTATATATTTTTTATATAGGACATCTTTATTTGCCACCCATGTATATTGCTGGCCTCCATCTTGTTTTATTACAATAGCTTACTATATACAGTATGAGCCCCCACATAGCCTCCTATATATATGAGCCCCCACATAGCCTCTCTATATACCATATGAGTCCCCACATAGCTTTCTATATACAGTTTGAGCGACCACATAACCTATATACAATATGAGCCCTCACATAGCCTCTCTATATACAGTATGAGCCCCCTCGTCCTATATAGTGTGAGCCCCAACATAGCTTCCTATATACAGTATGAGCTCCCACATAGCCTCCTATATACAATATGAGCCCCCACATAGCCTTTCTATATACACCACCCTACATATCCTCCCTTGTCTCTGCCTACCATCCTACCCGTGCCCTCCTTTGTTCAGACTGGCCTACCGCCTCAACGCATTAACCTAACTATCCCTCTTGGCCCATTCAAATTTTTTTTACCATAATCAGGTACCTCATATTATGTTCTCACCCGCTTTATGCATTTAATAGCCCTCTGTGTCTGTACTGTTACATACTTTGGCTGTTAACTGGTTTATGTAGAATTACATGAACACCTGATTCGAACACTATGGCTGGTCCGAACAATGAAAGCAATTATTACCATCTACCTTTCGTGTCTCCTGTTATGTTTTGGTAGCTGAGGAGAGCAGGCAAAAACGGCAATACACCAGAGAGGTTGGAATCTACTGGATTGCAGTACCCTGACTAACCACCACAACTAAAGGCAGCCGTGGAGCGTTCCTACGTTGGTCCTAGACGCCTCGTCACAGCCTGAGAGGTTAAATACACCTAAAGATAGAAAGAGGAAAGCTATCTGCCCCGGAGCAGATCCCCAAAGAACATAGGAAGCCCCCAAACATGTAATGGCGGTTAGACAAGAGGAAATACAGACACAGAAAATAGTATGAGCAAACGTTGGGGCCCAATCTGCCTAGACAGAAAAATGATAGGAAGGATACTTACTGCAATCCAAAAAACCCTAAAAAAAACCAACGCTACTAATTGCAAAAACACCTGAGATCACACGACCTCTACCACCTAAATTAGTTCTCTGGTGTAACAAAACTAAGCCGCAGCCACTGAAAAAACTGGAAAAGGCAAATGAACAAATAACAGTGGCTCCAGAGGAACCGAGAGGAGCCCAAGCCCCCCGGGGAGGGGGACCTGGCTAACCTCACAGGAATGCAGAGAAAAATGCAAATGGTAACCAAAAAACAGAAAATATCTTATCTGAGAGCAGGAGAAGAGGCAAGACTCAGCAAGCTTCCAAGTGAACCAGGAAACAAAGTTGAGACAAGAACAATTGATCACCGGCAACGATGATGGGAGGGAACCTCCCTTATATAAGACCAGTCTGTGATTCCTGATTGCCAATCCTCATTGAATGGTTCAGTACTGTTTGTAACCACAGAGGGAGCTTCTGCTCAGAATTCATTTCTAGAACATTCACAACAGTACCCCCCCCTTGAGAAGGGGTCACCGAACCCTCATTTGTGCCACCAGGTCGGTCAGGATGAGCTCTGTGATACGCACGGATCAGTCTCCTAGCATGGATGTCCGAAGCAAACACCCAAGAATTGTCCTCCTGACCATAACCTTTCCTGTTGTGAATGGACTTGAATTGAGTTCTGAGCAGAGGCTCCCTCTGGTGGTTACAAGCGGTACTGGACTGTCCAGTGAAGATTGTGAGGATTGGGAATCAGGTGTTACTGACTGGTCTTATTTAAGGGAGTCGCCTTCCCATCAGGGTTGCCGGTGATCAATTGTTCTGGTCTCAATCCTTGATTCCTGTTTCCTTTGTAGCCTGCTGTGTCGTGTCTGCATCTCCTGCTAACAGATAAGACATTTTCTTCTTTTTGTTTTTGTGCTTGATTTTTGCATTTTGTCCTGCACTTTTGTGGGGGCCTTCAAGGTCCCCTCGGGGGCTTTTGCCCTCTCAGTTTAGTTCAGCCACTGATGTTTTGTACATTTGCTTTTTCCAGTTTTTTCAGTGGCTGCTGTTTTGATTTTGTTACACCAGAGAACTAATTTAGGTGGTAGAGGTCGTGTGATCTCAGGTGTTTTTGAAATTAGTAGAGTTGGTGCTTTTCAGGGTTTTTTGGGATTGCAGTAAGTGCCCTTCCTATCCTTTTCTATTTAGATAGTTTGGGCCCCAACGTTTGCTCATACTATTTTCTGTCTGTGTCAGTATTTCTTCTTGTCTAACCGCCATTACATGTTTGGGGGCTTTCTATGTTCTTTGGGGATCTGCTCCGGGGCAGATAGCTTTCCTCTTTCTATCTTTAGGTATAGTTAGTTTCTCAGGCTGTGACGAGGCGTCTAGGACCAACGTAGGAACGCTCCACGGCTGCCTCTAGTTGTGGTTAGTCAGGGTACTGCAATCTCATAGATTCCAACTGCTCTGGTGTATTGCCTTTTTTACCTGCACTCCTCAGCTACCAAATCATAACACTTTCCACTTAACCAAATACTGGAGTTTCCGTCTAGAAAAACGAGAATCCAATATTTTCTCAACCACATACTCCAGATTGCCCTCAACCAAAACAGGGTCATGAGGCGCAGCCATAGGAACCACTGGCTCGACAAACCTCTTCAATAAGGACTTGTGGAACACGTTATGGATCTTAAATGTCCCTGGAAGAAGTAAACGAAAGGAAACAGGATTGAGAATCTCCATGATCTTATAAGGTCCAATGAACCTAGGCTTAAACTTAGGAGATGCAACTCTCATAGGGATATGTTGTGAATGGACTTGAAATGAGTTCTGAGCAGAGGCTCCCTCTGGTGGTTACAAGCGGTACTGGACTGTCCAGTGAAGATTGTGAGGATTGGGAATCAGGTGTTACTGACTGGTCTTATTTAAGGGAGTCACCTTCCCATCAGGGTTGCCGGTGATCAATTGTTCTGGTCTCAATCCTTGATTCCTGTTTCCTTTGTAGCCTGCTGTGTCGTGTCTGCATCTCCTGCTAACAGATAAGACATTTTCTTCTTTTTGTTTTTGTGCTTGATTTTTGCATTTTGTCTTGCACTTCTGTGGGGGCCTTCAGGGTCCCCTCCGGGGGCTTTTGCCCTCTCAGTTTAGTTCAGCCACTGATGTTTTGTACATTTGCTTTTTCCAGTTTTTTCAGTGGCTGCTGTTTTGATTTTGTTACACCAGAGAACTAATTTAGGTGGTAGAGGTCGTGTGATCTCAGGTGTTTTTGAAATTAGTAGAGTTGGTGCTTTTCAGGGTTTTTTGGGATTGCAGTAAGTGCCCTTCCTATCCTTTTCTATTTAGATAGTTTGGGCCCCAACGTTTGCTCATACTATTTTCTGTCTGTGTCAGTATTTCTTCTTGTCTAACCGCCATTACATGTTTGGGGGCTTTCTATGTTCTTTGGGGATCTGCTCCGGGGCAGATAGCTTTCCTCTTTCTATCTTTAGGTATAGTTAGTTTCTCAGGCTGTGACGAGGTGTCTAGGACCAACGTAGGAACCCTCCACGGCTGCCTCTAGTTGTGGTGGTTAGTCAGGGTACTGCAATCTCATAGATTCCAACTGCTCTGGTGTATTGCCTTTTTTACCTGCACTCCTCAGCTACCAAATCATAACAGTATCACCGGCCTAAAACTGAAAATTATATGGTACTCACAGAAGGGAAAAATATTGTGAAAGAAAAAAAAAAAAAAAAAGTCAGAGTTGTCAGAGATATTTTTCTGTTTGTTGCAATTTTTTTTTTTTTTTCCCTCTGTATCTCTGGGTGCTGGGGAGGATTTTTTTTTCTCTCAATGGAGTTTGCACAGTTGTCTGGCCGTGTGGATCAGCTTGCCACTGAGGTTCGGAGTATTGCTACCTATCTTGCTAGGTTGCCTGATGTGGAACCTAGGATTCCCATGCCAGATTTGTTTTTGGGGGATCGAGCCAAGTTTCTGAATTTCAAAAATAATTGTAAATTGTTTTTTGCCTTAAAATCTAAGTCCTCAGGGAACGCAGCGCAGCAGGTTCAAATTGTCATCTCTCTCCTGCGCGGCGATCCTCAGGATTGGGCTTTTTCCCTGACACCTGGGGATCCTGTTTTGAGTGATGTTGATGCATTTTTTCAGGCCTTGGGGTTATTGTACGATGAGCCTAATGTCACTGATCAAGCTGAAAAAGCCTTGTTGGCATTAAATCAGGGGCTTGATGACGCTGAGTTATACTGTCAGAGATTCCGCAGGTGGGCAGTCCTGACCAAATGGAATGACGACTCTTTGGCAGCCCTTTTTCGGAAGGGTCTGTCAGATAATGTAAAGGATGTTATGGTGGGATTCCCTGTCCCCTCTGGTCTCAATGATTCTATGTCATTAGCGATTCAAATTGACAGACGTTTGCGTGAGCGGAGAAGTATGCGTGGAATAGTGTTGCCTTGTGAACCTGCTTCTGAACCCATGCAGTGTGATATAGTGGTTTCTGGGGCACAGCGTCATGAGTTTCGAAAGCGCAATGGGTTATGTTTCTACTGTGGTGATGCCTCTCATGCTATTTCAGTCTGCCCTAAGCGGGGAAGACGTTTTGCACGCTCAGTTGTCTTAGGTAGTGTTCAGACTAAGTTTTTATTAACTGTTACTCTGATATGCTCTCTGTCCTCATTTTCTGCTCAGGCTTTCGTTGATTCGGGAGCAGCTATTAACCTGATGGATTTTGATTTTGCTAAACTTTGTGGGTTTCCCTTGATACCCCTACAGAAATCTATTCCCCTACTGGGGATCGATTCTACCCCTTTGGCTGAGAATAAACCTCAGTTCTCTACTCAGGTGATAATGAGGGTTGAACCTGATCATCAGGAGAGCTGCAAATTTTTGGTTCTGTATAATCTGCATGACATTATCGTGCTGGGTTTCCCTTGGTTACAGTCTCATAATCCTGTTTTGGATTGGAAATCTGTGTCTGTAACCAGTTGGGGTTGCCAATGTGTTAAAACCAACACTCCTGTTTTTTCTGCCTCCCCCCAGGCTCAGGATGTTCCTGACTTTTTGATTGATTTTTCTGATGTGTTTAGCGAAAGTAAATCTGCATCCTTGCCTCCCCATAGGAGCTATGACTGCGCCTTTTTAACTTGTCTGTACCTGAACATGACGCTATGCGGTCTTATATCAAGGAGTCATTGGAGAAGGGTCATATCAGACCATCCTCTTCACCCTTAGGTGCCGGTTTTTTCTTTGTGGCCAAAAAGGATGGTTCATTAAGGCCGTGTATTGATTATCGTCTTTTGAACAATATTACTGTGAAATATCAATATCCGTTACCCTTGATTTCTGACCTGTTTTCCAGGGTGAAAAACGCTACTTGGTTTACCAAGCTTGACCTCAGGGGGGCATATAACCTTATTCGCATTAAGCACGGGGATGAATGGAAGACGGTATTTAACACCCCTGAGGGGCATTTTGAGTACCTCGTGATGCCCTTTGGGCTCACAAATGCTCCTTCTGTCTTCCAGTCCTTCATGAATGACATTTTCAGGGATTTTGTGGATAAATTTCTGATTGTTTATTTGGATGACATCTTGATTTTTTCTAATGACTGGGACTCTCATGTGAAACATGTTCGAACTGTATTCCAGATTTTGAGAGAGAATACTCTGTATGTGAAGGGATCAAAGTGTCTTTTTGGCGTACAGAGGATCTCATTTTTGGGATTCATTTTGTCCCCATCTGTTATTGAAATGGACCCGGTCAAGGTTCAGGCCATCTGTGATTGGGTCCAACCTACTTCATTAAAGGCTCTTCAAAGATTTTTGGGTTTTGCCAATTTTTATCGTAAATTTATTGGTAATTTCTCGGTTATTGTTAAACCATTAACTGATTTGACCAAAAAGGGTTCTGATGTGGTGAATTGGCCTCCTGAGGCAGTCTCTGCATTTCAGGAACTTAAGCAGAGATTCACTTCTGCTCCTGTTCTACGGCAGCCTGATGTTTCTCTGCCATTTCAGGTGGAGGTTGATGTCTCTGAAATTGGGGCAGGTGCCGTTTTGTCCCAAAGAGATCCAGAGACCTCTAAAAGTAACCCTTGTGCCTTTTTCTCTCGAAAATTTTCTCCTACTGAACGTAATTATGACGTGGGTAATCGGGAGTTATTGGCCATGAAGTGGGCTTTTGAAGAGTGGAGACATTGGCTGGAGGGAGCCAAACATCAGGTGGTGGTCCTTACGGACCATAAAAATCTGGTTTATCTGGAATCTGCCAAGCGACTTAATCCTAGACAGGCCAGGTGGGCCTTGTTTTTCACACGTTTTAATTTTGTGGTTTCCTTTCTTCCTGGCACTAAGAATGTTAAGGCGGATGCCCTTTCGAGGAGTTTCCTTGCGGACTCTCCTGAGGTATCTGATCCTTCTGTTATTTTGAAAGAAGGTGTAGTTCTTTCCGCCATCTCGCCCAATTTGAGACTGGCTCTGGAGGGGTGTCAGGAGGATAGGCCCGAGCGCTGTCCTGTTGGGAAATTGTTTGTCCCGGACCAGTGGAAAAAGAGTGTGATGTCTGAGATTCATTGTTCCGCGTTGGCCGATCATCCCGGAATTTTTGGAACCAGAGACTTGGTTAGTCGGTCCTTTTGGTGGCCTACCTTCTCTTGTGATGTCAGGGAATTTGTGCAGTCCTGCGGGACTTGCTCTCGCTCTAGTGGTTTGTTGATGCCATTGCCTGTGCCCAAGAGACCATGGACCCATATCTCTATGGATTTCATTTCCGACCTCCCTGTTTCTCAGAGAATGACCGTCATCTGGGTGATTATTGATAGGTTTTCCAAGATGATACATCTTGTGCCATTACCTAAGTTGCCTTCCTCCTCTGAATTGGTGCCTTTGTTCCTTCAGCACGTGGTTCGTTTACACGGCATTCCTGAGAACATTGTGTCTGACAGAGGAGTCCAGTTTGTTTCCAGATTTTGGAGGACCTTTTGTTCTAAGCTTGGTGTTCAGTTGTCTTTCTCCTCGGCGTTTCATCCTCAGACCAATGGTCAAACTGAGAGAACTAACCAGACAGTGGAGACTTATCTAAGATGCTTTGTGTCTGCTGATCAGGATGACTGGGTCTCTTTTTTGCCTTTGGCTGAGTTTGCTCTCAATAATAGGGCTAGCTCTGCCACTTTGATGTCTCCATTTTTCTGTAATTCTGGGTTTCACCCTCGATTTTCTTCAGGACAGACGGAGGCTTCTGCCTGTCCAGGTGTTGACTCTGTTGTGGAGCGTATGCAACCGATTTGGGACCAGGTAGTGGAGAGGTTGTCCCTCTCTCAGGAGAGGGCCCAGCGGTTTGCTAACCGGCATAGGACTGATGGTCCTCGGTTTAAAGTGGGGGACTTGGTCTGGTTGTCCTCAAAAAATATTCCTATGAGAGTGGCATCTCCTAAATTTAAGCCTAGGTTCATCATTGGACCTTATAAGATCATGGAGATTTTTAATCCTGTTTCTTTTCGTTTGCTTCTTCCAGGGACATTTAAGATCCATAACGTGTTCCACAAGTCCTTGTTGAAGAGGTTTGTTGAGCCAGTGGTTCCTACTGCTTTGCCTCCTGACCCTGTTCTGGTTGAGGGCAATATGGAGTTTGTGGTTGAGAAAATATTGAATTCTCGTTTTTCTAGACGGAAACTCCAGTATTTGGTTAAGTGGAGAGGTTATGGTCAGGAAGACAATTCTTGGGTGTTTGCTTCGGACATCCATGCTAGGAGACTCATCCGTGCGTATCATAGAACTCATCCTGACCGACCTGGTTGCTCAAGTGAGGGTTCGGTGACCCCTCCTCAAGGGGGGGGTACTGTTGTGAATAGACTTGAAATGAGTTCTGAGCAGAGGCTCCCTCTGGTGGTTACAAGCGGTACTGGACTGTCCAGTGAAGATTGTGAGGATTGGGAATCAGGTGTTACTGACTGGTCTTATTTAAGGGAGTCATCTTCCCATCAGGGTTGCCAGTGATCAATTGTTCTGGTCTCAATCCTTGATTCCTGTTTCCTTTGTAGCCTGCTGTGTCGTGTCTGCATCTCCTGCTAACAGATAAGACATTTTCTTCTTTTTGTTTTTGTGCTTGATTTTTGCATTTTGTCCTGCACTTCTGAGGGGGCCTTCAGGGTCCTCTCCGGGGGCTTTTGCCCTCTCAGTTTAGTTCAGCCACTGATGTTTTGTACATTTGCTTTTTCCAGTTTTTTCAGTGGCTGCTGTTTTGATTTTGTTACACCAGAGAACTAATTTAGGTGGTAGAGGTCGTGTGATCTCAGGTGTTTTTGAAATTAGTAGAGTTGGTGCTTTTCAGGGTTTTTTGGGATTGCAGTAAGTGCCCTTCCTATCCTTTTCTATTTAGATAGTTTGGGCCCCAACGTTTGCTCATACTATTTTCTGTCTGTGTCAGTATTTCTTCTTGTCTAACCGCCATTACATGTTTGGGGGCTTTCTATGTTCTTTGGGGATCTGCTCCGGGGCAGATAGCTTTCCTCTTTCTATCTTTAGGTATAGTTAGTTTCTCAGGCTGTGACGAGGCGTCTAGGACCAACGTAGGAACGCTCCACGGCTGCCTCTAGTTGTGGTGGTTAGTCAGGGTACTGCAATCTCATAGATTCTGTCACGCTGTCTCTGCATACAGGAGAACCGGGGTCTATGCTGACCCTAAGCTGGGGTCCTGGCTAATCCCTCTACCTGGAGGTACTGTTGATGGTACAGAGGTCCAGGCCGCCAGCGTAAACCCTATCTCCTGTGAATCCCTTACCACTGTAATCTAGTCCTGAGAAGGACCCTGATTACCACCACAGGGATCAGGAAGGTATCTGCCTTCACACACAGTATAAGACAAACGAGACAGTACAAGGGGTAAAATAAAAGAACACCTTGCATACAAAACTACCAATACAGAGGTAACACAAACGGGTAGGGAGATAACTAATAAAGCGAGGAGAGGAGAAAACCACAACAGGTATTCTTAGCTTAGACTTCTCAATACGATCCGCTCTGCTGGTCTGCATGAATGCTTTCACCGACACTTCCCCAGCAGACAGGCAGGTATAAGAAGGAAACCAATTAACAAAACATTAATTGCAGCTGAGCGAGGCTGGTCAGTCCAGCACAGAGAGAGAAAGAATTAACTCCCTCAGTGCTGAAAAACACCCAGCACCAGAAACTCAGCTGTGCGAAGTCAGGGTGTGCAATCGCGACGATCTTCGCAGCGACGCACCCGTGACAGTACCCCCCCTTATACAAGGGGCCTCTGGACCTTCAGGGCCGGGTTTATCTGGGTGAGTAGTGTGGAAGGCCCGAACCAATCGGTCTGCGTTAATATCCGACGCAGAAACCCACGTCCTCTCCTCAGGACCATACCCCCTCCAATGAACAAGGTACTGAAGGGACCGGCGATTCAGACGTGAATCGATGACTCTCGACACCTGGAACTCCAAGTTACCATTGACCACCACAGGAGGAGGAGGTAAAGGTGAAGGTATCACCGGCGCCACATACTTCTTAAGTAACGATCTGTGGAACACATTATGAATTTTAAATGTAGGAGGGAGGTCAAGACGGAATGCAACCGGATTAATTATAGCACTGATCTTGTATGGCCCGATGAACCTGGGACCCAGTTTCCAGGAGGGAACCTTAAGTTTAATATTCTTGGTAGACAACCATACCAGATCGTTCACACTTAGGTCCGGACCAGACACTCTCCTCCTATCAGCCATACGTTTGTATCGGTTCCCCATAGAACTCAGATTATTCAGCACTCCTCTCCACACTGAAGCGAGTGACGACGAAAACCGTTCCTCCTCAGGAACCCCAGAAGAGCCCCCCCTATTGAAAGTACAAAACTGGGGTGAAAACCATATGCCCCAAAAAACGGGGACTTACCAGTGGACTCGCTCCGCCTATTATTTAGAGCAAACTCCGCCAGAGGCAAGAAAGAAGCCCAGTCCTCCTGGTTCTCTGACACAAAACACCGGAGATATGTCTCCAAGCTCTGGTTCAGACGCTCTGTCTGACCATTGGTCTGCGGGTGAAAAGCCGATGAAAATGACAACTGCATCCCCCGCCGTGTACAAAATGCTTTCCAGAACTTGGACACGAACTGAGACCCCCGATCCGACACCACATCGGAGGGTACCCCGTGAAGCCTTACAATCTCCCCAATAAACACCTGCGCAAGAGTTTTAGCATTAGGAAGAGCAGGAAGAGCGATAAAATGTGCCATCTTGCTGAACCTGTCCACCACAACGAGTATGACTGTTTTACCCGAAGATGGCGGAAGATCCGTAATGAAGACCATAGACAGATGAGTCCACGGACGTTCCGGGATCTTCAAAGGTAAGAGGGTCCCCGAAGGACGGGTATGTGGCGTCTTAGAGCGCGCACAAACCTCGCAGGATGCGACAAAAGTTACCACCTCCCTATGTAAGTTAGGCCACCAAAACCGGCGCGAGAGGAGATCCTCAGTTGCTTTACTCCCTGGGTGTCCTGCCAAAGCTGAATTATGATGTGCCTCGATCACCCTTTGTCGCAACTGATTTGGAACAAACAGTCTCCCTGGAGGTCCTACAGGGGCGTCCCCCTGAGCCTCCAATACCTCCTCCTCAAGCTCAGAGCATACTGCCGACACCACCACCCCCTCCTGAAGGACTGGAACCAAGTCCTCCGTATTCCCAGCCCCAGAGAAACAGCGAGATAAGGCATCCGCCTTAACATTCTTTGACCCAGGACGATATGTGACGACAAAATTAAACCTGGTAAAAAACAACGACCACCTAGCTTGTCTGGGATTCAGACGTTTAGCGGACTCTAAATATAGCAGGTTTTTGTGATCGGTAATGACAGTGACCGGGTGGACTGCCCCCTCCAAAAAATGACGCCACTCCTCAAAAGCCAACTTAATGGCCAAGAGCTCCCTATTGCCGACATCATAATTCCTCTCAGCGGACGACAATTTTTTAGAGAAGAAGGCGCACGGATGCCATTTACCAGGGGACGAACCTTGTGACAATACCGCTCCAACCCCTACCTCGGAAGCGTCCACCTCAACAAAGAATGGCTGAGACGCATCAGGCTGAACAAGTATGGGTGCAGAAGCAAAACATTTTTTCAAAGAGGAAAACGCTTGACAAGCCTTGTCAGACCACTTTGAAAAATCCGTCCCTTTTTTAGTCATGTCAGTGAGAGGTTTAACTATGGAGGAGAAATTACGAATGAATTTCCGGTAGTAGTTAGCAAACCCCAGGAAACGTTGTAATGCCTTAAGATCCTCTGGCAGATCCCACTCAAGAACTGCCCGCACTTTCCTAGGGTCCATACGAAAACCGGATGCTGAGACCAGGAATCCTAAAAACTGAAGTTCCTGTACGGCGAACACACACTTCTCCCATTTGGCGTACAGTTTATTATCCCGCAAGATCTGTAACACCTGCCTAACATGCTCCTGATGAAACACAAGATCTGGCGAGTAAATTAAAATATCCAGATATATGACCACAAACTGTCCCATTAGGTGGCGAAAGATGTCATTTACAAAGTGTTGAAACACCGCCGGGGCAATACTCAGACCAAATGGCATAACAAGGTTCTCATAATGCCCCTCCGGAGTGTTAAACGCCGTCTTCCACTCATCCCCCTCCTTCATCCTAATAAGATTGTACGCCCCCCTGAGATCCAACTTAGAGAACCATTTGGCACCCACGATCTGATTGAAGAGATCGGGAATAAGTGGGAGCGGATACGGATCTCAGACCGTAATCCGATTAAGCTCACGGAAATCCAAGCAAGGGCGTAGGCCTCCATCTTTTTTCTTCACAAAGAAGAACCCCGCGGCCACTGGGGAAGATGAAGGTCTAATATGCCCCTTAGCCAGACTCTCTGAAATATAATCCTTCATGGCCTGTCTCTCAGGACCAGAAAGGTTGTATAACCTAGATTTCGGTAACTTGGCCCCAGGGATCAAGTTAACAGCACAGTCATACTCGCGATGAGGAGGTAGTTCTTGACACCCTTCCTCCGAGAATACATCCTCAAAGTCCACCAGAAATGGAGGTAAGGCTCTAGGAGCGACCGCACCAATGACCGTATTCATGCAGTTTTTATTACAGAAATCGCTCCATTGGCTTATCTCTCTGGATTGCCAATCAATAACCGGGTTATGCTTAGTTAGCCAAGGCAGGCCCAGCACTATAGGAGTGGGAAGACCCTCCAACACATAACAAGACAACAGTTCTTTATGTAGCGCCCCCACTTGAAGATCAATGTTATGCACTGCTTGCACAAAACTTCCCTGACCGAGAGGTCTGGCGTCGATCGAGAATATGGGGACGGGTTTAGCCAACCCACACAATCGCATACCTTGAACCCGTGCAAAGCGAGCATCCACCAGATTAGCCCCGGCCCCACTATCCAGAAGAACAGATATCCTCTCAGTTCTCGCACCCACCACCACCTCCGCCGGTACGAGAAACTGAGACGAACTTAGGGACGAAATACTTACTCCCAGATTGCCGTCCACCACACAATCTGGGATCAATAGTTTTCCGGCGACTTCTCACTCTGCAAAGGATGGGATGGACACCCCCTAATAAAATGTCCCTTTTTTCCACAGAAGAAACAACTTCTTGTTTTGTGGCGCCCCACCGATCCCCTTACCCGGAATGATGTCCCTCCTAATTGCATAGGCTCCTCTGGACTGACCAGGGGAACCTCGGTGTAAGGGACCCTTGAGGAAGGTGGAGTCATCACAGGGGCGGAGTTACCCCGCACCTCTCCCGCAACCGTCTATCAATGCGAATAGCAAGGGCCATAGCGGCCTCCAGTGACGTGGAAGGGTCATACTGCGCCAACACATCTTTTAATTTGTCAGATAAACCTTGACAAAACTGGCTCCTAAGAGCTGGGTCATTCCACTGGGTGTCCGTGGCCCACCTACGGAACTCCGAAGAAAATTCCTCTGCCGGACGATCTCCCTGCTGTATCTTACGTAACTTAGATTCAGCAAGGGAGACCCGATCCGGGTCATCATATACAAGACCCAGAGCTGCGAAAAATCTATCCACTGACTGGAGAGCCGGGGAGCCCGGGAGAAGAGAGAACGCCCAGGATTGGGGGTCCCCTTGTAGGAGCGAGATGACAATTCCCACTCTTTGATCTTCACTCCCAGATGACCAAGGTCGCAACCGAAAGTACAATTTACATGCCTCCCGGAAAGCAAAAAACTTGTCCCGCCCACCAGTGAACCTGTCCGGGAGAGCTACTTTAGGTTCAGTTCTGGCTTGCTCCGGGGGTACAAAACCTTGGACTTAACATCCCTCAGCTCCATGGACAAACTCTGCAACTGCTGAGCTAGACTGGCTACTGGATCCATGGTGGCTGGGGAGAATCTTAAATATGGTCGGTGAAAATGTCACGCTGTCTCTGCATACAGGAGAACCGGGGTCTATGCTGACCCTAAGCTGGGGTCCTGGCTAATCCCTCTACCTGGAGGTACTGTTGATGGTACAGAGGTCCAGGCCGCCAGCGTAAACCCTATCTCCTGTGAATCCCTTACCACTGTAATCTAGTCCTGAGAAGGACCCTGATTACCACCACAGGGATCAGGAAGGTATCTGCCTTCACACACAGTATAAGACAAACGAGACAGTACAAGGGGTAAAATAAAAGAACACCTTGCATACAAAACTACCAATACAGAGGTAACACAAACGGGTAGGGAGATAACTAATAAAGCGAGGAGAGGAGAAAACCACAACAGGTATTCTTAGCTTAGACTTCTCAATACGATCCGCTCTGCTGGTCTGCATGAATGCTTTCACCGACACTTCCCCAGCAGACAGGCAGGTATAAGAAGGAAACCAATTAACAAAACATTAATTGCAGCTGAGCGAGGCTGGTCAGTCCAGCACAGAGAGAGAAAGAATTAACTCCCTCAGTGCCGAAAAACACCCAGCACCAGAAACTCAGCTGTGCGAAGTCAGGGTGTGCAATCGCGACGATCTTCGCAGCGACGCACCCGTGACAGATTCCAACTGCTCTGGTGTATTGCCTTTTTTACCTGCACTCCTCAGCTACCAAATCATAACAGGGATATTTCTTGAGGACAACCAGACCAAGTCCCCCACTTTAAACCGAGGACCATCAATCCTATGCCGGTTGGCAAACCGCTGGGCCTTCTCCTGAGAGAGGGACAACCTCTCCACTACCTGGTCCCAAATCTGCTGCATACGCTCCACAACAGAGTCAACACCCGGACAGACAGAAGCCTCCGTCTGTCCCGAAGAAAATCGAGGGTGAAACCCAAAATTGCAGAAAAATGGAGACAATAAAGTGGCAGAGCTTGCCCTATTATTAAGAGCAAACTCAGCCAAAGGCAAAAAAGAGACCCAGTCATCTTGATCAGCAGACACAAAGCATCTCAGATAAGTCTCCAATGTCTGGTTTGTTCTCTCAGTTTGTCCATTGGTCTGAGGATGAAAAGCAGAGGAGAAAGACAATTGAACACCAAGTTTAGAACAAAAAGTTCCTCCAAAATCTGGAAACAAACTGGACTCTGTCAGACACAATGTTCTCAGGAATGCCATGCAACCGAACCACGTGCTGAAGGAACAAAGGCACCAATTCGGAGGAGGAAGGCAACTTAGGTAATGGCACAAGATGTATCATCTTGGAAAACCTGTCACAAATCACTCAGATAACGGTCATTCTCTGAGAAACAGGGAGGTCGGAAATAAAATCCATAGAGATATGGGTCCATGGTCTCTTGGGCACAGGCAATAGCATCAACAAACCACTAGAGCGAGAGCAAGGCTTGGAGCGAGAGCAAGTCCCACAGGACTGCACAAACTCCCTGACATCACGAGACAAAGTAGGCCACCAAAAGGACCGACTCACCAAGTCTCTGGTACCAAAAATTCCGGGATGACCGGCCAACGCTGAACAATGAATCTCAGACATCACACTCTTCTTCCACTGGTCTGGGACAAACAATTTCCCAATAGGGCAGCGCTCAGGTTTATCCTCCTGACACCCTTCCAGAGCCAGTCTCAAATTGGGCGAGATGGCGGAAAGAACTACACCCTCTTTCAAAATAACAGCAGGATCAGATAACTCAGGAGAGTCCGCAAGGAAACTCCTCGAGAGGGCATCCGCCTTAACATTCTTAGTGCCAGGAAGAAAGGAAACCACAAAATTAAAACGTGTGAAAAACAAGGCCCACCTGGCCTGTCTAGGATTAAGTCGCTTGGCTGATTCCAGATAAACCAGATTCTTATGGTCAGTGAGGACCACCACCTGATGTTTGGCTCCCTCCAGCCAATGTCTCCACTCTTCAAAAGCCCACTTCATGGCCAATAACTCCCGATTACCCACGTCATAATTACGTTCAGTTGGAGAAAATTTTCGATAGAAAAAAAGCACAAGGGTTACTTTTAGAGGTCTCAGGATCTCTTTGGGACAAAACGGCACCTGCCCCAATTTCAGAGGCATCAACCTCCACCTGAAATGGCAGAGAAACATCAGGCTGCCGTAGAACAGGAGCAGAAGTGAATCTCTGCTTAAGTTCCTGAAACGCAGAGACTGCCTCAGGAGGCCAATTCAAAACATCAGAACACTTTTTGGTCAAATCAGTCAATGGTTTAACAATAACAGAGAAATTACCAATAAATTTACTATAAAAATTGGCAAAACCCAAGAATCTCTGAAGAGCCTTTAATGAAGTAGGTTGGACCCAATCACAGATGGCCTGAACCTTGACCGGGTCCATTTCAATAACAGACGGAAACAAAATGAATCCCAGAAATGAGATCCTCTGTACGCCAAAAAGACACTTTGATCCCTTCACATACAGAGCATTCTCTCTCAAAATCTGGAACACAGTCCGAACATGTTTCACATGAGAGTCCCAGTCATTGGAAAAAATCAAGATATCATCCAAATAATCAGAAATTTATCCACAAAATCCCTGAAAATGTCATTCATGAAGGACTGGAAGACGGAAGGAGCATTAGTGAGCCCAAAGGGCATCACTAGGTACTCAAAATGCCCCTCTGGGGTATTAAACGCCGTCTTCCATTCATCCCCGTGCTTAATGCGAATAAGGTTATACGCCCCCCTGAGGTAAAGCTTTGTAAACCAAGTAGCACTTTTCACCCTGGAAAACAGGTCAGAAATCAAGGGTAACGGATATTGATATTTCACAGTGATCTTGTTCAAGAGACGATAATCAATACACGGCCTTAATGAACCATACTTTTTGGCCACAAAGAAAAAACCGGCACCCAAGGGTGAAGAGGATGGTCTGATATGACCCTTCTCCAATGACTCCTTGATATAAGACCGTATAGCGTCATGTTCAGGTATAGACAAGTTAAAAAGGTGACCTTTAGAGAATTAACTACCAGGCACTAATTCAATAGCGCAGTCATAGCTCCTATGGGGGGGCAAGGATGCAGATTTACTTTCGCTAAACACATCAGAAAAATCAGTCAAAAAGTCAGGAACATCCTGAGCCTGGGGAGAGGCAGAAAAACAGGAGTGTTGGCATTAACATATTGGCAGCCCCAACTGGTTACAGACACAGATTTCCAATCCAAAACAGGATTATGAGACTGTAACCAAGGGAAACCCAGTACAATAATGTCATGCAGATTATACAGCACCAAAAATTTGCAACTCTCCTGATGATCTGGTTCAACCCTCATTATCACCTGAGTAGAAAACTGGGGTTTATTCTCAGCCAAAGGGGTAGAATCAATCCCCAGTAGGGGAATAGACTTCCGTAGGGGTATCAAGGGAAACCCACAACGTTTAGCAAATATCAAAATCCATCAGGTTAATAGCTGCTCCCGAATCAACAAAAGCCTGAGCAGAAAATGTGGACAGGGAGCAAATCAGGGTAACAGTCAACAGAAATTTAGTCTGAACACTACCCAAGACAACTGAGCGTGCAAAACGTCTTCCCCGCTTAGGGCAGACTGAAATAGCATGAGAGGCATCACCACAGTAGAAACATAACCCATTGCGTTTTCGAAACTCATGAAGCTGTGCCCCAGAAGCCACTCTATCACACTGCATGGGTTCAGAAGCTGGTTCACAAGGCAACACTATTCCACGCATACTTCTACGCTCACGCAAATGTCTGTCAATTTGAATCGCTAATGACATAGAATCATTGAGACCAGAGGGAGCAGGGAAACCCACCATAACGTCTTTTACATTCTCTGACAGACCCTTCCGAAAAAGGGCTGCCAAAGCATCGTCATTCCATGTGGTCAGGACTGCCCACTTTTGGAATTTCTGACAGTACAACTCAGCGTCCTCAAGCCCCTGATTTAATGCCAACAAGGTTTTTTCAGCTTGATCAGTGACATTAGGTTCATCGTACAATAACCCCAGAGTCAGAAAAAATGCATCAACATTACTCAAAACAGGATCCCCAGGTGTCAGGGAAAAAGCCCAATCCTGAGGATCGCCACGCAGGAGAGAGATGACAATTTGAACCTGCTGTGCTGCGTTCCCTGAGGACTTAGGTTTTAAGGCAAAAAACAACTTACAGTTATTTTTGAAATTCAGAAATTTAGCTCGTTCCCCCAAAAACAAATCTGGCATGGGGATCCTGGGTTCCACAACTGGCAACCTAGCAAGATAGGTAGCAATACTCCGAACCTCAGTGGCAAGCTGATCCACACGGCCAGACAACTGTGCAAACTCCATTGAGAGAGAAAAAAAAATCCTCCTCAGCACCCAGAGAAAAAGAGGGAAAAAAATGCAACAATCAGAAAAAAAAAAATCTCTGACAACTCTGACAACCTTTTTTCTTTCCCACTATTTTTCCCTTCTGTGAGTACCATACAATTTTCAGTTTGGCCGGTGATACTGTTATGTTTTGGTAGCTGAGGAGAGCAGGCAAAAACGGCAATACACCAGAGAGGTTGGAATCTACTGGATTGCAGTACCCTGACTAACCACCACAACTAAAGGCAGCCGTGGAGCATTCCTACGTTGGTCCTAGACGCCTCGTCACAGCCTGAGAGGTTAAATACACCTAAAGATAGAAAGAGGAAAGCTATCTGCCCCGGAGCAGATCCCCAAAGAACATAGGAAGCCCCCAAACATGTAATGGCGGTTAGACAAGAGGAAATACAGACACAGACAGAAAACGTTGGGGCCCAATCTGCCTAGACAGAAAAAGGATAGGAAGGATACTTACTGTAATCCAAAAAACCCTAAAGAAAACCAACACTACTAATTGCAAAAACACCTGAGATCACACGACCTCTACCACCTAAATTAGTTCTCTGGTGTAACAAAACTAAGCCGCAGCCACTGAAAAAACTGGAAAAGGCAAATGAACAAATAACAGTGGCTCCAGAGGAACCGAGAGGAGCCCAAGCCCCCCGGGGAGGGGGACCTGGCTAACCTCACAGGAATGCAGAGAAAAATGCAAATGGTATGCACAAAAACAAAAAACAGAAAATATCTTATCTGAGAGCAGGAGAAGAGGCAAGACTCAGCAAGCTTCCAAGTGAACCAGGAAACAAAGTTGAGACAAGAACAATTGATCACCGGCAACCATGATGGGAGGGAACCTCCCTTATATAAGACCAGTCTGTGATTCCTGATTACCAATCCTCATTGAATGGTTCAGTACTGTTTGTAACCACCAGAGGGAGCTTCTGCTCAAAATTCATTTCTAGAAAATTCACAACAGTCTCCCCTTTTTCCTCATAGATTGCAAGTTTGCGAGCAGGGCCCTCATTCCTCTTGGTATCCACTTCGATCTGTGTTTATTGTTATGCTGTAATGTCTATTGTCTTTACAAGTCCCCTCTATAATGTAAAGCGCTGCGGAATATGTTGGTGCTAAAGAAATAAAATTATTATTATTATTATTATTAAAAAGATGAGAGAGGCCTGTAATTGACACCATCGGTAGACCACAGCTATGGGAGTCAAAATGAGAAAACAAATCCAGAAAATCACTTTGTCTGATTTGGCAACATTTATTTTGCAAATTATGGTGGAAAATAAGTATTTGGTCACCTGAAAACATGCAAGATTTCTGGCTTTCACAGACCTGTAACTTCTTTTTTAAGAGCCTCCTCTGTCCTCCACTTATTACCTGTAGTAATGGCACCTATTTGAACTGTTACAAGTATAAAACACACCTGTTCACAACCTCAAACAGTCACACTCCAAACTCCACTATGGTGAAGACGAAAGAGCTGTCAAAGGACACCAGAAACAAAATTGTAGCCCTGCACCAGGCTGGGAAGACTGAATCTGCAATAGGCAGCAGTTTGGTGTGATGAAATCAACTGTGGGAGCAATAATAAGAAAATGGAAGACATACCAGACTACTGATAATCTCCCTTGATTTGGTGCTTAATGCAAGATCTCACCCTGAGGGTCAAAATGATCACAAGAACGGTGAGCAAAAATCCCTGAATCACACGGGGGGACCTAGTGAATGACCTGCATACAGCTGGGACCACCGTAACAAAGGCTACCATCAGTAACACACTACGCTGCCAGGGACTCATATCCTGCAGTGCCAGACGTGTCACCCTGCTTAAGCCAGTACATGTCTGGGCCCATCTGAAATTTGCTAGATAGCATTTGGATTTTCCAGAAGAGTATTGGGAGAATGTCATATGGCCTGATGAAACCAAAGTAGAACTGTTTGGTAGAAACAAACCTTGTCATGTTTGGAGGAGACAGAATGCTGAGTTGCATCCAAAGAACACCATACCTACCGTGAAGCATAGGGGTCCAACATCATGCTTTGGGGCTGTTACTCTGCAAAGGGACCAGGACAACTGATCCGTGTACATGAAAGGAAGAATGGGGCCATGTATCATGGGATTTTGAGTGCAAACCTCCTTCCATCAGCAAGGGCAATGAAGATGAAACATGGATGGGTCTTTCAGCATGATAATGATCCCAAGCACACCACCAGGGCAACGAAGTAGTAGCTTCGTAAGAAGCATATGAAGGTCCTGGAGTGGCCTAGCCAGTCTCCAGATCTCAACCCCATAGAAAATCTTAGGAGGGATTTGAAAGTCCGTGTTGCCCAGCTAGACGAGATATACTGTATTTTTCGGACTATAAGACGCACCTGACCATAAGACGCGCCCCAAATTTTCAGAAGGAAAATAGGGAAAAAAAATAAAGTGTCAAATGGGGGTCCATCTTACAGTCCGAATTCATCTTACCTGTGAAGGGATCAGCACAGGTGGATGATTGGTCACAGGGGTCATTTGGTCGGCCAGGCTGGTGCGGTGGCAGGGCTCTGTGCTCCGCGGCAGGGGCTCTGTGCTCTGCGGTAGGGGCTCTGTGCTCCGCTGCAGGGGGCTCTGTGCTCCGCAGCAGGGGCTTTGTGCTCCGCAGGAGGGCTTTGTGCCCCTTGGGCAGGGGGCTCTGTGTAAGGTTCTGTGTACATGTTCCTGAAACTCAGTTTGTTCGTCAGCCATTTTACTTTCTGTCTTGCTGCAGCTATCTTGCCCTCAGTCAATATGGAGTTTCCAGATTGCATGTTCCCGCCCTGATTCTCTCCTTTTGCTTCTTAAGCAGCCACAGCTGAGCAATCAGTGCTTCAGAATCTAGCCTGCAGTGAACCTGTGACCTGACTCCTGAAGCCTTGGACCTTGTACTCCAGCTATTCCTACTGAGGAACTCTGAAGCACTTGTGGACTCTGAACCCTGCTCTTTGAAAGACCCACGTTTGCATGGACTTACGGTAACAGAGAAGAAGATCCTGAACCTGTTGTGGAGAGTGATTGCTGAGCTTAGATTACTCTGGCCTGCTGTGTCTCGTGCTTCTGTGTCTGCAAACTGTGTGACTATTTTTGCCAACTTGTATGAAGTAATACAAGACTTTCTATATCAAACCTGTGTCTCATGTATTTTCATCGCACCCAAGCACAAGACGCTATATGAACTGTACTACACACATTACAAGATTCTGAAGCCAAACGTTAGTGTCTGCTGGGTCTGGAAAGGCTGTGTCTGCTGTAACTGTGGATATCGGATGTCCGGTTGTACTTTCTGTGATGACAGTGGTTGTGACTTCTCACAACCATTCCAGGTGAGCAATTCCCTTAAGTGTTTTTTTTTCTGCAGTGTTACCACAGGTAAACACTATTGTTTTTTTTTCTTTTCTCTTTTTTGTCTGCTGTAACTGTGGATATCAGATGTCCGGTTGAACTTTCTGTGATGATAGTGGTTGTGACTTCTCACAACCATTCCAGGTGAGCAGTTCCCTTAAGTGTTTTTTTTTCTCTGCAGTGTTACCACAGGTAAACACTATTGTTTTTTTTTGTTTTTTTTTTCCTCTCCTCTTCTTCCAGTACTCCTGTCTTAAAAGATCTGGAAAATGGAGGCCCGCATAAGGGAACTTTGCGGAGTGACTGATAATATCCTTGCAGATTTGCAGAATATAAAGACCCGTTTTACAAACCTACAGGACCTCACTAATCACAATTTGCAAGTGTTTGGACAGACTGCCCAGGATTTGCGAGCCAGGATTGAGGTTCTAGAGGGGCGAGTCCAGGCTCCTGCCGTAGCCCCGAGTTCTGGGATTCCCAAGTTGCCCCCTTTTCGTTTTGGCGGTGAACGTGAGAAATTCAGGGGATTTATTAACCCCTCTCTGACATTAGACGTACTATCCCGTCCATAAAACCCGTGCCATTCTGACCATGGACGGGATAGTACGTCATAGGCGATTAGCTGCGCTCCCCGAGGGAGCGCAGCTAATCGCCGCCGGGTGTCAGCTGATTATCACAGCTGACACCCGTGACTGTGTGTCAGGAGCGGTCACGGACCGCTCCCGGCACATTAACCCCTTGCACACCGCGATCAAACATGATCGCGGTGTACTGGGGGCACAGGGGAGGATCGCGCAGTGTGGGGGCTCCCTGCGCGCCCCCCTGAGACCCTCAGACCAGCGCGATGTGATCGCGCTGCTCTGAGGGCTTCCTCCCTCCCAGGACCCGGATCCAAGATGGCGCTGGGGTCCTGGAGGGAGGCGGCTTCCTCAGTGCCTGCCGAGAGCAGGCACTGAGAAGCCTGCTGCACTGCCTGAGCGATCGCTGGTGTGACAGAGTGCTGTGCACACTGTCACACCAGCGATCTGATGAAATACAGTGATGTCCCACCCTGGGACAAAGTAAAAAAGTAAAAAAAGTAAAAATAAACATGTGTAAAAAAAAATCCAAAAAAAAAAAAAAAAAAAAAAAAATATTCCCCAATAAATTCATTACTTATTGTAAATAAAAAAAATAAAACAATAAAAGTACACATATATGGTATCGCCGCGTCCGTAACGACCCCCCCTATAAAAATGTCCCACTAGTTAACCCCTTTTGTGAACCCTTAAAAAATAAAAAATAAAAACGAAGCAAAAAATCAGTGCTTTATCATCATACCGCTGAACAAAAAGTGGAATAACACGCGATCAAAAGACGGATATAAATAAACATGGTACCGCTGAAAACGTCATCTTGTCCCGCAAAAAACGAGCCGTCACACAGCATCATCAGCAAAAAAATAAAAAAGTTATAGCTCGCAGAATAAAGCGATGCAAAAATAATTATTTTTTATATAAAATTGTTTTTATTCTATAAAAGCGCGAAAACATAAAAAAATGATATAAATGAGGTATCGCCATAATCGTACTGACCCGAAGAATAAAACTGCTTTATCAATTTTACCACACGCGGAACAATAAAAACGCCTCACCCAAAAGAAATTCATGAATTGCTGATTTTTGTTCATTCTAACCTCCCAAAAATCGAAATAAAAAGCGATCAAAAAATGTCACATGCTCAAAAATGGTACCAATAAAAGCGTCACCTCGTCCCGCAAAAATTAAGACCTCACATGACTCTGTGGGCCAAAATAGCAAAAATTATAGCTCTCAAAATGTGGCGATGCAAAAAACTACTTTTTGCAATAAAAAGCGTCTTTTAGCGTGACAGCTGCCAATCATAAAAACCGCTATAAATAGTAAATCAAACCCCCCTTTATCACCCCCTTAGTTAGGGAAAAATAATAAAATAAAAAAAATGTATTTATTTCCATTTTCCCATTAGGGTTAGGGTTAGGGTTTCGGCTAAAGTTAGGGTTAGGGTTGGCGCTAAAGTTAGGATTAGGGTTAGAGTTTGGATTAGGGTTAGGGTTGGGATTAGGGTTGGGACTAGGGTTAGGGGTGTGTTGGGGTTAGGGTTGGAGTTAGAATTGGGGGGTTTCCGCTGTTTAGGCACATCAGGGGCTCTCCAAATGTGACATGGCGTCTGATCTCCATTCCAGCCAATTCTGCTTTGAAAAAGTCAAACGGTGTTCCTTCACTTCTGAGCTCTGCCATGCGTCCAAACAGTAGTTTATCCCCACATATGGGGTATCAGCGTACTCTGGACCCCAAGAGTTATTGTGAAATTTGTCCTATTTCTTCTGTTACCCTTGGGAAAATAAAAAACTGGGGCGAAAATATTATTTTTGTAAAAAAAATAAGATTTTTTTGTTTTTACGGCTGTACATTATAAACTTCTGTGAAGCACTTGGGGCTTCATAGCGCTCACCACACATCTAAATAAGTTCCTTGTGGGGTCTATTTTCCAAAATGGGGTCACTTGTTGGGGATTTCCACTGTTTAGGCGCATCAGGGGCTCTCCAAATGCGACATGACGCCCCCAGACCATTCCATCAAAGTCTGCAATCCAAAACGTCACTACTTCCCTTTCCGAGCCCTGACATGCGCCCATACAGTAGTTTTCTCCCACATATTGGGTATCAGCGTACTCAGGACAAATTGGACAACAACTTTTGGGGTCCAATTTCTCCTGTTACCCTTGTGAAAATAAAATATTGGGGGCGAAAAAATCATTTTTGTAAAAAAAAAAAGGATTTTTTATTTTTACGGCTGTGCGTTATAAACTTCTGTGAAGCACTTCGGGGTTCAAAGTGCTCACCACACATCTAGGTAAGTTCCTAGTGGGGTCTATTTTCCAAAATGGGGTCACTTGTGGGGGGTTTCCACTGTTTAGGCGCATCAGGGGCTCTCCAAATGCGACATGACGCCCCCAGACCATTCCATCAAAGTCTGCAATCCAAAACGTCACTACTTCCCTTTCCGAGCCCTGACATGCGCCCATACAGTAGTTTTCTCCCACATATTGGGTATCAGCGTACTCAGGACAAATTGGACAACAACTTTTGGGGTCCAATTTCTCCTGTTACCCTTGTGAAAATAAAATATTGGGGGCGAAAAAATCATTTTTGTAAAAAAAAAAAGGATTTTTTATTTTTACGGCTGTGCGTTATAAACTTCTGTGAAGCACTTCGGGGTTCAAAGTGCTCACCACACATCTAGATAAGTTCCTTGTGGGGTCTATTTTCCAAAATGGGGTCACTTGTGGGGGGTTTCCACTGTTTAGGCGTATCAGGGGCTCTCCAAATGCGACATGACGCCCCCAGACCATTCCATCAAAGTCTGCAATCCAAAACGTCACTACTTCCCTTCCGAGCCCTGACGTGCACCCACACAGTAGTTTTCTCCTACATATTGGGTATCAGCGTACTCAGGACAAATTGGACAACAACTTTTGGGTTCCAATTTCTTCTGTTACCCTTGTGAAAATAAAATATTGGGGGCGAAAAAATCATTTTTGTAAAAAAAAAAAAAGGATTTTTTATTTTAAGGCTGTACGTTATAAACTTTAGTGAAACACCTGGGGGTTCAAAGTTCTCACCACACATCTAGATAAGTTCCTTGAGGGGTCTAGTTTCCAAAATGGTGTCATTTGTGGGGGGTTTCCACTGTTTAGGCAGATCAGGAGCTCTCCAAACACGACATGGCGTCCAGCCAATTCTGCGTTGAAAAAGTGAGACGGCGCTCCTTCCCTTCCAAACTCTGCCATGCACCCAAACAGTGGTATACCCCCACATATGGGGTATCAGTGTACTCAGGACAAATTGCACAATAACTTTTGGAGTCTTGTTACCCTTGGAAAAATAAAAATTCGGGTGAAAAGATCATTTTTGTGGAAAAAATATGATTTTTAAATTTTACGGCTCTACGTTATAAACTTGTGTGAAGCACTTGAGGGTTCAAATTGCTCACCAAAGATCTAGATAAGTTCCTTAGGGGGTCTAGTTTCCCAAATGGGGTCATTTGTGGGGGGTTTCCACTGTTTAGGCACATCAGGGGCTCTCCAAATGCAACATGGCATCCAATCTCAATTCCAGCCAATTTTGGTTGGAAAAAGTCAAATGGTGCTCCTTCCCTTCCGAGCTCTGCCGTGCGCCCAAACAGTGGTTCCCCCCCACATATGGGGCATCAGCGTACTCAGGACAAATTGGACAACAACTTATGTGGTCCAATTTCTCCTGATACCCTTGGGAAAATAAAAAATTAGTGACTAAAAGATAATTTTTGTGGGAAAAAAATAGGATTTTTTATTTTCATGCCCGGGCATTATAAACTTGTGTGAAGCACTTGGGGGTTCAAAGTGCTCACCAAAGATCTAGATAAGTTCCTTAGGGGGTCTAGTTTCCAAAATGGGGTCACTTGTGGGGGATTTCCACTGTTTAGGCTCATCTGGGGCACTGCAAACGGAACATGACCCCCATCAACGTCTGCATTCCAAAACGTTACTACTTCCTTTCCAAGCCCTGCCGTGCGCCCAAACAGTTTTCCACCCCCACATATGGGGTATCAGCGTACTCAGGACAAATTGGACAACAACTTTTGGGGTCCAATTTCCTTGGGAAAATTCAAAAATTTAGGACTAAAAAATCATTTTTGTGGAAATTTTTTTTTTTTTTTTTTCACACCCAGGCATTATAAACTTTTGTGAAACACTTGGGGGTTCAAAGTGCTCACAACAGATCTAGATAAGTACCTTAGGGGGTCTAGTTTCCAAAATGGTGTCACTTGTGGGGGGTTTCCACTGTTTAGGCGCATCAGAGGTTCTCCAAGCGCGACATGGCGTCCAATCTCAACTCCAGCCAATTTTAGTTTGAAAAAGTCAAACGGCGCTCCTTCCCTTACGAGCTCTGCCGTGTGCCCAAACAGTGGTTTTCCCCCACATATGGGGTATTGGCATACTCAGGAGAAATTGCATAACAACCTTATCTGTCCATTTTCTCCTTTTACCCTTGTGAAAATAAAAAAAAAGTTTGTAAAAGATCATTTTTGTGGCTAAAAAGTTAAATATTCATTTTTTCCTTCCACGTTGCTTTAGTTCCTGTGAAGCACCTGAAGGGTTAATAAACTTCTTGAATGTGGTTTTGAGTACCTTGAGGGGTGCAGTTTTTAGAATGGTGTCACTTTTGGGTATTTTCTGTCATGTAGACCCCTCAAAGTGACTTCAAATGAGAGGTGGTCCCTAAAAAAAATGGCTTTGTAAATTTTGTTGTAAAAATGAGAAATCGCTGGTCAACTTTTAACCCTTATAACTTCCTAACAAAAAAAAATTTTGATTCCAAAATTGTGCTGATGTAAAGTAGACATGTGGGAAATGTTATTTCTTAACTATTTTGTGTGACATATTTCTCTGTTTTAAGGGAATAAAAATTCAAAGTTTGAAAATTGCTAAATTTTCAAAATTTTCGCCATATTTGCGTTTTTTTCAAAAATAAACGCAAGTTATATGGAAGAAATTTTACCACTAACATGAAGTACAATATGTCACGAGAAAACAATCTCAGAATCGCGAAGATCCGTTGAAGCGTTCCGGAGTTATAACCTCATAAAGAGACAGTGGTCAGAATTGTAAAAATTGTCCCGGTCATTAACGTGCAAACCACCCTTGGGGGTGAAGGGGTTAATCAATGCAATTTTTTTTTTCTGCACATGCTTCACAATTTCCCACTGAACGATCTAAGGTGCTTACTATAATTATGTTGCTTACCAACAAGGCTTTGATGTGGGCAAACCCTCTGATTGAGACTGAGGATGATTGTTTGAATCACCTTGATACTTTTATTTCAGCCATGGGGCAGGTGTTTGATGACCCCAATCGAGGTGCAACAGCTGAAGCAGCCATGTTAGCTTTGCGCCAAGGTAAGCACTCGGTAGCTGAATATGCCTTGGATTTCAGGAGATGGGCCCTTGATACCACCTGGGACAGTTCCGCCAAAAAATCTATTTTTCGAAAGGGGTTATCTCCACTGATTAAGGATGAACTTGCTCGTGCCGACCCTCCCACTGCGTTAGGTGACTTTATTAACTACTGCATCCGTATTGATACTCGTCTGACTGAACGCAGGCAAGAGAGATGGTTCGAAAGCAATCGCACTAACCTTTTCCTACCTTCCTCTCCAGCTAAGGAACCTTTGAGTAGGATTACACGGGAACCTGAACCTGAACCCATGCAGGTAGACTCTTTACAACGACGGGTTAGTTATGCACGCAAGGAACATCGTTTTAAGGAGAATCTATGTTTCTATTGTGGTAAGTCAGGGCACTTCATTATAGACTGCCCCGACCGTTCTCGTAAGACTACTGCAGCACTCATTCACTGTGAGTGTTGCGAGAGGGGATCTGTCAGGTCCGAGCCTCAGGCTCCAGAGAGATCTGCAGCAACAGATCTTGATTTCTCAGACTTAAACTCCGTTACCTCTGAGGACGTTGACTGTGTAAACGCTGCCATTTTTCAAGTTTCCTCAGCGGTGTCCCAGCTGAGTTGTAAGAAAAACAATTCTCATTGCTTTCTTTCCATCAAACTCTGGGTTGACTCAGCTTGGGTGTCTAGCTCTGCTATGATCGACTCAGGGGCAAGTGGAAATTTTATGGATGTCTCCTTTGCTCTGAAACAGGGGATACGTTCAGTGAAGAAGGCTACTCCAGTACAGATGGAAACTGTGGATGGCTCCCTGCTGACCTCTGGACCAGTGGATCAGGAAACAGAGCCTTTGAGGGTTCTTATGGGTAAAGATCATCAAGAGAAACTGTCCTTTATGCTTATCTCTTCTCCCCACTTTCCCATTATTCTAGGGCTACCATGGCTGCAGGCTCAGAATCCTACCATTAACTGGGAGACCAAGGAATTACACTTTCCAGAGAAACAGATGAGTCCAAAAGTTTCAGCTTGCTCTGTTCCTAAAGGAACCATGTCAGTCCCTGAACTACCAGCTGTATACCAGGACTATGTGGATTTATGTGACAAGAAGAACGCTGACCAGCTTCCTCCTCACCGTCCATATGATTGTCCAATTGAATTATTGCCTGGAGCAGAGATACCTTTTGGTAAGATCTACCCCCTGGCGGGGCCCGAGCTAAAGGCTTTAAAGGATTACATAGACGAAAATCTAGCCAAGGGCTTCATACGCCCCTCTTCATCTCCTGCAGGTGTACCCATCTTCTTTGTAAAGAAGAAAGATGGATCTCTGAGACCCTGCGTAGACTATAGGGAACTCAATAAGGTTACTATTAGAAACCGTTATCCATTGCCTTTAATCCCTGAGTTATTGGAGAGAGTGCGACATGCCAAAATTTTCTCTAAACTAGATCTTCGTGGGGCCTATAACTTAGTTCGTATTAGACCTGGGGATGAATGGAAGACTGCATTCAGGTCACGCTATGGACACTTTGAATATCTAGTTATGCCTTTTGGTCTGAGTACCGCCCCAGCCACTTTCCAACACTTGGTGAATGACATCTTCAGGGATCTCCTAGATACATTCGTGGTGATTTATTTGGATGATATTCTAATTTTTTCTAACTCCACAGAGGAACATCATGGACATGTGAGAATGGTCTTGGAACGTCTAAGACAAAATCATCTTTACATCAAACTTGAAAAGTGTGAATTCCATAGGACCGAAATTCAATTTCTGGGGTATGTACTGTCTACACAAGGAATTAGTATGGATGGAAGCAAAACCCAAGCCATCAAGGATTGGCCAAGTCCTAGAAATGTGAAGGAGGTACAGCGCTTCATCGGGTTTGCCAACTTCTATAGACGTTTCATTAGAAATTTCTCTGAGGTAGTGTCACCTATCACCCAACTTACCCGGAAAGAGTCTAGGTTCTCCTGGACTCCCCAAGCCCAGGAAGCATTTTCCCGTCTAAAAGATAAATTTACCACTGCACCTATCCTAGTACATCCCAACCCCGAGCTTGCCTTCATAATAGAGGTGGATGCTTCAGACTGTGCCGTTGGAGCTATACTCTCTCAGAGAACAGGTGAGAAGAATGTCTTGCATCCCTGTGCCTTCTTTTCCCAGCAGTTGTCTTCAGCTGAGAGGAACTACGATGTGGGCAATAGAGAGTTGTTGGCCATTATTGCCGCCTTCAAAGAATGAGACACCTTCTTCAGGGAGCTGCACAGCAAATAGTCGTCCTGACAGACCATCGTAACCTTGAATTTATCAGGTCGGCTAAGTGCCTGACTCCTCGCCAGGCTCGCTGGAATCTTTTCTTAAACCAATTTAATTTTATCATTTCTTATAGACCAGGATCGCGCAATGGAAAGGCTGATGCACTCTCTAGGATTTACTCAGCAGAGACACGTCCAATTACTCCTCCTAAGACTATTCTTCCTGACTCTAGATTCCTAGGAGTGATTCATAATCAAGACCTACTTAAGGACATCAAGGAAGCATACCATGCGGATTCCTTTTTGGCACAACCCCCAAGGGACGTAAGTCTTGTCTTTAAGAATGGTGTGTGGATTCAGGGACAACGCCTGTATATTCCTGAAACAGTCAGATTGAGAGTATTGCAACTCATCCACGATTCCAAGATAGCCGGGCATAGGGGAATTCTAAAGACACAAGAATTTCTTTCTCGTTTCTTTTGGTGGCCCACTTACAGGAAAGATGTTTTAAACTATGTCACTTCATGTGAAGTCTGTGCAAGATGCAAAACACCTCGCTCCTCACCAACTGGTCTGTTACAACCTCTTCCCACCCCGTCCCGCCCGTGGGGATCCATTTCTATGGACTTCATTGTGGAGTTACCAACCTCTCAAGGGAAGAACACCATTCTAGTGGTGGTTGACCGTCTAACAAAGGCAGCTCATTTTATCCCTTGTGTCGGCTTACCCACTGCAAAACAGACATCAGATTTGATGATTAAAGATGTGTTTCGCTTACATGGAGTACCGGATGAGGTTATTTCGGATCGAGGGGTGCAATTCACTTCTAGGTTTTGGCAAAATTTCTGTGCAGCATTGGACATTAAAGTAAACCTTTCTTCTGCTTTTCATCCCCAGACTAATGGACAGACCGAACGAACCAATCAAACCCTGGAGCAGTATCTCCGCTGATTTATCTGCCACCTACAGGATGATTGGGTGGATCTACTTCCATTAGCTGAGTTCTCTTATAACAACTCTCAGAGTGCCTCCACTAAGCAGTCTCCTTTTTACTCTAATCTAGGTTATCATCCTAACATTCTACCACGATTTCCCATAGAAACGCCTTTACCAGCAGTGGCTGAAAGAATCACGTCTTTACAGAAGAATATGGATCTTCTAAAGGAGAATCTGGAATCGGCTCAGGAAAGGTACAAGAAAGCAGCAGATAAATTTCGTAAACCTGCACCAGCTTTCAAGGTAGGAGACTTGGTCTGGCTGTCAACCAGAAATCTTAAGTTAAGGATTCCATCGTCTAAGTTGGGACATAAGTACATTGGACCCTATAAAATCAGTAAAATTATAAGTGCCGTTGCTTGTCGTCTTCAACTGCCCAGAACTATGAGAATCCACCCTGTCTTTCATGTATCCCTACTAAAGGCTGCGACACCCAATACGTTTCCTGGACGTTCTTCTCCTTGCCCTGACCCAGTGCTAGTCGATGGTCAGGAAGAATTTGTGGTGGAAAGGATTTTAGATTCCAGGTTGTATAGAAATCAGTTACAATATCTGATTAAATGGCAGGGCTACCCAGTGGAGGACAACTCATGGGAACCAGTCAATAACGTTAATGCTCCTCGCTTGCTCCGTCAGTTTCATCAGAGGTACCCACACAAGCCTGGTCTGAGGTCATCCGGAGGTTGTCCCTAAGGGGGGAGTAATGTAAGGTTCTGTGTACATGTTCCTGAAACTCAGTTTGTTCGTCAGCCATTTTACTTTCTGTCTTGCTGCAGCTATCTTGCCCTCAGTCAATATGGAGTTTCCAGATTGCATGTTCCCGCCCTGATTCTCTCCTTTTGCTTCTTAAGCAGCCACAGCTGAGCAATCAATGCTTCAGAATCTAGCCTGCAGTGAACCTGTGACCTGACTCCTGAAGCCTTGGACCTTGTACTCCAGCTATTCCTACTGAGGAACTCTGAAGCACTTGTGGACTCTGAACCCTGCTCTTTGAAAGACCCACGTTTGCATGGACTTACGGTAACAGAGAAGAAGATCCTGAACCTGTTGTGGAGAGTGATTGCTGAGCTTAGATTACTCTGGCCTGCTGTGTCTCCTGCTTCTGTGTCTGCAAACTGTGTGACTATTTTTGCCAACTTGTATGAAGTAATACAAGACTTTCTATATCAAACCTGTGTCTCGTATTTTCATCGCACCCAAGCACAAGACGCTATATGAACTGTACTACACACATTACACTCTGTGCTCCAGGGCAGGGGCATTGTGCTCCGGGGCAGGGGCAGGGGCTCTATGCTCCGAGGCAGGGGCTCTGTGCTCCGCAGGAGGGGGCTTTGTGCCCCTGGGGCAGGGGGCTCTGTGCTCCGCAGGAGGGGGCTTTGTGCCCCTGGGGCAGGGGACTCTGTGCTCCGGGGCATTGTGCTCCGGGGCAGTGGCAGCGACTCTCTGTGCTATGTGTGGGGGCTCCGCCGGCATTTCATCAAAGACCAGAGGCCCCCGCTCCTCTGTTAATGCGATGCTGCGGTGGCCTCCGGGAACATGGCCACCGCCAAGATGGCCGCCGGGCTAACGCATGCTCAGATTCAGATCTCGGGACGAGATCTCGTTGCCGAGATTTGCATCGGAGCATGCGTTGGCCCGGCGGGCCATCTTGCCGGCGGCCATGTTCCCGGAGGCCACCGCAGCATGGCATTAACGGAGGAGCTGGGTGTTATGAATGTGCTAGAGATGGTTTCTGAGCAGAGGCTCCCTCTGGTGGTTACAGACAGTACTGAACCTTCCAGCGATGAATGGCAATCTGGGATCACTGACTGGACTGATATAAAGGAGGTTCCCTCCCATGATGGTCGCCGGTGATCAATTGTTCTTGTCTCAATTGTGGTTCCTGGTTCATTTGGAAGTTTGCTGGAGTCTTGCCTGCATCTGCTGCTTTCAGATAAGATATTTTCTGCTTTTCTTTTTGTGCTTGCTTTTTGCTTAGTTTTCTGCACTTTTGTGGAGGTCAGCCGGGTCCCCTCCTGGAGCCTGTGCTCCTCTCAGTTTTTCTGTAGCCACTGTTATTTGTTCATTTGCTTTTTCCTGTTTTTTCAGTGGCTGCGGCTTAGTTTTGTTACACCAGAGATCTGATTTAGGTGGTGGAGATCGTGTGATCTCAGGTGTTTTTCAAATCAGAAGAGTTGGTATTTTTTAGGGTTTTTTGTTGGATTGCAGTCAGAATTCTTTCCTGTACTTTTCTGTCTACACAGATTGGGCCCCAGCGTTTGCTCATTCTATTTTCTGTCTGTGTCCGTGCTTTCTTCTTGTCTAACCGCCATTACATGTTTGGGGGCTTCCTATTTTCTTTGGGGATCTGCTCCGGGGCAGATAGCTTTCATCTTTCTGCCTTTAGGTGTAGTTATCTCTCAGGCTGTGACGAGGCGTCTAGGATCAACGTGGGAACGCTCCACGGCTACCTCTAGTTGTGTGGTTAGTTCAGGTTACTGCAATCCAATAGGTTCCAGCCTCTCTGGTGTATTGGCGTTTTTGCTTTTTCTCCTCAGCTACCAAAACATAACAGTATCACCTGCTCAAACTGAAAATTATATGGTACTCACAGAACGGAAAAATAGTGTGGAAAAAAAAAAAAAAAGTTGTCAGAGAATTTTTTTTCCTGTTTGTTGCATTTTTTCCCTCTTTTTCTCTGGGTGCTGAGGAGGATTTTTTTTTCTCTCAATGGAGTTTGCACAGTTGTATGGCCTTGTGGATCAGCTTGCCACTGAGGTTCGGAGTATTGCTACCTATCTTGCTAGGTTGCCGGTTGTGGAACCTAGGATTCCCATGCCAGATTTGTTTTTGGGGGATCGGGCTAAATTTCTGAATTTCAAAAATAACTGTAAGTTGTTTTTTGCCTTAAAACCTAAGTCCTCGGGGAACGCAGCACAGCAGGTTCAAATTGTCATCTCTCTCCTGCGCGGCGACCCTCAGGATTGGGCTTTTTCACTGTGGATCCTGTTTTGAATGATATTGATGTATTTTTTCTGGCTCTGGGTTATTGTACGATGAACCTAATGTCACTGATCAAGCTGAAAAAACCTTGTTGGCATTAAATCAGGGTCTTGAAGACACTGAGTTGTACTGTCAGAAATTCCGAAAGTGGGCAGTCCTGACCAAATGGAATGATGATGCTTTGGCAGCCCTTTTTCGGAAGGGGCTGTCAGAGAATGTAAAGGATGTTATGGTGGGATTCCCTGCTATCCTCTGGTTTCAATGATTCTATGTCATTGGCTATTCAAATTGACAGACGTTTGCGTGAGCGCAGAGGTATGCGTGAGATGGTGTTGCCTTGTGAGCCAGCTCCTGGGCCCATGCAGTGTGATGGAGTAACTTCTGGGGCTCAGCGTCATGAGTTTTGAAAGCGCAATGGGTTATGTTTCTACTGTGGTGACGCCTTTCATGCTCTTTCCGTCTGCCCTAAGCGGGGAAGACGTTTTGCACGCTCAGTTGTCTTGGGTAGTGTTCAGACTAAATTTCTGTTGACTGTTACACTGATTTGCTCCCTGTCCACATTTTCTGCTCAGGCGTTTATTGATTCAGGAGCAGCTATTAACCTAATGGATTTTGACTTTGCCAAACGTTGTGGGTTTCCCATGATACCCCTGCGGAAGTCTATTCCCCTACTGGGCATTTTGAGTACCTAGTGATGCCCTTTGGGCTCATTAATGCTCCTTCCTTCTTCCAATCCTTCATGAATGATATTTTCAGGGATTTTGTGGATAAATTTCTGATTGTTTATTTGGATGATATCTTGATTTTTTCCAAAGACTGGGACTCTCATGTGAAACATGTTCAGACTGTGTTCCAGATTTTGAGAGAGAATGCACTGTATGTGAAGGGATCAAAGTGTCTTTTTGGCGTACAGAAAGTCTCATTTCTGGGATTCATTTTGTCTCTGTCTGTTATTGAAATGGACCCGGTCAAGGTTCAGGCCATCTGTGATTGGGTCCAACCTACTTCATTAAAGGCTCTTCAGAGATTTTTGGGTTTTGCCAATTTTTATCGTAAATTTATTGGTAATTTCTCCGGTATTGTTAAACCATTGACTGATTTGACCAAAAAGGGTTCTGATATGGTGAAATGGCCTCCTGAGGCAGTTTCTGCGTTTCAGGAACTTAAGCAGAGATTCACTTCTGCTCCTGTTCTACGGCAGCCTGATGTTTCTCTACCGTTTCAGGTGGAGGTTGATGCCTCTGAAATTGGGGCAGGTGCCGTTTTGTCCCAAAGAGAACCAGAGACCTCTAAGAGTAACCCTTGTGCCTTTTTCTCTCGAAAATTTTCTCCAACTGAACGTAATTATGACGTGGGTAATCGGGAGTTATTGGCCATGAAGTGGGCCTTTGAAGAGTGGAGACATTGGCTGGAAGGAGCCAAACATCAGGTGGTGGTCCTCAAGGACCATAAGAACCTGGTTTATCTCGAATCAGCCAAGCGACTTAATCCTAGACAGGCCAGGTGGGCCTTGTTTTTCACACGTTTTAATTTTGTGGTTTCTTTTCTTCCTGGCACTAAGAATGTTAAGGCGGATTGTTATGTTTAGGTAGCTGAGGAGAAAAAGCAAAAACGGCAATACACCAGAGAGGCTGGAACCTATTGGATTGCAGTAACCTGAACTAACCACACAACTAGAGGTAGCCTACGTTGATCCTAGACGCCTCGTCACAGCCTGAGAGATAACTACACCTAAAGGCAGAAAGAGGAAAGCTATCTGCCCCGGAGCAGATCCCCAAAGAAAATAGGAAGCCCCCAAACATGTAATGGCGGTTAGACAAGAAGAAAGCACAGACACAGACAGAAAATAGAATGAGCAAACGCTGGGGCCCAATTTGTCTAGACAGAAAAGTACAGGAAAGAATTCTGACTGCAATCCAACAAAAAACCCTAAAAAATACCAACTCTTCTGATTGCAAAAACACCTGAGATCACACGATCTCCACCACCTAAATCAGATCTCTGGTGTAACAAAACTAAGCCGCAGCCACTGAAAAAACAGGAAAAAGCAAATGAACAAATAACAGTGGCTACAGATAAACTGAGAGGAGCACAGGCCCCAGAAGGGGACCCGGCTGACCTCCACAAAAGTGCAGAGAACTATGCAAAAAGCAAGCACAAAAATAAAAGCAGAAAATATCTTATCTGAAAGCAGCAGATGCAGGCAAGATTCAGCAAACTTCCAAATGAACAAGGAACCACAATTGAGACAAGAACAATTGGTCACCGGCAACCATCATGGGAGGGAACCTCCCTTATATCAGTCCAGTCAGTGATCCCAGATTGCCATTCCTCGCTGGAAGATTCAGTACTGTCTGTAACCACCAGAGGGAGCCTCTGCTCAGAAACCATCTCTAGCACATTCATAACAGCGGATGCCCTCTCGAGGAGTTTCTTTGCGGACTCTCCTGAGTTATCTAATCCTGCTGTTATTTTGAAAGAGGGTGTAGTACTTTCCACCATCTCGCCCAATTTGAGACTGGCTCTGGAAGGGTGTTAGGAGGATAAACCTGAGCGCTGCCCTATTGGGAAATTGTTTGTACCAGACCAGTGGAAGAAGAGTGTGATGTCTGAGATTCATTGTTCTGCGTTGGCTGGTCATCCCTGGATTTTTGGTACCAGAGACTTGGTGAGTCGGTCCTTTTGGTGGCCTACTTTGTCTCGTAACGTCAGGGAATTTGTGCAGTCCTGTGGGACTTGCTCTCCTTCCAAGCCTTGCTCTCGCTCTAGTGGTTTGTTAATGCCATTACCTGTGCCCAAGAGGCCATGGACCCATATCTCTATGGATTTTATTTCCGACCTCCCTATTTCTCAGAAAATGACCGTTATCTGGGTAATCTGTGATAGATTATCCAAGATGATACATCTTGTGCCATTACCTAAGTTCCCTTTCTCCTCTGAATTGGGGCCTTTGTTCCTTCAGCACGTGGTTCGGTTACATGGCATTCCGGAGAACATTGTGTCTGACGGGAGTCCAGTTTGTTTCCAGATTTTGGAGGACATTTTGTTCTAAACTTGGTGTTCAATTATCTTTCTCCTCTGCATTTCATCCTCAGACCAATGGACAAACCGAGAGAACAAACCAGACCTTGGAGACTTATTTGAGATGTTTTGTGTCTGCTGATCAAGATGACTGGGTCTCTTTTTTGCCTTTGGCTGAGTTTGCTCTTAATAATAGGGCTAGCTCTGCCACCTTGATGTCTCCATTTTTCTGCAATTCTGGATTTCACCCTCGATTTTCTTCGGGACAGGCGAGGCTTCTGTCTGTCCGGGTGTTGACTCTGTTGTGGAGCGAATGCAGCAGATTTGGGACCAGGTAGTGGAGAGGTTGTCTCTCTCTCAGGAGAAGGCCCAACGGTTTGCCAACCGGCATAGGACTGATGGTCTTCGGTTTAAAGTGGGGGACTTGGTTTGGTTGTCCTCAAGAAATATCCCTATGAGGGTTGCATCTCCAAAGTTTAAGCCTAGGTTCATTGGACCTTATAAGATCATGGAGATTCTTAATCCTGTTTCCTTCCAATTGCTTCTTCCAGGGACATTTAAGATCCATAACGTGTTCCACAAGTCCTTATTGAAGAGGTTTGTCGAGCCAGTGGTTCCTATGGCTGCGCCTCCTGACCCTGTTTTGGTTGAGGGCAATCTGGAGTATGTGGTTGAGAAAATATTGGATTCTCGTTTTTCTAGACAGAAACTCCAGTATTTGGTTAAGTGGAGAGGTTATGGTCAGGAGGACAATTCTTGGGTGTTTGCTTCGGGCATCCATGCTAGGAGACTGAACCGTGCCTATCACCGAGCTCATCCTGATTGGCCTGGTTGCACAAGTGAGGGTTTGGTGACCCCTCCTCAAGGGGGGTACTGTTATGAATGTGCTAGAGATGGTTTCTGAGCAGAGGCTCCCTCTGGTGGTTACAGACAGTACTGAACCTTCCAGCGAGAAATGGCAATCTGGGATCACTGACTGGACTGATATAAGGGAGGTTCCCTTCCATGATGGTCGCCGGTGATCAATTGTTCTTGTCTCAATTGTGGTTCCTGGTTCATTTGGAAGTTTGCTGGAGTCTTGCCTGCATCTGCTGCTTTCAGATAAGATATTTTCTGCTTTTCTTTTTGTGCTTGCTTTTGCTTAGTTTTCTGCACTTTTGTGGAGGTCAGCCGGGTCCCCTCCTGGTGCCTGTGCTCTCAGTTTTTCTGTAGCCACTGTTATTTGTTCATTTGCTTTTTCCTGTTTTTTCAGTGGTTGCGGCTTAGTTTTGTTACACCAGAGATCTGATTTAGGTGGTGGAGATCGTGTGATCTCAGGTGTTTTTTGCAATCAGAAGAGTTGGTATTTTTTAGGGTTTTTTGTTGGATTGCAGTCAGAATTCTTTCCTGTACTTTTCTGTCTACACAGATTGGGCCCCAGCGTTTGCTCATTCTATTTTCTGTCTGTGTCCGTGCTTTCTTCTTGTCTAACCGCCATTACATGTTTGGGGGCTTTCTATTTTCTTTGGGGATCTGCTCCGGGGCAGATAGCTTTCATCTTTCTGCGTTTAGGTGTAGTTAATCTCTCAGGCTGTGACGAGGCGTCTAGGATCAACGTGGGAACGCTCCACGGCTACCTCTAGTTGTGTGGTTAGTTCAGGTTACTGCACTCGAATAGGTTCCAGCCTCTCTGGTGTATTGCCGTTTTTGCTTTTTCTCCTCAGCTACCTAAACATAACAGCGGGGGCCTCCGGGCTTTGACAAAATGCTGGCGGAGCCCCCACACACAGCACAGAGAGCCCGCCACCACCACACTACAGAGCCGCACCGCCACAGCCGCACCAGCCTGGGAAGGGAGGCTGCATCGGGACCGCCGCCGCTGCCACCAATGGTTATTTGTAAGTGTATTGCGACCATAAGACGCACCCCCATTTTCCCCAAAAATTTTTGGGGAAAAAAAGTGCGTCTTATGGTCCAAAAATACGGTACATGGAGAAATGGGCCAATATAACACCAGCAACAGTGTGCGCCAACTTTGTGAAGACTTACAGAAAGCGTTGGACGTCTTTCATTGCCAACAAAGGATATATAACAAAATATTGAGATGAACTTTTGTTGATGACCAAATACTTATTTTCCACCATAATTTTCAAAATAAATCTTGCCAAATTAGACAAGGTGATTTTCTGGATTTGTTTTCTCATTTTGACTCTCATAGTTGTGGTCTACCTATGATGCCAATTACAGGCCTCTCTCATCTTTTTAAGTGGGAGAGCTTGCACAATTGGTGGGCGCTACTAAATACCTTTTTTTTTCCCCACGATAGCTTCCTATATACAATATGAGCCCCACATAGCCTCTCTATATACAGTATGAGCTTCCACATGCCCTCCTATATACAATATGAGCCCCCACATAGCCACTCTATATACAATCTGAGCCCCCACATCCTCCTATATACAGTGTGAGCCCCCACATAGCTTCCTGTATACAGTAGGAGCTCCCACATAGCCTCCTATTTACATATGAGACTCCACATAGCCTCTATATACAGTATGAGCCCAGATATGCTCCTATATACAGTGTGAGCCCCCACATAGCTTCCTATATACAGTATGAGCTCCCACATAGCCTCCTATATACAATATGAGCCCCCACATAGCCTCTCTACATACATCATGAGCCCCCACACAGCCTTCTATATAAGTGTGAGCCCTCACATAGCCTCCAATATACAGTATACACCCCCAAAATAGACTCCTATAAAGAATATGAGCCCCCACATAGCCCCTTATATACAGTATGAGTCCCCATATAGCCTCCTATATAATGCAAACAGTTCGCTTGGTCACCTCACTGAGATCTTTCACAGCACTCGTGCTGACGTCAGTGTCAGGATCGTTGGTGTGTCGCTACATGATCGCTGGTGAGCTACCAAATAGGCAGATGTCGGCAGCGATCAGGACAGCAACTACGGGTAACAAGCGATGCATGTCGCTTAGTTACCCGCAGTGTACATTAGATACCAGCGCGCTGGTGCAGGGAGCTGGTAACCAAGGTACACATCTGGTTTCTAAGCGCCGCACGACTTAGAAACCCGCTGTTTACCTTGATTACCAGCTCCCCTGCAGTTAGCTTTCATCTTTCTGTCTTTAGGTGTAGCTATCTCTCCGGCTGTGACGAGGCGTCTAGGATCACCGTAGGTACGCTCCACGGCTACTTCTAGTGTTGCGGTTAGTTTAGGGTTCTGCAACCCAGTAGTTTCCAGCCTCTCTGGTGTATTGCTACTTTGGTCATTTTTGCTATTTCTCCTCAGCTACCGAAACATAACAGTATTACCGGCCAGACTGAAAATTATATGGTACTCAATTGAAGGGAAAAATCGTAAAAAAAGGAAAAAAAAAAGGGAGTTGTCAGAAAAATTTTTTTTCTCTGTTTGTTGCATTTTTTTCCCTCTTTTTATCTGGGTGCTGAGGAGGAATTTTTGCTTTGTCCTCAATGGAGTATTTGCACAGTTGTCTGGCCGTGTGGAGCGGCTTGCCGCTGAGGTTCAGAACATTGCTACCTATCTTGCTAGGTTGCCGGTTGTGGAACCTAGGATCCCCATTCCAGATTTATTTTTGGGGGATCAGTCTAAATTTCTGAATTTAAAAAATAACTGTAAGTTGTTTTTTGCCTTGAAGCGTAAGTCCTCAGGGAACGCAGCACAGCAGGTTCAAATTGTCATCTCTCTGCTGCGCGGCGACCCTCAGAATTGGGCTTTTTCCCTGACACCTGGGGATCCTGTTTTGAATGATGTTGATGTATTTTTTTCAGGCTCTGGGGTTATTGTACGATGAACCTAATGTCACTGATCAAGCTGAAAAGACCTTGTTGGCATTAAATCAGGGTCGTGAAGACGCTGAGCTGTACTGTCAGAAATTCCGAAAGTGGGCAGTCCTGACCAAATGGAATGATGATGCTTTGGCAGCCCTTTTTCGGAAGGGTCTGTCAGAAAATGTAAAGGACGTTATGGTGGGATTCCCTGTTCCCTCTGGTCTCAATGATTCTATGTCTTTGGCTATTCAAATTGACAGACGTTTGCGTGAGCGCAGAGGTATGCGTGAGATGGTGTTGCCTTGTAAGCCAGCTCTTGAGCCCATGCAGTGTGATGGAGTGACTTCTGGGGCTCATCGTCATGAGTTTCAAAAGCACAATGGGTTATGTTTCTACTGTGGTGACGCTTCTCATGCTATTTCCGTCTGCCCTAAGCGGGGAAGACGTTTTGCGCGCTCAGTTGTCTTGGGTAGTGTTCAGACTAAATTTCTGTTGACTGTTACCCTGATTTGCTCCCTGTACACATTTTCGGCTCAGGCTTTTGTTGATTCAGGAGCAGCTATTAACCTGATGGATTTTGACTTTGCCAAACATTGTGGGTTTCCCATGATACCCCTGCGGAAGTCTATTCCTTTGCTGGGCATTGATTCTACCCCTTTGGCGGAGAATAAACCCCAGTTTTCTACTCAGGTGATAATGAGAGTTGAACCTGATCATCAGGAGACTTGCAAATTTCTGGTGTTGGATAATCTGCATGACATTATTGTGCTGGGTTTCCCTTGGTTACAGACTCATAATCCTGTTTTGGATAGGAAATCTGTGTCTGTGACCAGTTGGGGCTGCCAATGTGTTAATACTGACACTCCTGTTTTTTCTGCCTCTCCCCAGTATCAGGATGTTCCTGACTTTTTGACTGATTTTTCTGATGTGCTTAGTGAGAGAAAGTCTGCATCCTTACCTCCTCACAGGAGCTATGATTGAGGTATTGAGTTAGTGCCTGGTGGTAAATTTCCTAAAGGTCGCTTTTTTAATTTATCTGTACCTGAACACGATGCTATGCGATCTTATATCAAGGAGTCTTTGGAGAAGGGTCATATCAGACCATTATCTTCACCCTTGGGCGCCTGTTTTTTCTTTGTGGCCAAAAAGGATGGTTCATTGAGGCCGTGTATTGACTATCGCCTCCTGAATAAAATCACTGTTAAATATCAATATCCGTTACCCTTGATTTCTGACCTATTTTCCAGAGTGAAAAGTGCTAGTTGGTTTACCAAGCTTGACCTCAGGGGGGCGTATAATCTTATTCGCATTAAGCACAGGGATGAATGGAAGACGGCATTTAATACCCAGAGGGGCATTTTGAGTACCTAGTGATGCCTTTTGGGCTTACTAATGCCCCTTCCGTCTTCCAATCCTTTATGAATGATATTTTCAGGGATTTTGTGGATAAATTTCTGATTGTTTATTTGGATGATATCTTGATTTTTTCCAACGACTGGGACTCCCATGTGAAACATGTTCGGACTGTGTTCCAGATTTTGAGAGAGAATGCACTGTATGTGAAGGGATCAAAGTGTCTTTTTGGCGTACAGAAGGTTTCATTTCTGGGATTCATTTTGTCTCCGTCTGTTATTGAAATGGACCCGGTCAAGGTTCAGGCCATCTGTGATTGGGTTCAACCTACTACATTGAAGGCTCTTCAGAGATTTTTGGGTTTTGCCAATTTTTATCGTAAATGTATTGGTAATTTCTCCGGTATTGTTAAACCAATGATGATTTGACCAAAAAGGGTTCCAATGTGGTGAATTGGCCTCCTGAGGCAGTTTCTGCTTTCAGGAACTTAAGCAGAGATTCATTTCTGCTCCTGTTCTACGGCAGCCTGATGTTTCTTTACCGTTTCAGGTGGAGGTTGATGCTTCTGAGATTGGGGCAGGTGCCGTTTTGTCCCAAAGGGATCCGGAGACCTCTAAGAGTAACCCTTGTGCCTTCTTCTCTCGAAAATTTTCTCCAACTGAACGTAATTATGACGTGGGTAATCGGGAGTTATTGGCCATGAAGTAGGCCTTTGAAGAGTGGAGACATTGGCTGGAAGGAGCCAAACATCAGGTGGTGGTCCTCACGGACCATAAGAACCTGGTTTATCTGGAATCAGCCAAGCGACTTAATCCTAGACAGGCCAGGTGGGCCTTGTTTTTCACACGTTTTAATTTTGTGGTTTCTTTTCTTCCGGGCACTAAGAATGTTAAGGCGGATGCCCTCTCGAGGAGTTTCTTTGCGGATTTTCTTGAGTTAACTGATCCTGCTGTTATTTTGAAAGAGGATGTAGTTCTTTCCGCCATCTCGCCCAATTTGAGACTGGCTCTGGAGGGGTGTCAGGAGGATAAACCTGAACGCTGCCCTGTTGGGAAATTGCTTGTCCCAGACCAGTGGAAGAAGAGTGTGATGTCTGTGATCCATTGTTCCGCGTTGGCTGGTCATCCCGGTAATTTTGGTACCAGAGACTTGGTGAGTCGGTCCTTTTGGTGGTCTACTTTGTCTCGTGATGTCAGGGACTTTGTGCAGTCCTGTGGGACTTGCTCTCGTTCCAAGCCTTGCTCTCGCTCTATTGGTTTGTTAATGCCATTACCTGTGCCCAAGAGGCCATGGACCCATATCTCTGGATTTTATTTCCGACCTCCCTGTCTCTCAGAGAATGACCGTTATCTGGGTAATCTGTGATAGGTTTTCCAAGATGATACATCTTGTGCCATTACCTAAGTTGCCTTCCTCCGAATTGGTGCCTTTGTTCTTTTAGCACGTGGTTCGGTTACATGGCATTCCTGAGAACATTGTGTCTGACAGAGGAGTCCAGTTTGTTTCCAGATTTTGGAGAACATTTTGTTCTAAACTTGGTGTTCAGTTATATTTCTCCTCTGCATTTCACCCTCAGACCAATGGACAAACCGAGAGAACAAACCAGACCTTGGAGACTTATTTGAGATGTTTTGTGTCTGCTGATCAAGATGACTGGGTTTTTTTTTTTTGCCTTTGGCGGAGTTTGCTCGTAATAATAGGGCTAGCTCTGCCACCTTGATGTCTCCATTTTTCTGCAATTCTGGGTTTCACCCTCGATTTTCTTCAGGACAGGCGGAGGCTTCCGTCTGTCCAGGGGTTGACTCTATTGTGGAGCTGTTGTGAATGTGTTAGAAATGAATTCTGAGCAGAAGCTCCCTCTTGTGGTTACAAACAGTACTGAACCATTCAATGAGGATTGGCAATCAGGAGTTACAGACTGGTCTTATATAAGGGAGGTTCCCTCCCATCATGGTTGCCGGTGATCAATTGTTCTTGTCTCAACTGTGGTTCCTGGTTCACTTGGAAGCTTGCTGAGTCTTGCCTGCATCTTCTGCTATCAGATAAGATATTTTCTGCTTTTATTTTTGTGCTTGCTTTTTGCATTATTCCCTGCACTTCTGTGGAGGTCAGCCAGGTCCCCTCCGGGGGCTTGTGCTCCTCTCAGTTTATCTGAGCCACTGTTATTTGTTCATTTGCCTTTTCCAGTTTTTTCAGTGGCTGCGGCTTAGTTTTGTGACACCAGAGAACTAATTTAGGTGGTAGAGGTCGTGTGATCTCAGGTGTTTTTGCAATTAGTAGAGTTGGTATTTTTTAGGGTTTTTTTGGATTGCAGTTAGTGTCCTTCCTATCCTTTTCTGTCCAGGTAGATTGGGCCCCAACGTTTGCTCTTACTATTTTCTGTCTGTGTCTGTATTTCCTCTTGTCTAACCACCATTACATGTTTGGGGCTTCCTATGTTCTTTGGGATCTGCTCCGGGGCAGATAGCATTCCTCTTTCTATCTTTAGGTGAAGTTAACCTCTCAGGCTGTGACGAGGCGTCTAGGACCAACGTAGGAATGCTCCACGGCTGCCTTTAGTTGTGGTGGTTAGTCAGGGTACTGCAATCCAGTAGATTCCAACCTCTCTGGTGTATTGCCTTTTTTGCCTGCTCTCCTCAGCTACCAAATCATTACAGTATCACCGGCCAAACTGAAAGTTGTATGGTACTCAACAGAAGGGAAAAATAGTAAAAGGAAAAAGAAAAAAGGAAGTTGTCATAATTTTTTTTTTCTCTGTTTGTTGCATTTTTTCCCTCTTTTTCTCTGGGTGCTGAGGAGGATTTTTTTTTCTCTCAATGGAGTTTGCACAGTTGTCTGGCCGTGTGGATCAGCTTGCCACTGAAGTTCGGAGTATTGCTACCTATCTTGCTAGGTTGCCGGTTGTGGAACCTAGGATCCCCATGCCAGATTTATTTTTGGGGGATCGAGCTAAATTTCTGAATTTCAAAAATAACTGTAAGTTGTTTTTTGCCTTAAAACCTAAGTCCTCAGGGAACGCAGCACAGCAGGTTCAAATTGTCATCTCTCTCCTGCGCGGCGATCCTCAGGATTGGGCTTTTTCCCTGACACCTGGGGATCCTGTTTTGAGTAATGTTGATGCATTTTTTCTGGCTCTGGGGTTATTGTACGATGAACCTAATGTCACTGATCAAGCTGAAAAAACCTTGTTGGCATTAAATCAGGGGCTTGAGGACGCTGAGTTGTACTGTCAGAAATTCCGAAAGTGGGCAGTCCTGACCAAATGGAATGATGATGCTTTGGCAGCCCTTTTTCGGAAGGGTCTTTCAGAGAATGTAAAAGATGTTATGGTGGGTTTCCCTGCTCCCTCTGGTCTCAATGATTCTATGTCATTAGCGATTCATATTGACAGACGTTTGCGTGAACGTAGAGGTATGCGTGGAATAGTGTTGCCTTGTGAACCAGCTTCTGAGTCCATGCAGTGTGATAGAGTGGTTTCTGGGGCACAGCGTCATGAGTTTCGAAAACGCAATGGGTTATGTTTCTACTGTGGTGACGCCTCTCATGCTATTTCAGTCTGCCCTAAGCGGGGAAGACGTTTTGCACACTCAGTTGTCTTGGGTAGTGTTCAGACTAAATTTCTGTTGACTGTTACCCTGATTTGCTCCCTGTCCACATTTTCTGCTCAGGATTTTGTTGATTCTGGAGCAGCTATTAACCTGATGGATTTTGATTTTGCTAAACGCTGTGGGTTTCCCTTGATACCCCTACGGAAGTCTATTCCCTACTGGGGATTGATTCTACCCCTTTGGCTGAGAATAAACCCCAGTTCTCTACTCAGGTGATAATGAGGGTTGAACCTGATCATCAGGAGAGTTGCAAATTTTTGGTGCTGTATAATCTGCATGACATTATTGTACTGGGTTTCCCTTGGTTACAGTCTCATAATCTTGTTTTGGATGGGAAATCTGTGTCTGTGACCAGTTGGGGCTGCCAATGTGTTAATGCCAACACTCCTGTTTTTTCTGCCTCTCCCCAGGCTCAGGATGTTCCTGACTTTTTGACTGATTTTTCTGATGTGTTTAGCGAAAGTAAATCTGCATCCTTGCCCCCCCATAGGAGCTATGACTGCGCTATTGAATTAGTGCCTGGTAGTAAATTCCCTAAAGGTCGCCTTTTTAACTTGTCTGTACCTGAACATGACGCTATGCGGTCTTATATCAACAAGCCATTGGAGAAGGGTCATATCAGACCATCCTCTTCACCCTTGGGTGCCGGTTTTTTCTTTGTGGCCAAAAAGGATGGTTCATTAAGGCCGTGTATTGATTATCGTCTCTTGAACAATATCACTGTGAAATATCAATATCCGTTACCCTTGATTTCTGACCTGTTTTCCAGGGTGAAAAGTGCTACTTGGTTTACCAAGCTTGACCTCAGGGGGGCGTATAACCTTATTCGCATTAAGCACGGGGATGAATGGAAGACGGCGTTTAATACCCCAGAGGGGCATTTTGAGTACCTAGTGATGCCCTTTGGGCTCACTAATGCTCCTTCCTTCTTCCAGTCCTTCATGAATGACATTTTCAGGGATTTTGTGGATAAATTTCTGATTGTTTATTTGGATGATATTTTGATTTTTTCCAATGACTGGGACTCTCATGTGAAACATGTTCGGACTGTGTTCCAGATTTTGAGAGAGAATGCTCTGTATGTGAAGGGATCAAAGTGTCTTTTTGGCGTACAGAGGATCTCATTTCTGGGATTCATTTTGTCTCCGTCTGTTATTGAAATGGACCCGGTCAAGGTTCAGGCCATCTGTGATTGGGTCCAACCTACTTCATTAAAGGCTCTTCAGAGATTCTTGGGTTTTGCCAATTTTTATCGTAAATTTATTGGTAATTTCTCCGGTATTATTAAACCATTGACTGATTTGACCAAAAAGGGTTCTGATGTGGTGAATTGGCCTCCTGATGCAGTCTCTGCGTTTCAGGAACTTAAGCAGAGATTCACTTCTGCTCCTGTTCTACGGCAGCCTGATGTTTCTCTGCCATTTCAGGTGGAGGTTGATGCCTCTGAAATTGGGGCAGGTGCCATTTTGTCCCAAAGAGATCCAGAGACCTCTAAAAGTAACCCTTGTGCCTTTTTCTCTCGAAAATTTTCTCCTACTGAACGTAATTATGACGTGGGTAATCGGGAGTTATTGGCCATGAAGTGGGCTTTTGAAGAGTGGAGACATTGGCTGGAGGGAGCCAAACATCAGGTGGTGGTCCTCATGGACCATAAGAATCTGGTTTATCTGGAATCAGCCAAGCGACTTAATCCTAGACAGGCCAGGTGGGCCTTGTTTTTCACACGTTTTAATTTTGTGGTTTCCTTTCTTCCTGGCACTAAGAATGTTAAGGCAGATGCCCTCTCGAGGAGTTTCCTTGCGGACTCTCCTGAGTTATCTGATCCTGCTGTTATTTTGAAAGAGGGTGTAGTTCTTTCCGCCATCTCGCCCAATTTGTGTTATGATCTGCTACAAGCACTAAGGAAAGATGGGAATTCTGTCCCTACAATAGAACTAAGCTGGATCCCTACGATGTAACGGGGAACCTGATCCTGCGACCAGACCCGCTAAAGTCCTCAGCTAGTCTGAACGAAGACCTATAGTTGCGAGGGAGGAATCCCTACAAGATCTAGGGACTGGGAGAAAAGGTGGACACCTCCTAACAGAAATTGTAGCAGGGAAAATAAAACAGAAAACAAATTACTTAGAGATCCTAAGATCAAGCAAAAACTGACTGAGTAAGGCACCTAAGCACCCGGCTAGCTTAAGAGTAGAAAATACAATGAAGTCCAGCAAAGCCAGAAGGGCGGAGCCAGACTAAATAGGGAAAAAAGGTCATGTGACCAGCAAACTGAAACAAAACCTAACAAGAGGGCTCTAACAGTACCCTCCCTTCTAAGAGGATCCTCCGGATCCCCTAGGACTTAGGCTTATCCGGAAACCTCTTGTGAAACGCTCTGACAAGTCTAGACGCAGAAACATCATCCGCCCTCACCCATGAGTTATCCTCGGGTCCATAACCCTTCCAAGCGACGAGGTACTGCAAACTCCCTCTATACCGTCTAGAATTTAGGATGCGAGAAATCTCATATTGCCCGTCCTGCACCACCAGGGGAACAGTGGCCGAGACGTCTCCATCTGAGACCTCAGCTTTTTTCAAGAGAGAAACATGAAACACCGGATTAATCTTCCAGGAGGTAGGAAGCTCCAACTTAACAGCAGATTGGTTAATAACCTGAAGCACCTTAAAGGGCCCTACAAACTTGGGACCCAATTTCTTAGACGGAATCCTCAAGCGCAGATTCTTAGAGGATAACCAAACCATGTCACCAATAGCAAACAAAACCTCTTGTCGTTTTCTATCAAAATACACTTTGGATCTTTTGTTAGCCTCCTGAAGATTACCACGCACATCAGTCCAAACTCTCTCCAAAACACCAGAAAAATTCTCCTCTTCAGGTATAGCCGATCCCAACTTGGAAAATGACCCAAACGACGGATGTCTCCCAGTACAACAAAAAAAAGGCGAACAACCAGCAGAAGCGGATGTATGGTTGTTAAGAGCAAACTCATCAAGTGGCAGAAACTCAGACCACCCCTCTTGATTATCAGTCACAAAACAACGCAAGAACTGCTCAACATCCTGGTTTTTCCTTTCTGTCTGGCCATTAGACTCAGGATGATATCCGGATGAAAACGACAAATGAACTCCCAACCTGTCACAAAAGGCTCGCCAAAAACGAGCCACGAACTGAGGTCCCCTATCGGAAACAATGTCAGTAGGAACGCCATGTAGTCTGACAATTTCCTTGACAAAGGCCTTAGCGAGAGTCTTAGCGCAAGGCAGTTTGATGAAAGGAACCAAGTGACACATCTTGCTAAAACGGTCCACGACCACCCAGATGACAGTGAAACCCTCAGAGGGGGAAGGTCAGTAATAAAGTCCATAGCCAAATGTGTCCAAGGTGCACTAGGGACCTCCAGAGGGCAAAGCAACCCCGCAGCAGGAGTATGAGAAGACTTAGATCTAGCACACACCGTGCATTGACGCACCCACTTAATGACTTCCTTCTGCCATCCAGGCCACCAAAAGCTGCGACCCACAAGTCTCTTGGTCTCAGAGATTCCAGGATGACCTGCCAACCGAGAGTCATGACATTCAACAAACAAATATCTCCTCAGGGTACCAGGCACAAACAACCTCCCATGCGGCTTGTTAGATGGGGCATTCTCCTGTGCTTTAAGAATCTCATCTTCCAACACAGAGTCCAAAACAGCAATAACAACCCCCTCTTGCAAAATGTTTTCCTCCTCCTCAGTACCCACCATAGGAGAAAAGCTGCGAGACAAAGCATCAGCTTTAACATTTTTAGTACCTGGGATTAAGTAACAGTAAAATTAAACCGCGAGAAAAACAGTGCCCACCTAGCCTGACGGGCATTCAAGCGTTTGACAGCATCAAGGTAGACCAGATTTTTATGATTGGTGAAGACTTGAACGGGAAATTCCGCTCCCTCCAAAAAATGACGCCAGTGTTCAAATGCGAGTTTAATTGCCAACAATTCCCGATTACCAATATCATAATTTAGTTCAGACTCAGAAAATTTCTTTGAAAAAAAAGCACAGGGATGTACTTCATCCGTCTTTTCCTGAGACAACACCGCGCCGACCCCCACAGAAGAAGCATCAACCTCAACAAAAAATGGTTTAGTCACATCAGGCTGCGTAAGGATGGGAGCAGAGCTGAATTTCTCCTTTAGCAACACAAAAGCCTCAATGGCCTCAGTAGTCCACTGAACCGCATCAGCACCTTTCCTGGTGAGATCGGTCAGAGGTTTGGCAATCACAGAAAATTTTTTAATGAATTTTCTATAATATTTGGCGAACCCCAAAAACCTCTGTATTGATTTCACACCAATAGGTCTAGGCCAATCCTGCACAGCTTGCACTTTCACCGGGTCCATCTCAAAACCTTCACTGGAGACAATGTAGCCCAAAAAACTAAGTCTCTCTACAGCGAACTCACATTTTTCTAGCTTGGCAAAAAGTGAATTATCACTCAGTAACTGTAATACTTCACGCACACTCCTCCAATGAGACTCCAAATCCGGTGAATAAATCAAAATGTCATCCAAATACACAACCACACTTCTGCCGATCAAAGGTCTAAGGATGTCATTAATAAGATTCTGAAAAAATGCCGGAGCACTGGAAAGCCCAAAAGGCATAACCAGATTCTCAAAATGACCCAGTGGAGTGTTAAACGCAGTCTTCCATTCATCCCCCTCCTTCATGCGCAACAAATTGTATGCCCCTGGAATATCAATTTTCGAGAACCACTTGGCCCCCACTAACTGGTTAAACAAATCAGGAATCAATGGCAGTGGGTAAGGATTGCATACAGTGATCTTATTAATCTCACGAAAGTCTAGACAAGGTCGTAAACCGCCGTCCTTTTTTTTAATAAAAAAAAATCCAACCGCCACAGGAGACTTGGAAGGCCTAATGTGACCGGCGGCCAAGCTTGTCTGTATGTATTCCTCCAAAGCCTTTTTCTCAGGAATAGTCAAATTAAATAAACGACTTTTAGGAAGAGTCGCTTCAGGGACAAATTCAATTGCACAATCATAATCTCTATGAGGAGGCAATACCAGCGATTCCTTATCAGAAAAAACTTTCCAAAAATCCTGAATAGGTACAGGTAACTCCCCCTTAACTACAGCAGCAATACGCCCGTTACAACACTTGTCATAACACTTAGGACTCCAGGACTTAATTTCATTGGTAGACCAATCCAGTACCGGATTGTGCAATTTTAACCAGGGTAACCCCAAAATCACCGGTGAGGGCAAATTATTCAATACTACCAAATCCAAATTCTCTTGATGAACACCATTAATAGTAAGAAGAAATTCACAGATATGGTGAGTAACATTTTTCAAGGGAGAACCATCCACAGCAACCACATTAATAGGGGAAGACAGAAGTTTGGGTTTTAATTTTAGTTTTTCCAAAGATTTCCCATCAATCACATTGAGAGTTGAACCACAATCCACAAATACCCGAAACTCCATTAATTCCTCCTCAACAGCAGTGGTAGCAGAAAGAAAGACACCTTTATTGTTTAAACAAGCTATACGGGCGAAACTTGACCTCATTTTTTTTTTTTCTTTATTCATACGAAGTGCACAGTTCTTAATAAAATGCTTAGATTTGCCACAATAGAAACACAAACCTTCAGCAAATCTACGGTCTTTTTCCCGAGAGTGAGGTGTCATTGCTCCCATTTCCATCGGCTCTCCAATGTCAGTACAGTTCCTCTCCAGACTTGGAGCTGACAAGGCAGATTTACTCTCATTAACCCTTGCACGCAGTCTCCTATCCACCTGTATGGCTAATTGCATAGCCTCTTGCAAGTTACCAGGTATAGGATAAGCAATCAGCAAATCTTTAACCCTTTCACTTAACCCTGCAAGAAATAAACTTTTCAAAGGTGAATCGTTCCACCCCACCTGAGTGGACCACCTTCGGAAGTGAGTACAATATTTTTCCACATTACCTGATCCCTGTCTCAAACGTCTCAATTCTGTCTCAGCTTATGAAACACGATCAGGATCGTCATATAATAACCCCAAAGCAGAAAAAAAACTATCCACTAATCTAAAGCATGGATCACTAGGCTGCAGAGAAAAGGCCCAGTCCTGAGGTTCTTTGCGCAAAAGTGACATTATGAACCCTATGCGCTGTGATTCATCACCAGAGGATCTGGGTCTCAAACGGAAATACAACAAGCAAGCATTTTTAAAAGAAAAAAAATCTTGTTGTTCACCAAAAAATAAATCAGGCAAACGTACCTTTGGCTCCACGAAATGTGCTCCAGAACAACTACTCACGTGTTGCTGGATCTCAGCCACCTCCAGAGAAAGTCCCTGCAGGCGTTGAGCCAAATCCTGAACCGACACCATGATGGAAACAGAAAATCTTTCCTTAGAGATTTTTTTTTTTTTGGGCTGGACTTACTGTTATGATCTGCTACAAGCACTAAGGAAAGATGGGAATTCTGTCCCTACAATAGAACTAAGCTGGATCCCTACGATGTAACGGGGAACCTGATCCTGCGACCAGACCCGCTAAAGTCCTCAGCTAGTCTGAACGAAGACCTATAGTTGCGAGGGAGGAATCCCTACAAGATCTAGGGACTGGGAGAAAAGGTGGACACCTCCTAACAGAAATTGTAGCAGGGAAAATAAAACAGAAAACAAATTACTTAGAGATCCTAAGATCAAGCAAAAACTGACTGAGTAAGGCACCTAAGCACCAGGCTAGCTTAAGAGTAGAAAATACAATGAAGTCCAGCAAAGCCAGAAGGGCGGAGCCAGACTAAATAGGGAAAAAAGGTCATGTGACCAGCAAACTGAAACAAAACCTAACAAGAGGGTTCTAACAATTTGAGACTGGCTCTGGAAGGGTGTCAGGAGGATAAACCCGAGCGCTGCCCTATTGGAAAATTGTTTGTCCCAGACCGGTGGAAAAAGAGTGTGATGTCTGAGATTCATTGTTCCGCGTTGGCCGGTCATCCCGGAATTTTTGGTACCAGAGACTTGGTTAGTCGGTCCTTTTGGTGGCCTACTTTGTCTCGTGACGTCAGGGAATTTGTGCAGTCCTGCGGGACTTGCTCTCGCTCCAAGCCTTGCTCTCGCTCTAGTGGTTTGTTGATGCCAATGCCTGTGCCCAAGAGACCATGGACCCATATCTCTATGGATTTCATTTCCGACCTCCCTGTTTCTCAGAGAATGACCGTTATCTGGGTGATTTGTGATAGGTTTTCCAAAATGATACATCTTGTGCCATTACCTAAGTTGCCTTCCTCCTCCGAATTGGTGCCTTTGTTCCTTCAGCACGTGGTTCGGTTACACGGCATTCCTGAGAACATTGTGTCTAACAGAGGAGTCCAGTTTGTTTCCAGATTTTGGAGGACTTTTTGTTCTAAACTTGGTGTTCAATTGTCTTTCTCCTCGGCTTTTCATCCTCAGACCAATGGACAAACTGAGAGAACAAACCAGACATTGGAGACTTATCTGAGATGCTTTGTGTCTGCTGATCAAGATGACTGGGTCTCTTTTTTGCCTTTGGCTGAGTTTGCTCTTAATAATAGGGCTAGCTCTGCCACTTTGATGTCTCCATTTTTCTGAAATTTTGGGTTTCACCCTCGATTTTCTTCGGGACAGATGGAGGCTTCTGTCTGTCCAGGTGTTGACTCTGTTGTGGAGCGTATGCAGCAGATTTGGGACCAGGTAGTGGAGAGGTTGTCCCTCTCTCAGGAGAGGGCCCAGCGGTTTGCCAACCGGCATAGGACTGATGGTCCTCGGTTTGAAGTGGGGGACTTGGTCTGGTTGTCCTCAAGAAATATCCCTATGAGAGTTGCATCTCCTAAGTTTAAGCCTAGGTTCATTGGACCTTATAAGATCTTGGAGATCCTTAATCCTGTTTCCTTTCGTTTACTTCTTCCAGGGACATTTAAGATCCATAACGTGTTCCACAAGTCCTTATTGAAGAGGTTTGTCGAGCCAGTGGTTCCTATGGCTGCGCCTCCTGACCCTGTTTTGGTTGAGGGCAATCTGGAGTATGTGGTTTAGAAAATACTGGATTCTCGTTTTTCTAGACGGAAAAACCAGTATTTGGTTAAGTGGAGAGGTTATGGTCAGGAGGACAATTCTTGGGTGTTTGCTTCGGACATCCATGCTAGGAGACTGATCCGTGTGTATCACAGAGCTCATCCTGACTGACCTGGTTGCCCAAATGAGGGTTCGGTGACCCCTCCTCAAGGGGGGTACTGTTTGAATGTGTTAGAAATGAATTCTGAGCAGAAGCTCCCTCTTGTGGTTACAAACAGTACTGAACCATTCAATGAGGATTGGCAATCAGGAGTTACAGACTGGTCTTATGTAAGGGAGGTTCCTCCCATCATGGTTGCCGGTGATCAATTGTTCTTGTCTCAACTGTGGTTCCTGGTTCACTTGGAAGCTTGCTAAGTCTTGCCTGCATCTTCTGCTATCAGATAAGATATTTTCTGCTTTTATTTTTGTGCTTTCTTTTTGCATTGTTCCCTGCACTTCTGTGGAGGTCAGCCAGGTCCCCTCCGGGGGCTTGTGCTCCTCTCAGTTTATCTGAGCCACTGTTATTTGTTCATTTGCCTTTTCCAGTTTTTTCAGTGGCTGCGGCTTAGTTTTGTGACACCAGAAAACTAATTTAGGTGGTAGAGGTCGTGTGGTCTCAGGTGTTTTTGCAATTAGTAGAGTTGGTATTTTTTAGGGTTTTTTTGGATTGCAGTAAGTGTCCTTCCTATCATTTTCTGTCCAGGTAGATTGGGCCCCAACGTTTGCTCTTACTATTTTCTGTCTGTGTCTGTATTTCCTCTTGTCTAACCGCCATTACATGTTTGGTGGCTTCCTATGTTCTTTGGGGATCTGCTCCGGGGCAGATAGCTTTCCTCTTTCTATCTTTAGGTGAAGTTAACCTCTCAGGCTGTGACGAGGCGTCTAGGACCAACGTAGGAACGCTCCACGGCTGCCTTTAGTTGTGGTGGTTAGTCAAGGTGCTGCAATCCAGTAGATTCCAACCTCTCTGGTGTATTGCCGTTTTTGCCTGCTCTCCTCAGCTACCAAATCATAACAGGAGCGAATGCAGCAGATTTGGGACCAGGTAGTGGAGAGGTTGTCTCTCTCAGGGGAAGGCCCAGCGATTTGCCAACCGGCATAGGACTGATGGTCCTCGTTTTAAAGTGGGGCACTTGGTTTGGTTGTCCTCAAGAAATATCCCTATGAAAGTTGCATCTCCAAAATTTAAGCCAAGGTTCATTGGACCTTATAAGATCATGGAAATTCTTAATCCGGTTTCCTTCCGTTTGCTTCTTCCAGGGACATTTAAGATCCATAACGTGTTCCACAAGTCCTTATTGAAGAGGTTTGTCGAGCCAGTGGTTCCTATGGCTGCCTCTCCCGACCCTGTTTTGGTTGAGAGCAATTTGGAGTATGTGGTTGAGAAAATATTGGATTCTCGTTTTTCTAGACGGAAACTCCAGTATTTGGTTAAGTGGAGAGGTTATGGTGAGGAGGACAATTCTTGGGTGTTTGCTTCGGACATCCATGCTAGGAGACTGATCCGTGCCTATCATCGAGCTCATCCTGATCGGCCTGGTTGCGCAGGTGTGGGTTCGGTGACCCCTCCTCAAGGGAGGGGGTACTGTTGTGAACATGTTGGAGGCGACTTCGGAGCTGGGGCTACCTCCGGTTGTTGCTGAGGGTAATGAACCAATTGCTGAATTTCAGCTGGGTCTGAGTGGTCTGATATAAGTGACCTGAACTCCCATCAGCCTTGCCGGTAATCAATCCTCTGGTTGGATTTTCCTTGTTGGTTTGCTGCTTTGCAGTGGACTTCAGCCTGGTCCCCTTTTGGGACTTGGCTCTGCAATTGTGTTCAGTTTGTGTTTGCACTTTTGCTCTGCTCCTGTGTCAATTTTTATTTGCTGAATTGCTGTGTGTTACACCAGAGATCTGATTTAGGTGGTAGAGATTGTGTGATCTCAGGTTTTTTGTTAATCAGAAGTGTTGGTATTTTTGTCAGGGTTTTTTGGGTTGCAGTCAGAATTCTTTCCTATACTTTTCTATCTAGACAGTATTGGGCCCCAGCATTTGCTCATTCTATTTTCTGTCTGTGTTCGTATTTTCTTCTTGTCTAACCGCCATTACATGTTTGGGGGCTTCCTATTTTTTGGGGGTTCTGCTACGGGGCAGTTGGCTTTCATCTTTCTGTCTTTAGGTGTAGCTATCTCTCCGGCTGTGACGAGGCATCTAGGATCACCGTAGGTACCCTCCACGGCTACTTCTAGTGTTTGCGGTTATTTTAGGGTTCTGCAACCCAGTAGTCGCCAGCCTCTCTGATGTATTGCTACTTAGGCCATTTTTGCTATTTCTCCTCAGCTGCCGAAACATAACAGATGCGTGCTGGCCAGCGGAAGACCAACGATCAAAAAATGGTCCAGGACATTCAACAACGACCAGCGATACCCAGCAGGGGGGCTGGTCGTCGCTGAGTGTCACACTAAGCGAGATCGCTGGCTAGGTCGCTGTTACGTCCAGGGCTGTGGAGTCGGAGTTAGTTTTGGTTGGAGTCGGAGTCGGTAGAAATGTACCGACTCCGACTCTAGCTTTAAAAAAAATGTATTAATATTTCATAATTGAACTTTCATATGAATTTTATAAATGTTACTCAAATATATATGTTCTATCAAACTATGAACAACAGTGATAAGCAGTTCTGCTGGAGATAGAGACATTTCTTACTTCTTGTGTGTCACTATTCTCCACTGCCCTTATCTAATCTTATACTTGGTTAACCTCATGCTGCCCCAACCCCCCTACTTACAATGTATGAAACTGAAAGTGAAAATGTGTTGCAAATTCTTAGTTGTAAAGCTCCTCCTCTAAACTAGATGTTTACTAGGTGTGCGTCTTCCAAGCATCTCACAGCTGCTACTCAGAAGAGGAAGACTGTAAGAAGTATTATCCTTTTAACAAACTTTGCATCAGTTACCTGTGAGTACATGAGGAATAACAGTATTACTGACCACTATATCAGTTGTACGACCTGGCAATAATTTTGTACAATTGTTTTTAGGAAAAACAATTGTCATTTGGATTGTGAATGCAAAATTAAAAACCTGAGAATGTCAAAGAAGCGCCACATTAAATCAGCTGTATTTGAACATTTCACCATCACTCAAGATAGAAAACATTATGTCTGTCAGTGTATGACAAATGATCCAGACGAAAACAAATGCTGTGAAGCCAAGATCAGTGCATATTCAGGCAAAGATAAAAATGCTCCTACCAGAGCTTCTAATCTAAAGAGACATTTACAGCGCTTTCATCCAGAAGTACTGAAAGCAGTGGATGAGAAAGACTGCATCCAAACCAATGAACCAGTGCCCAGCTCTTCCAGCCAAACAAAGGAGCAGAGAACTTTGCAGCCATCAATTGCAAGATATTTTGTCAGTGACAAAGTTATGTGACAATGACAGTAGATACATTTAAAAAACAGATCATAGAGCTTGTTGTAAAGGATAGTGTGCCTATTTCATTATTTTCATGACCAGCTTTTATGTGTCTGAATGGGGAAATGGCCCGCAAGCTTGGTGTTTCTCTGGAGAGAGAGAGTTGTTGTGAATATTCTAGAGGCGGCTTCTGAGCTGGGGCTCCCTCCGGTGGTTGCTGAGGGTAATGAACTGATTAATGAATGGCCTTCAGCTGGCGTTGAATGGTAGGACATAAGTTGCCTGATTTCCCAGCAGCCTTGCCGGTTATCAATTGTTCTTCTGGTCTTGCTTGAAGCACTGCTAGTTTCCTGCTCTCTTTCTGATAAGTGTTTGCTGTTTTTTTTTTCTCTGTTTGATTTTCTCTGCTGGTTTGCTGCCTGCAGTGGACTGCAGCCTGTCCCCTTTTGGGGTCTGGCGCTACAATTGTGCTCCGTTTGTGTCTGCACTTTTGTTTTGCTCTTTTGTACTTTTAATTTGCTGAATAGCGTTTTGTTACACCAGAGATCTGATTTAGGTGGAAGAGGTCGAGTGATCTCAGGTTTTTTGCAATCAGACGTGTTGGTATTTTTGTTAGGGTTTTTGTTGGATTGCAGTCAGAATTCTTTCCTGTACTTTTCTGTCTAGACAGATTGGGCCCCAGCGTTTGCTCATTCTATTTTCTGTCTGTGTCCGAGTTTTTTTCTTGTCTAACCGCCATTACATGTTTGGGGGCTTCCTATTTTCTTTGGGGATCTGCTCCGGGGCAGATAGCTTTCCTCTTTCTGCCTTTAGGTGTAGTTATCTCTCAGGCTGTGACGAGGCGTCTAGGATCAACGTAGGAACGCTCCACGGCTACCTCTAGTTGTGTGGTTAGTTCAGGTTACTGCAATCCAATAGGTTCCAGCCTCTCTGGTGTATTACCGCTTTTGCTATTTTTTGCCATTTCTCCTCAGTTACCGAAACATAACAGTATAACCGGCCCAAACTGAAAATTATATGGTACTCAACAGAAGGGAAAAATAGTAAAAAGGAAAAAGAAAAAAGGGAGTTGTCAGAATTTTTTTTTTCTGTTTGTTGCATTTTTCCCTCTTTTTCTCTGGGTGCTGAGGAGGATTTTTTTTTTCTCTCAATGGAGTTTGCACAGTTGTATGGCCGTGTGGATCAGCTTGCCATTGAGGTTCGGAGTATTGCTACCTATCTTGCTGGGTTGCCAGTTGTGGAACCTAGGATCCCCATGCCAGATTTGTTTTTGGGGGATCGATCTAAATTTCTGAATTTCAAAAATAACTAAGTTGTTTTTTGCCTTAAAACCTAAGTCCTCGGGGAGCGCAGCACAGCAGGTTCAAATTGTCATCTCTCTCCTGCGCGGCGACCCTCAGGATTGGGCTTTTTCCCTGACACCTGGGGATCCTGTTTTGAATGATATTGATGTATTTTTTCAGGCTCTGGGGTTATTGTATGATGAACCTAATGTCACTGATCAAGCTGAAAAGACCTTGTTGGCATTAAATCAGGGTCACAAAAGACGCTGAGTTGTACTGTCAGAAATTCCGAAAGTGGGCAGTCCTGACCAAATGGAATGATGATGCTTTGGCAGCCCTTTTTCGGAAGGGGCTGTCAGAGAATGTAAAGGATGTTATGGAGGGATTCCCTGCTCCCTCTGGTCTCAATGATTCTATGTCATTGGCTATTCAAATTGACAGACGTTTGCGTGAGCGCAGAGGTATGCATGAGATGGTGTTGCCTTGTGAGCCAGCTTCTGAGCCCATGCAGTGTGATAGAGTGACTTCTGGGGCTCAGCGTCATGAGTTTCAAAAGCGCAATGGGTTATGTTTCTACTGTGGTGACGCCTCTCATGCTATTTCAGTCTGCCCTAAACGGGGAAGACGTTTTGCACGCTCAGTTGTCTTGGGTAGTGTTCAGACTAAATTTCTGTTGACTGTTACCCTGATTTGCTCCCTGTCCACATTTTCTGCTCAGGCTTTTGTTGATTCTGGAGCAGCTATTAACCTGATGGATTTTGACTTTGCCAAACGTTGTGGGTTTCCCATGATACCCCTGCGGAAGTCTATTCCCCTACTGGGCATTGATTCTACCGCTTTGGCGGAGAATAAACCCCAGTTTTCTACTCAGGTGATAATGAGGGTTGAACCAGATCATCAGGAGAGTTGCAAATTTCTGGTGCTGTATAACCTGCATGACATTATTGTACTAGGTTT
>JARQOD010000001.1:297720375-297852262 GCA_033576555.1 Oophaga sylvatica
CTTTTGGCCCTCACTGGGGTTTAAAGGGGTGGTATCCCCTTTGAACGTCTCCATCGTTAGTGACCCGTCCCCAACGCCGGTACCGAAGCGTCCCAGTCCCGAGCTCCCACCGCACCGGGCCGTGCCCCGGCATCGCCCCCTGCATCGCAATCAGAACGTATCCCGCAACGAAACCTGCGACTTTTTTGTATCGCAACCGGATGATGCGACCACAGTTAAATCGCACCTAACCCTGCATCTTTGATGAAAAGTCAATATTTGCCTGAGACACCCGTTGCGTCCCAAGTGGTTCGCCAAGGACTGTGGCCACGCAAACACTGATATGGGGCCATGATTATTTGTTATGAGATCCAAAGAGCATCGCGTCGTTCCAGCCCAGGAGCGGAAGACGTAAATTGAAAGTTTGTAAAAGTGAAGACCGGTAGGACCCAGACTGGGGTTTACCGCAACCAAGAAATGTATAAAGTTTAATAAGAGAGAATTGCCAATTGCACTTTATGGTCCTTTATGTACAAAAATGTTACATAGTTTACATATTTAAAATAGAATACCCGGCTGGGTACAAAGAAGAGAATTTAAAAAGTTAAAAAAGTAATATGTTGTTTTGCATTGTTGCATAGAATACCCGGGTTGGGGTAAAGTAAAAGTTAAAGTGAAAGTAAATTATAATGTGGATTTCTAAAATGTATATATGTGATTAACCCTTCATGGACTGAGAGGCTGTGGACTGCGCCAGCCCAAAAAACTTGTCTATGTAAATAGTTGCGCTACGGTGATTATCTTGGTTTTACATGAAACCATTACAAATTTTACCTCTGAAGAAAACCCGTAGGGTGGGCCTAGAGTGAGTCTGCAGTCAGAAGTCCTGCAGCCCACCCAGGACCCACGTGGGATTTTTTGGTGGGGTCCCCACAGTATTTGTATATATGAAATGTTTTGATATTTGATTTCTTTTGTATTCTTCATTGTACAATGGGAATGTTCAAGAAGCGTACCTCCCGGGTGGGAAGAGTTAAAATGTTGTTGTTAATGCAAAACAAAATGTTCTTTTTGTCTTTTACAGCCGGGAGTGCTGTGTTTTACCAAGGGGGGATGTGTAGCCCAGCTACGCAGGGACACATAAAGTCCAGGAGAGTGCACAGGAAGGTAACAGCACGCTTTTATTCATTCACTGTCACTCCCACTTTTAGACACGCCACTGAGTTATAAGGGGGGTGACACGTGGCAGTCAGTCATTTTGATCTTGAGGAAGAGTGTTCAGAGGTACTTCGTCTGTTAGCTTCTGTCTAAAGGACAGAGCAGCCATTCAGTCTCGGTCCAGTTGGGACTTTGGAGAAAACTGAGAGCTGTGCAGCGAACTCTGGAGGAAGCTGACATTTTCCACAACCGCCACAAGTGCTTATGTTAAGAGCGGGAAGCAGGGCGAAGGGCACAGTGGAGAAGATAGAGAAGTGCAACAGGTATTGGATTACCTGCACTAAATTGCCGGACACCGGGGTCCGAAGCGTTGCTACAGTTTCAAGCTTAGTAACAAGAAAACTGGAGGCATCTGGACTACAGGTCGCAGAGAGCAGCCCTAAGTGTCAATACGTAACCGGAGTCAGGTGGAACAGGGACTTTGAGCTAGGTCAAGCAAAAGTAAGGACTTAGTTTCATCACTTAGAAGGCTCCACCACAATGTTGGCCGGGCAGTACAGCTATTGAGAAAGCTGGAGATTCAGAGTTAACTTCGCTTCAGGCAAGTTGGACTCACATGTATATGGAAGTAAAGGAGGCCTCTAACCTGCTCAGCTGTTACCCGAATGTGCACTCTCCACCCCGACCAGCTCCCCGGGATCTGCTTGAACCATCTACCAGTAAAAGGTATGAAAAGAAGCTGCATTGTGTGCGACTGAATTATTATCTACACCCTGTTGCATCACCATAGACTTCCAGGGACCAGTCTCACCTGTGGGAGACCCACCATCTTGCTGCCCCATAACATCCCCTGTGAAAGTCCTTATAGCAGCGCTGGTCCAACTAACCAGATACCACAGGTGGCGTCACGAACTACCTATCCTATTAATCCCCTGTAAATATCCCCCATTGCACGACCGCCAGGGCCACGGACCGAGCCACCGCTACCAGTGACAACTCCCATAGATTTCCATGGGCTCGGCTCCGAGTACCCCATAGCCTTGGTATCCACAATTGTGGTGCGTGGTCGGAACACACTGCACATGATCAGCATGTTTCCTAGCTCTGGTGTCCCGGATGTCGTCATGACAACAACTGGTCACCATGGCAACGATCAGGACCCCACGTCACGCAGCATGGTCTCCAATCCAAAGGCAGAGGGGCTGTCAGCCCTCTGCCGGCACCTGGAATGCTGCGATCATGTTGGATCGCAGTATTTCGGAGGTTAAAGTGCCGGTAGCGGTATATGACCGTTCCTGGCACATAGTGCCGGATTTCAGCTGTCAGAATCAGCTGACACCAAGGCGGCAATCGCCCGCACACCACCTGTGTGCACAGGCGATCGCACAGATGTAATAATCCGTCCCTGGTCAAATAGGCCCAGATCACATCTACAAATTATTACGTCTAATGTCAAAAAGGGGTTAAAGGGTTAGTCCAAAACCCAAAAGTAAATTTCAATTAATAAATCTTTAAAAACTAATAACTTTTGTAAATGAATTCATGTCAAATTCCATACCATTCACTCTGCATCTCAATGCTTTGTTTATATTACCCAATTCCTATGACGATTCGTTTGACAATCCCCAGTGCGTGATGGAATACTCAAGCAAATCGTAATCTGCTGACTGAAACTGCTTTCACATCCCTTTTTGTCCTGAAATGAAGCATTATCGAAGGGGGAGGGCTAGGACATCGCGACACTCCCTTTCTTTGTTTGCCGCCCTAAAATGAAGCATCATTAGTCAAGGGCTGGTCCCTGTGGTGTCTCCCTTGTGCAATGTCTCCCCCAGCACCCTGGACGATGAGTGCAGCGTCCGGTCTGTTGTCTGCTTAGCTGAATATTCCAGCTCTGCTTACGGTCAGAAATAAAATAAAAAAGTGTAGTTATGATATCTGAGTGCTTTCTTCATCATTCAATAGCTGTTCATTTGTTCCAAAAAAAAATTGATTTCAGTGATAAAAACTGACATCCTACCAAGTTTGAGCAAGGTCTACTACTTATCGAATGGCTCTTCTGCACAGTATAAAAATAGGAAAAACTTTAGAAATGTATTCCATCACAAGAAAGATTTTGGACTGGAAACTGAATGGCACTTTTTTGCCACAGCTCATGGCAAAGGTGATGATTTAGGAGGCACCGTGAAACGCCTTGCAGCTCGAGCTAGCCTCCATAGGACATATTCAGATAAAATCTTAACACCCATGCAACTTTTCAACTGGAGTGAGAAAAACAGTCTTAACATTCAGTTCATGTACAGTACAAACTAGGACTACGTAGAAGAGAAAAGTTTGTAAAAACATCAGTTTCTGGAATACCACACTTTCATTCCATGTAGTGAAATAAATAAAAACAAGGATTTTTTCATTCAGCAACAACAGTGAAGTCCATGAAGTGACTGAAGGTGGCACAATATTGGCCATGGATGACATAACTGGTTATCTGACCTGTGAATATGATTGGCACTGGTAGCTGGCTACTGTAATCTCCAAAAATTATGACAATGAAGAAGTAGAAGTGATTTTACTGCACCTTCTGGTCCATCACCGTCCTTTGTGTATCCAAGAAAACCAGACATTTTAAAAGTAAACAAAAATCATATTAACTCAGGTGGACCCAAACCACATGACAGCTGTACGTACTGAGACAAAAGGATATGCCCATTGTTAGTAAGAGATGGTGGACAAGATTACATTTCACGCAGTAGAAGGAACAAATTGATGATAATTGTTTAAAACTAATTCATATTGTCTTATTTTATATAGCATTTTATAGATTGATGATTTAACTACTGTACTTTTCTTTTAAAAACTTGAAAAAGGACATATCTAGTGGCGTAACAATAAAAGATTGTTATATGTATATTTAAAACAATGTTAAAAATCTAGATTTTTTTTTAAATTTAGCATTAAACATATATGATTAGGATGAGACTGTATGTTGAGAATGACTCTTCTAAATATGATCCTATTGAGATCCCATCTTGAATCTCTGAACAAATGTAACCAAGAACACAAGTAATACACATGCATTTTTTTTAAATTTATAACATAGTTTTTCCAAAATCGCCTATCAAAATTTAGAATTTGACTCCTAAAAAACAAAATATCAACAAACATAGCCTTTGTCATGATCCGTTCCAGGGTTTAGTCTGTCTGCCCTTGGTCCGGGTGGATCATGTCAAGGGTTAACTTTGCTCTGCCTCATTCTGGGTTCAGGTTGGCTATTTAGCTCTCACACATCCTGCTAGCAGTGTGAGCTATACTGCTACCTTCGGCTTGTGAACCTGACTGGTAACCCTTGATTTGTCCTGCTGTTATCCCTGACTTGTCCCGTGTCTGTCGTTCCCCTCTGTCTGCCCTGTTCCCTGCATTTCCCTGTTTGTCTGTTTGATTCTCTGGTTTTTGACTCGGCCTGTATTCGGACTCGCTTCTGCTTTCTGTCTTTGTCTTATGTACTTCTGACCGTTGCTGACCTCCTGGCTTTCTCCTGACCACGCATATTGCTTATTCCTTTTGTCCTGCTGCCTCCGTACGGTTTTGACTTGGCTTGCCTGACCACGCTCCCGCCACTTTGTGGCACCTGTGTTTCTGCTCTGTAGAGGACTGGCTGAGACCTGTGATACTCCAGATGACTGATTATTCCTGACTCAGTTTTGGACGTTTTTTGCTGCCACCTGGTGGTGGTTTTGGCTGCTGCAGTGCGGGCCTACTCTGGTAGTGTGTAATCCCTTCTCCCCTCTGTAACCTACAGGGGGAGCACACACCAGCCTGCATTACAGCTGCGTGACACTATAGCTCACCCCTACATATAAAGGGATTTCTGCATTTTTTTTTTCTCTGCTCTGTTTGCTATGGATCCGCTCCATACCTTGGCTGATCACATGAATAGTTTGGCATTGATTATGCAAGACCTATTTGTGCAACAGAGAGAGCTTTCTAACACTGTAATATCGTTGCAGACTGACTGTAAGCACTCTAACACTGTCGATGTTTCTTTGCACTCTCCTGAACCTACAGTAAAGCTCCCAGATACCTTCTCTGGGGAGAGGGAGAAATTCAATACTTTCAGGGAGAGTTGCAAACTATGGTTTTCACTTAGACCCCTATCTTCTGGTGATGAGAGTCAGCGGGTGGGGATAATCATTTCCTTATTGCGGGAGGGACCTCAGTCGTGGGCTTTCTCTCTACCTGCTTCTGCCCCTGAACGTGTGTCTGTGGACTGATTCTTTGAGGCTTTGGGACTGATTTATGATGAACCAGACCGGGTCAGGGTAGTGTGTAGCCCAGCTACGCAGGCACACATGAAAATCCAGGAGAGTGCACAGGAAGGTAACAGCAACGCTTGATATTCATTCACTGTCACTCCCACTTTCAGACACACCCATCTGAGATATAAGGGAGGGGTGACACGTGGCAGGGAGCTGTTCAGTCAGTCAGTCAGATCTTGAGGAAGTAGTGTTCAGTGGTACTTCAGTCTGTTAGCTTCTGTCTAAGGACAGAGCAGCCATTCAGTCTCGGTCCAGTTGGGACTTTGGAGGAAACTGAGAGCTGTGCAGCGAACTCTGGAGGAAGCTGACATTTTCCACAACTGCCACAAGTGTTTATGTTAAAAGCGGGAAGCAGGGCGAAGGGCACAGTGGAGAAGTTATAGAAGTGCTTTAGGTATTGGATTGCCTGCACTAAATTGCCGGACACCGGGGTCCGAAGCGTTGCTATTGTTTCAAGCATAGTAACAAGAAAACCGGAGGCATCTGGACTACAGGTCGCAGAGAGCAGCCCTAAGTGTCAATACGTAACCGGAGTCAGGTGGAACAGGGACTTTGAGTCAAGCGCAGACAAAAGTAAGGACTTAGTTTCATCACTTAGAAGGCTCCACCACAATGTTGGCCGGGCAGTACAGCTATTGAGAAAGCTGGAGATTCAGAGTTAACTTCGCTTCAGGCAAGTTGGACTCACATGTACATGGAAGTAAGGAGGCCTCTAACCTGCTCAGCTGTTACCCGAATGTGCACTCTCCACCCCGACCAGCTCCCCGGGATCTGCTTGAACCACCATCAGTAAAAGGTATGAAAAGAAGCTGCATTGTGTTTGGCTGAATTCTTACTACACCCTGCATCATCATCATCACCATAGACTTCCAGGGACCCGTCTCACCTGTGGGAGACTTACTACCAAGCTGCCCCATAACATCCCCTGTGAAAGTCCTTAGAGCAGCGCTGGTACAATTTACCAGAAACCGCAGGTGGCGTCACGAACTACCTATCCTAATAATCCCCTGTAAATATTCCCTAATTGTATGAGCGCCCAGGGCCACAGACCGAGTCCCGCTGCCAGTGACAACTCCCATAGACTTTCATGGGCTCGGTGCCGAGTACCCCATTGCCCTGGTACTAAGTGCGACTCAGTAGCAGAGGACATGATCTTGGGTCTCTCTCAGAATGCACTCACTGCTGAACAGTATTGTTCTGAGTTCAGGAGGTGGTCTGTTGAGGTGTCCTGGAATGACTCTGCTCTAAGACGCCTGTTTGAGAGAGGATTATCGGATCATCTCAAGGACGCGCTGGCCCTTCATATGCTGCCAAGTTCCCTGGAAGAGGCCATGACCCAGGCCATTCGTATGGACCGGAGGTTACGGGAGAGAGGAATTATCCAGCATGAGATTCCTGTATTGCCTGCCAAGTCTGAGGTGGTGTCATTCAAGGAGACTATGGAAGTTGGTACCATTAATTTCAAGGAGAAAGAGAGGAGACGGCGACGAGATGAGAAATTATGTTTTTATTGTGGAGATCTGGGACATTGGAAGACGGACTGCCCCTCTTGTCCATCAAATAAAGAGCTGCTGAGTCTGGGTGATGATCTAGGAGGTCATCCAGACTCTCAGGTACCATTTTCATCTTTTCAGAAAATTTTGTTAGAGGTGGAACTGTGTTATGGAGGTGTTAGTGCTTCCACTTCAGCATTTGTGGACTGTGGATCTTCCATGAATTTCATTAACTCTAGTATGGTGTCCAAGTTAAAGTTAGGGACAGTCAGGCTAGAGACTCCCATCTATATTGTTGCAATTGATAAGACACCGTTGGCTCAAAATGTCATTAAGTTTGTCTCTGAGGAGTTCCTCCTCAAGGTGGGTTCCTTACATCAGGAACGAATTTCATGTTATGTTATGAATAATCTTCCTGCAGGACTGGTGTTGGGGTTCCCCTGGTTGCAGAGGCATAATCCTGTTATTGACTGGGGATCTCGTGATATTGTTAAATGGGGTCCTAATTGTTCCAATGGTTGTCTTTCTGCTGTTTTTGTGTCTGCCATTAGTCCGGAGGGTATTCCGGAGTACCTGAAGGACTTTGGGGACGTGTTCTCCGAAAAAGAGGCTGAGGTTTTGCCACCCCACCGTCCTTATGATTGTGCAATTAATCTTATTCCTGGTTCTAAATTGCCCAAAGCCCGTTTGTACAATCTTTCTGGCCCGGAACGTACTGCTATGAAAAACTATATCTCTGATAGCCTACGTAAAGGTCACATCCGTCCCTCTGTCTCACCTGTGGCCGCGGGTTTTTTTTTTGTTAAGAAAAAAGACGGTGGTTTACGCCCGTGCCTCGATTTCCGAGAACTAAATAAAATTACGGTGAGAAATACCTACCCTCTCCCACTCATTCCTGATCTTTATAACCAAGTGTCTGGGGCTAAGTGGTTTTCCAAACTTGATCTCAGGGGAGCATATAACCTTATCCGTATTCAGGAAGGGGATGAGTGGAAAACGGCTTTTCTCACCTCTGAAGGTCTGTTTGAAAATTTGGTATGCCCTTTGGTCTCACGAACGCGCCCGCTGTATTTCAGAACTTCATGAATGATGTTTTCTCTGATTTTATCGGGCGCTTTATGGTTGTATACTTGGATGATATCCTTGTTTTCTCGCCTGACAAGGAATCCCACATTGGTCATCTACGTGCTGTTCTTCACAGGTTACGGGGTAATTCTCTGTTCGCTAAACCCGAGAAATGTTTGTTTTGTGTCCAGGAGCTTTCCTTTCTGGGGATCATCCTTTCGGCCAATGGGTTTCGGATGGATCCCGGAAAGGTACAGGCCATTGTTGATTGGGTGCAACCCAGAGACCTCAAGGGGTTGCAGCGTTTTCTGGGTTTCGCCAATTATTATCGAAAATTCATCAAGGGGTTTTCTCAGGTGGTCAAACCACTCACCGATCTCACTCGCAAAGGGGCTGATCTCAAAGTTTGGTCAACCTTAGCGGTTGAAGCATTTGTTACACTAAAGAAATGTTTTATGTCTGCTCCTGTATTGGTTCAGCCCGATCCATCTGAACCGTTCATTGTAGAGGTGGACGCATCTGAGGTGGGAGTGGGGGCTGTGTTTTCTTGTTTTTCTTGTGTTGTCACAGGGACCCGTTACCTTGACTAATTTAAGACCATGTGCCTTTTTCTCCCGGAAGTTCTCTTCTGCGGAGAAGAATTATGATGTGGGTAACCGGGAGTTATTGGCTATAAAATTGGCTTTTGAAGAATGGAGGCATTTTTTGGAGGGGGCAGCTCATCGGATCACGGTTATCACGGATCACAAAAACTTGTCTTATCTTGAATCTGCTAAACGGTTGACTCCTAGACAGGCTAGATGGTCGCTTTTTTTTTCTCGTTTTCATTTTTCAATCACTTTTCGGCCTGGTTCCAAGAATGTCAAGGCTGATGCCTTATCTCGCAGTTTTGATTCAATATCACCCCTGAACCTCCTTCCTCCATTCTTGAGCACGGGGTGGTTGTTGCGGGGGTATCCTCTGAATTGTAACAGGAAATTCAGAAGGCTCAGTCTCTTGCTCCTTCCTCTTTGCCTGATAATAAACTCTTTGTTCCCGTTCAATACAGGTTGAGGGTTCTCCGGGAATTCCACGATTCTGCTCTCAGTGGACACCCGGGGATCTCAGCCACTCGGAAAGCCATTGCTAGGCTATTTTGGTGGTCCTCCATGAACTCTGATATCACTATGTTTGTGTCTGCTTGTGATACCTGTGCCCGTGCTAAGAGCTCACATAACCGGCCGGCCGGGGAATTGGTGCCATTGCCAATTCCAGATAGACCTTGGACTCATTTGTCCATGGACTTCATCACTGATCTCCCTCCTTCTAATGGCAAAACTGTAATCTGGGTAGTGGTTGACAGATTCAGTAAACAGGCGCATTTTGTACCTCTGGCAGGATTGCCTAATGCTGAGACACTATCTAGGTTGTTTGTTGAGCACGTTGTACGACTGCATGGCGTGCCTTTGAGTGTGGTTTCTGATAGAGGGGTACAATTTGTGTCCAAATTTTGGAGGGCATTTTGTAAAAGACTGGTTATTTGCTTAACCTTCTCCTCTGCTTACCATCCTGAGACCAATGGGCAGACGGAGAGGACTAATCAGTCACTCGAACAGATTTTGAGGTGTCTTGCTACGTCTCAGCAGGATGATTGGTGTTCTTCATTGCCCATGGCTGAATTTGCATTCAATAATCGGATTAACCAGTCCACTGGCACCTCTCCATTCTTTTGTAACTATGGTTTTCACCCCCATTTTGGTGAATTTTCTAGGCTGGATTCAGGATGTCCAGGGGCTGATTGTCATGTGTGCATCGCCACGAAGATCGTCACGGTTGCACATTCTGACTTCTCACAGCTGAGTTGCTGTTTCTTTGTGTTTGGCAGTTAGGGAGTTAATTCTGTCTGTGCTCAGTTCTGGGACTGGGTGCAGTTTCTCCCGGCTGCAATTAATTATTTGTTGATTGGTTTCCTTTAAATCTCTGGTTGTCTGTTTTGGGAGCTGCCAGTGAAATTCTTCATGCAGACCACAGATAGGATTGTATCTGTATAGACTTAAGTTAAAGAGCTCCTTAGTTGTTTTAAGCTCACCTTGCTTAGAGTTTAATATCCCAGATCATTTATGTTCCTTCTGTGTTTGAGTGTGTATGCAAGTCTGTGTTTTCTCCAGTCTGTCTTATATTTCTAATCTGTGTATTTAGCAGAGATCAGCCCATATCCCTTTGGTGGTAATCAGAATCCTTCTTAGGACTGATTACAGGGTTCAGGGACTGATAGGAGACAGGGTTAGGCTGGAGACTTGGACCTCTGAACCATTATCAGTACCTCCAAGGTGAGGGATTAGTTAGGACCCCAGTTTAGGGTCAGGTTAGACCCCCGGTCCTCTTCTTTCCTGTGACAGTGTATCAAGTCCTCAAGATTAATCCTGAGTTCAACGGATATCGTGTCAGGTAAATCTATTCTGTATTTACATGCTGATGTTGCTAATCTATATGTTGTATAGAGTGTTGTTCTTTTAAGAATAGTTTACTGACATCGTACACATATCATAAGACCGCGTGACATTTTCACTGGCCAATAAAATTATTCCCAGTTGCCATGGATCCAGTAGCCCAGCTGGCTCTGCAGTTGCAGGGATTATCCATGGAGCTGACGGACATTAAGTCCAAAGTTTTGTCTCCCTCGGAGCAAACCAGATTTGAACCTAAAGTAGCTCTCCCGGACAGGTTCACTGGTGGGCGAGACAAATTTTTTACCTTCAGGGAAGCATGTAAATTGTGTTTTCGGCTTCGGCCTCGATCATCAGGGAGTGAAGAGCAGAGAGTGGGAATTGTTATCTCGCTCCTACAAGGGGACCCTCAATCCTGGGCATTTTCCCTTCCTCCGGGATCCCCGGCTCTACAGTCAGTAGATCGATTTTTTACTGCCCTGGGTTTGGTATATGATGACCCAGATCGGGTCTCTCTTGCTGAGACAAAATTACGTAAGATACAGCAGGGAGATCGTCCGGCGGAGGAATTTGCTTCTGAGTTCCGTAGATGGGCCACAGATACTCAGTGGAATGACCCAGCTCTTAGGAGCCAGTTTTGTCATGGGCTTTCTGACAAATTAAAGGACGTTTTGGCTCAGTATGATTCTCCTCCATCACTGGAGGCTGCTATGGCCCTGGCTATCCGTACTGATAGACGGCTTCGGGAGAGGTGCGAGGTAACTCCGCCCCCTGTTGTTACTCCACCTACTACTAAAGTCCCTTATGTTGAGGTTCCCCTTGTCTGTTCGGAGGAGCCTATGCAGTTGGGAGGGACATCATTTCGTAGGAGGGGATTGGCGTTACGCCGCAGGACTAGAAGGTGTTTCTTCTGCGGGAAAGAGGGACATTTTGTTGGGGGATGTCCGTCCCGTGCCTTGTTGAGCAAGAAGTCGCCGGAAAACTGTTAATCCCAGGTTGTGTGGTGGACGACAACCTGGGAGTATGTATTTCGTCCGCTAGTTCTTCTCAGTTCCTTGTACCAGTGGAGGTGGTGGTTGGTACGAGAGTGGAGAGATTTTCTGTTCTTCTTGATAGTGGGTCCGGGGCTAATCTGGTTGACGCTCAGTTTGCTCAGGCTCAAGGTATGCATCTGAGTGTATTGGTCAAACCGATCCCTATATTCTCCATTGACGCCAGGCCTCTCGGCCAAGGTAGCTTTGTTCATGAGGTTCATAACATTGACCTTCGGGTAGGGGCAATACATAGGGAACTATTATCTTGTTATGTGTTGGAGGGTCTACCTACTCCTATTGTGTTGGGACTTCCTTGGTTGGTTAAACATAACCCTGTGATTAATTGGCAGTCCAGAGAGATAAGCCAATGGGGTGAGTTTTGCAAAAGTAACTGCATGAACACAGTCATCAGTGCGGTCGTGCCTAGTACTTTGCCTCCTTTTTTGGAGGACTTTGGGGATGTGTTCTCAGAGGAGGGGTGTCAGGAGTTGCCTCCTCATCGCGTGTATGACTGCTCTATTAATTTACTTCCTGATGCTAAGTTACCTAAAGCTAGGTTATATAACCTTTCTGGTCCTGAGAGGCAGGCTATGAAAGATTATATTTCGGAAAGTCTGGCCAAAGGGCATATTAGACCTTCATCTTCCCCAGTGGCCGCGGGGTTCTTCTTTGTGAAGAAAAAAGATGGAGGCCTACGCCCTTGCTTGGATTTCCGCGAACTTAATCGGATTACTGTTCGAGATCCGTATCCACTCCCTCTGATTCCTGATCTCTTCAATCAAATTGTTGGCGCCAAATGGTTCTCTAAATTGGATCTCAGGGGGCGTATAATCTGATTAGGATAAAAGAGGGGGATGAGTGGAAAACGGCGTTTAACACGCCGGAGGGACATTATGAGAACCTTGTCATGCCTTTTGGTCTGACTACTGCACCAGCAGTATTCCAACATTTTGTTAATGACATTTTTCGTCATCTGGTGGGGCTGTTTGTGGTCGTATATTTGGATGACATTTTAATTTACTCGCCAGATCTTGTGTCTCACCAGGAGCATGTGAGACAGGTGTTGCAGATCTTGCGAGACAATAAACTATACGCCAAACTGGAAAAGTGTGTATTCGCCGTACAGGAACTTCAGTTTTTGGGTTTCTTGGTGTCAGCCTCCGGTTTCCGTATGGACCCTGAAAAGGTGAGAGCAGTGCTTGAATGGGATCAGCCAGAGGATCTTAAGGCTCTGCAGCGTTTTCTGGGGTTTGCTAACTACTACCGGAAATTTATTTGTAATTTCTCATCTGTTGTCAAACCTCTCACTGACATGACAAGAAAAGGGAAGGATTTTTCTAAATGGTCGGACAAAGCTTGCCAAGCCTTTTCCTCTTTGAAGAAATGTTTTGCTTCGGCACCCGTTCTCATCCAACCAGATGCATCACAGCCGTTCATTGTGGAGGTGGACGCGTCTGACGTAGGGGTGGGTGCAATATAGTCCCAGGGTCCGTCCCCTGGTAAATGGCATCCGTGCGCTTTCTTTTCTAAGAAATTGTCGTCCGCCGAAAGGAATTATGATATCGGCAATAGGGAACTTTTGGCCATTAAGTTGGCTTTTGAAGAATGGCGTCACTTTTTGGAGGGGGCAGTCCACCCGGTCACCGTCATTACTGATCACAAGAACCTGCTGTATTTGGAATCTGCTAAGCGTCTGAATTCCAGACAAGCTCGATGGTCGTTGTTTTTTACCAGGTTTAATTTTGTTGTCACTTATCGCCCTGGATCTAAGAATGTTAAGGCGGATGCCTTGTCTCGCAGTTTCCCAGGGGCCGGGAAAATGGATGACCCGATTCCTATCCTTCAGGAGGGGGTGGTAGTGTCGGCTGTATGTTCTGAGCTTGAGGAGGAGGTATTAGAGGTTCAGGGGGACGCCCCTGCAGGACCTCCAGGGAGACTGTTTGTCCCAAATCAGTTGAGACAAAAGGTTATTGAGGCACATCATAATTCTGCTTTAGCAGGACATCCAGGGAGTAAGGCTACTTTAGATCTCCTTTCTCGCCGGTTTTGGTGGCCTAACGTTAATAAAGATGTTTTAACTTTTGTCGCGTCCTGTGGGGTTTGTGCTCGCTCTAAGACCCCTCATACCCGTCCGTCTGGGACCCTCTTACCCTTGAAACTTCCGGAGCGTCCATGGACTCATTTGTCTATGGACTTCATCACGGACCTTCCTCAGTCGTCAGGGAAGACTGTCATACTGGTGGTTGTTGACAGGTTCAGTAAGATGGCACATTTCATTGCTCTTCCTGCCCTCCCTAATGCTAAAACTCTGGCGCAGGTGTTCATTGGGGAGATTGTGAGACTTCATGGGTTGCCTTCTGATGTGGTGTCAGATAGGGGGTCTCAGTTTGTGTCCAAGTTTTGGAGGGCATTTTGTTTACGTCGGGGGATGCAATTGTCATTTTCCTCGGCTTTTCATCCGCAGACCAATGGTCAGACAGAGCGTCTGAATCAAAGCCTAGAGACTTATCTTCGGTGTTTTGTCTCAGAGAACCAGGAGGACTAGTCTTCTTTCTTGCCTCTGGCAGAGTTCGCTCTTAACAACAGGCGGAGCGAGTCCACTGGTAAATCCCGTTTTTTGGGGCATATGGTTTTCATCCCCAGTTTTGTACTTTCAATGGGGGGGGCCCTTCTGGGGTTCCTGAGGAGGAGCGTTTCTCGTCGTCACTTGCTTCAGTGTGGAGAGGTGTATTGAATAATCTGAGTGCTATGGGGAACCGTTATAAACGTATGGCTGATAGGAGGAGAGTTTCTGGTCCAGATCTTAATGTGAACGATCTGGTATGGTTGTCTACCAGGAATATAAAACTTAAAGTTCCCTCCTGGAAGCTGGGCCCCAGATTCATCGGGCCGTACAGGATCAGTTCCATAATTAATCCTGTGGCATTTCGTCTGGACCTCCCTCCTACGTTTAAAATTCATAATGTGTTCCACAAGTCATTACTTAAGAGGTACGTGGCACCAGTCATACCATCACCTCTACCTCCTCCTCCAGTGGTGGTCAATGGTAACTTGGAGTTTCAAGTGTCAAAGATCATTGACTCACGTCTGAATCGCCGGTCCCTTCAGTACTTGGTGCATTGGAAGGGGTATGGTCCAGAGGAGAGGACGTGGGTTCCTGCGTCTGACATTAACGCAGATCGTTTGGTGCGGACCTTCCACAGAACTCACCCGGGCAAACCTGGCCCTGAGGGTCCGGAGGCCCCTCGTAGAAGGGGGAGTACTGTCATGTGTGCATCGCCACGAAGATCGTCGCGGTTGCACATTCTGACTTCTCACAGCTGAGTTGCTGTTTCTTTGTGTTTGGCAGTTAGGGAGTTAATTCTGTCTGTGCTCAGTTCTGGGACTGGGTGCAGTTTCTCCCGGCTGCAATTAATTATTTGTTGATTGGTTTCCTTTAAATCTCTGGTTGTCTGTTTTGGGAGCTGCCAGTGAAATTCTTCATGCAGACCACAGATAGGATTGTATCTGTATAGACTTAAGTTAAAGAGCTCCTTAGTTGTTTTAAGCTCACCTTGCTTAGAGTTTAATATCCCAGATCATTTATGTTCCTTCTGTGTTTGAGTGTGTATGCAAGTCTGTGTTTTCTCCAGTCTGTCTTATATTTCTAATCTGTGTATTTAGCAGAGATCAGCCCATATCCCTTTGGTGGTAATCAGAATCCTTCTTAGGACTGATTACAGGGTTCAGGGACTGATAGGAGACAGGGTTAGGCTGGAGACTTGGACCTCTGAACCATTATCAGTACCTCCAAGGTGAGGGATTAGTTAGGACCCCAGTTTAGGGTCAGGTTAGACCCCCGGTCCTCTTCTTTCCTGTGACAGTGTATCAAGTCCTCAAGATTAATCCTGAGTTCAACGGATATCGTGTCAGGTAAATCTATTCTATATTTACATGCTGATGTTGCTAATCTATATGTTGTATAGAGTGTTGTTCTTTTAAGAATAGTTTACTGACATCGTACACATATCATAAGACCGCGTGACACTGATACGGCAGTACAAAGATTGGGGGAGGTGTGGAGGGAGGTCCAAAAGAACTTTGGGGAGGCTCAGGGCAAACATAATTTTTTTGTGGATAAGCGACGGTCTGTAGGACCTATGTTCCTGGTGGGAGATAAAGTATGGTTTTCGACCAAGAATATTCGTCTAAAGGTTCCCTCTGCTAAGCTAGGTCCCAGATTTATTGGTCCTTACGAGATCATGGAGGTGGTCAATCCTGTTGCCTTTCGGTTACGCCTTCCTCCGTCACTCCGGATCCCCAATGTGTTTCATAAATCCCTTCTTAAGTCATTTGTACCATCTTCCACAGGGCCTCCATCCCCTCCGCCTCCTGTCCTCTGTCTGTTCACTTCAGTATTTGGTCCATTGGAAGGGTTATGGTCCTGAGGATCGATCTTGGGTCCCGGCGCGATCGGTACATGCTGATCGATTGGTTCGGGCATTTCACGCACGTTATCCTGGGAAGTCTGGGGGTCCGGTGGCCCCCCCTTGAGAAGAGGGTACTGTCATGATCCGTTCCAGGGTTTAGTCTGTCTGCCCTTGGTCCGGGTGGATCATGTTGTGGAGCCCAGCTGTGACTGAAGCCACATCTTCCAGAAGGGTGCACTGACAGAAGATCCCACTAGAGGTCATTATACACACACACACATGCAGCTTACCTAAAAAGACCATTAGAGGGAGCTGTGTAAGACGTATAAAAACCTGTTTTTAGTTTCACTTTGCCTCAGATAAGACCAGACTTCCAGAGACTGTCAGACAGACAGATTGTCTGCTTGGAGAGTTCAGTCAGAGCTCAGGCAGAGAGCAGAGCAGCTCAGCGCAGTTCAGTCTGCTAGTGGAGTCTAGTAGAGAGTGACACAGAGAAGTCACTCCAGCCTATTCAGAGCTGAATTAAGTGTGGCTCTGAGGCAAGCGTGCCGACGCTTGGAGAGCGGCGAAGAGGCAGCTCACCAACTGCCAGCGTGTGTGATCATAGGAGGACCTAGATAGGTCGAAGGCGAGAGGAATTTAATGAGACAGAGGAGCCTTAATAGCTCATCTCAACAAGTATTGCCGGACACTGGGATCCGAGCCTATAGGGATCTCCACGACCCAATAGGAGAACACCAGAGTTCCTGGAGGACTACAAGTCCCAGGAGTACCACCGCGCTGATACGTAGCAGGATCAGGAGGACGGAGTCCAGCTCGGCCGGGCCATCCAGGACCCTGTTCTTTCAGAGAGAAGATCCAATAATAAAGTCAGCCAGGTACAAGACAGAGACTAAGCTAGGCCCAGCTACACGCAGGCCAGAACTTATTACAAGAAAGGGAGAGAACAGGAGGCTACACACCTATCAAGTGGAGGAATCTGGATGTGCATCCTTCACCCTACAGTGCTCCGGGACATACCTGCAACAACATCAGTAAAGGTATGCAAAGAGACTGCATTGTGTGTGACTGACTTCTTATCTGCACCCTGCTTCACCATAGACTTTGAGGGACCAGTCCCACCTGTGGGGGACTTGACATCTAGCTGCCATAACATCCCCTCAGAGATCTACCCTGCAGCGCTGGTCGATAAGATCAGAAACCACAGGTGGCGTCACAAACTATTACTATAATCCCCTGTAAATACCCCCCCCATTGCATGACCGCCCAGGGCCACGGGCCGAGTCCAGCTGCCAGTGACATCTCCCATAGAAATCGACGGGCTCGGTGCCGAGTACCCCATAGCCCTGGTACAATGTGGTGCGCGTCATCGTCAAGGGTTAACTTTGCTCTACCTCATTCTGGGTTCAGGTTGGCTATTTAGCTCTCACACATCCTGCTAGCAGTGTGAGCTATACTGCTACCTTCGGCTTGTGAACCTGACTGGTAACCCTTGATTTGTCCTGCTGTTATCCCTGACTTGTCCCGTGTCTGTCGTTCCCCTCTGTCTGCCCTGTTCCCTGCATTTCCCTGTTTGTCTGTTTGATTCTCTGGTTTTTGACTCGGCCTGTATTCGGACTCTCTTCTGCTTTCTGTCTTTGTCTTATCTGCTTCTGACCGTTGCTGACCTCCTGGCTTTCTCCTGACCACGCATATTGCTTATTCCTTTTGTCCTGCTGCCTCCGTACGGTTTTGACTTGGCTTGCCTGACCACGCTCCCGCCACTTTGTGGCACCTGTGTTTCTGCTCTGTAGAGGACTGGCTGAGACCTGTGATACTCCAGATGACTGATTATTCCTGACTCAGTTTTGGACGTTTTTTTGCTGCCACCTGGTGGTGGTTTTGGCTGCTGCAGTGCGGGCCTACTCTGGTAGTGTGTAATCCCTTCTCCCCTCTGTAACCTACAGGGGGAGCACACACCAGCCTGCATTACAGCTGCGTGACAGCCTTGTGATATATCAAATATAATCCTGTTCAATTCTGAACATAATTATGCCTCTCCCATCTCTTTATCTTAATTCTAGCCCAATATATGATAAAAAATGTAAAGTAATACAAGCCCAAAATTCAGGTTTTTTCAAAACTTAAGAAATATATAAAAAATGAACAAATGAAGATAAAAATTCAAAACTCATTATTTTTAATTCACTAAAGTAGCACTTGAAAAAACACCAAAAAAGTAAATATCTTAAGATATCGGGTTAAAAAAATATTCAGATTTGGATCACTTGAAATGCAATGACCCGTAGACATCAGGAGTAATTGAATATAGAATACTAATAAAAGTTAACTTTTAGCCCTAATGTTTAAAATGGAACAATTGCCTAAAAACACTCTATAATAGAGTGAAAAGACATATCAAGCAATATAGAAATGTGCACAATATCACCTGTGCAAGTATAAAATTTGTTCGTTCTCACCTATATGGTCAAAGAAGTGCTTTTTAATGATTGATGAAAAGGAGATAATCCTTTTAACCCTGAGCCATTTTTAGTTTTTGTCTTTCTCTCCCCTTCCCAGAGCCATAACTTTTTTTATGTTTCCATCAATATGGCCGTATGAGGGCTTGTTTTTTGCAGGACAAGTTGTATTTTTGAACGTCACCATTGATTTACCATATAATGTACTGGAAAAAGGAAAAAAAAATAAGTGCAGTGAAATTGCAAAAAAATGCAATTTCACTATTTTTTTTTACCATGTTCATTAAATTCTAAAACTGAGCTGCCATTATGATTTCCCAGGTCATTTACAAGCTCACAGAAACCAAACAAGTATAGGTTCTTTTTTATTTAAGTGGTAAAAAAAATCAAAAGTTTATTAAAAAAAAAATGGGGCTATTTTCCGAAACGCTTAGCGTCTCAATTTTTCGGGATCTGGGGCTGGGGGAGGGCTTATTTTTTGAGTGCCAAGCTGACATTTTTATCTATACCATTTTGGGGTAGCTACGATCTTTTGGTTACCTGTTGCATTTCATTTCAATTTTGCGGCAACCAAAAAACATAATTCTGGCGTTTCAAAATTTTTTCTCATTACGCCATTTACCAATTGGATTATTTTTATATTTTAATAAATTGGGCGTTTCTGAACATGGTGATACCAATTATATGTATTTTTGATTTTTTTTATTGTTTGATTTTGAATGGGGCAAAAGGAGGGTGATTTGAACTTTTGTAAATTTTTTAATTTTTTTATACTGTTAAAAGCATTGTTTTTACACTATTTACTGTACCTGCTTCAATACTCTAATTAGGAGAGGTTGCTTGTGCTACAACTTCTTTGAATGCCGGCCACGGTCATAGATTGGCAATGAGAACCACAGGGTTGTCATGCAAGTCCATCAGCGCCAAACGATCTTGTGACAGGGGCGCTGATGGGCGGAATTAGTGAGGCACTTCCGGAGCGATCATGTTAAATGCCGCTGTCAGAGATTGTCAGCGGCATTTAACATATTAACAGCAGCAGGTGTATCGCGATTCCTTCCTTGGTTTTCAGAGGCACATGACAGCTTATCAATTCAGCTGTCATATACCGGAAAACATGGCTCAACACCGGAGCCCACATCAAACGGGGAGACTTGACATATGACGTATACATATGTCATATGTTGTGAAGGGGATAAGGATATGGGTACTGATAAGCTGTCATGACCAACAAGGGCTGGTCCAGTGGACGGCACAACAAACACCAACAATGGGATGGAAAAAGGGAGAGGAAGGCCCTAACAGTGGAGAACGAGGGATAGGCACCTCGTAACACAGCTTGTGGCTATCCCTAAGCTGCCCTATGCAGGTCTTTCCACCTGCCGCTGTCACATGCCTAGTCCCTAGCTGTCACGTCACTAAACCCTGGCTAGTGCACTGGCCGGCAAGGACGCTAGCCTCACCAATGCAGATGGTATAAACACGGGGTAGTGACAAGCACAAGACAGACAAGGAAAGAGAACAAGAAACATAGCTCCAGCCACTGCCACCAAGCTCCACACAACAGAAGACACAAAATCAGGAAACCAAACTCCTGGGCTAGTCTACATAAAAAAAACTATTACCAACAGTCAGCTGATGTGTCATGTGACTATTTAAAGGATGGTGGATGAGGTCACCACCCACATCAGCTGACCTAGCAACAAAGCAGTTTCCAGCAAGAAAAACTGACATTAACCCTTGCTGGCACGAAAGCAAAAAAGATTTAAATTAAAACAGCCAGAGCTGTCACAAATCAAAAAATGAATCATGACAGTACCCCCCTTTCAATGAGGGGCCTCTGGACCCTTAACACCGGACCTCACCAGAAATGATGTACGGTGAGGAAGCCTCAACCCACTGAGTGTCAGTTCCTGATCTCTGAAACTGAGCAGTACTCAGCTGGCCAGCCCCCCTGCTTGATCTTACAGAGTCAAGACAGCCAGGGAGATGCCATCAGGATCCCCATACACAAGCGCCAATCCCACGAAAAACTCGTCTACCGACTGCAAAGATGGTGAATCGGTCAGCAGGGAGAAAGCCTAGGATTGGGGATCACCCTTCAGAAAGGAGACTATAATCCCCACACACTGTTCCTCCCTCCCTGAAGAATGAGGGTGAAGCCTAAAATATATATTACAGGCTTCTTTGAATACAATAAATGTATCTCTCCCTCCAGAGAACCGGTCAGGGAGAGATATTTTGGGTTCCGATTGAGTCTGGACATGAGCCGAGACCAAGAACCCCGGACGCTATCCTCACCACTGCAGATGGTATAAACACGGGGTAGTGACAAGCACGAGACAGACAAGGAAAGAGAACAGGAAACTTAGCTCCAGCCAATGCCACCAAACTCCACACAGCAGAGAACACAAAATCAGGAAACCGAACTCCACAGAAGTAGCAGATAAACTGCTGGCAACAAAGCTCCAAACTTCTAGGCTGGTCTACATAGAATAACTATTACCAACAGTCAGCTGATGTGTCATGTGACTGTTTAAAAGATGGTGGGAGTGGTCACCACCCACATCAGCTGACCTAGCAACAAAGCAGCTTCCAGAAAGAAAAACTGACGTTAACCCTTGCTGGCACGAAAGCAAAAAACAATGTTTAAATTAAAGCAGAGTCAGAGCTGTCACAAATTCAAAAATGAATCGTGACATAAACTCCCTGTTGTGCTCCATGTGTGGTCTCCCGTCCTGACAAGGACAGTACCAAAGTATAGTCCTTTCTCCTATATGTGCTCCTAGGTAACCCTCGTGATGCATTTTGTCCCATGTACTGGTGGGACTCTTCAGGGGAGTGTACTTGTTATTGGAGAGTAAAGGAGAAGGGGGCCTGTAGTGACAGAACACCCCAGGAGACCCACAGATAACTGCATTGCCAAAAGATTGTGTCTGGGCCAAGCAGAGAAAGATCATGATGTACAGTATCTTATAGGCCGCGTAGCAGGAAGAGGGTCCAAGAATCACTTAACCTGTAGCCATAATCTGTAAGGATACAATTAGAGATGGGTGAACCTGAACAGTAAAGTTCAGCATCCGTACCGAGCACCTACTGTTTGTGCACGGACTCATAACATGCACATCACCAGCAGGTCAGCTTTACTGTTCGGGTTCGGCCCCACGAACACTGGGTGTTTCTCACGTTTTCACCTGCATGACAGCACAGCAAACACGACTTCTGTTTGTCAGTAAAATCATGAAATGACAGCGTGAGCTCACAGCTGTGATTGGAGTTAAAAAGTTTACCTCCAGTCACTGGCATCAGATGATGGGACTACTGCTCCCATCAGCCTATGCCTGCTGCCGCTAATAACAGCGAGAGCAGGCGGCAGCTGATAGGAGTATTCATCAGCCTTCGTTCTAAATATATATAAAAAAAATGGCGAGAGTTCCCCCGTATTTCTGCAAACCAGCCAGGCAAAGGTGACAGCTGGGGGCTGCAATCCTCAGCTATCAGTGTTAGCAAGGCTGGTTATCAAGAATACAGGGGTCCACACGCTACTTTTTTAACATTATTTAAATAAATAATTTTAAAAACTGATGTGGAGTTCTACCCACACTGGATGTTCGGACCCCCCCATTCAAGTGAATGGGGTCTGGGTTCGGGTACAGGTACTGTTCTTTTACCCAAACCCGAACTTTTTTAACTGTTCGGCCGGACCCGCAAATCCAGGGGTCCACCCATCTCTAGATACGATTATAAATTCACACATATTTAACATTTGGATATAATGTGATTCTGGTCAACCCCTTTAACTACAAGATTTAAGGACCACATACACAATAGGCTAAAGTCCACCATACTCACTGATATCATTGGAATCTGACAGCAGTCTGATATGTAAAGGGACCTCCTGACTTTACCCAGACATGATTTCGAAGGAAAGAATTTTGTTCTCCTTGTCTGGAAGTGGCTCTCTCATACAGAGAACAGGAGATCTCAGCTGAGCTGAAGAAGTCAAGAAAGATAGCTGTCAGATGATCGATGGTTCAGCAGATAGCTATGTAATGTTTATGAGGGCCTTAACACTGCATGTCAAATTTGCATCAAGACTTTGCCCTGAAGGCAAGCTTTCATTGTTCACAATTTATGAGTGATGAAGCAACAAAATTAACTGTCTAGTCTGCTCAGGTAATATTGCTACATACAGGAAATCGGGCTTGTATTTTCAGACAATTTGATATAATTATTACATAATTTGCTGAATAGGCAATCTACACCTCTTCATTTAAAGAAGAGGACCTTTCATTGTATTTTTAATTTAAACTGGGTACCTCCTTAATCCCCTTCTTGACATAAATTTACATCATATGTCGTGTCTCTGATTTTGATGCGGGCTCACATGCCAAACTCGCATCATTCCCAGCTGATGATGGCTGATTTAATCACTCATCATGATGAACCTTTACAGCCGAGGGTGGAGTAGAGCTCCGCCCATGGCTTTTAACCTGTTAATTTGCCGCTGTTAATCTCTGACAGCGGCATTTAACATGCAATTCAGTCTGATGGTGGCAGATTTACGCATGGTTGCTTTGCAGCACCTTAATACATCTGGTGTGGGATTCACATCTCTCAGGCAAACCGTAGTGGAGCCCAAGATCGCTTTGTCTGACAGGTTCTCTGGGGGTGTGTGACAAGTTTACTGTGTACAGGGAAGCCTGCAATCTATACTTCAGACTACGTCCTGTTTCCTCAGGTTCAGAGGAGCAATGTGTGGGGATAGTAATCTTGCTCCCCCAAGCATGGGCATTTTCTATCCCATCTGACTCCCAGTTGCTTCAGACAGTGGAGAAATTTTTTCTGGCACTGGGCCTTATATATGATGACCCTGATTGTGTCTCCTTAGCTGAGTCCACAAAGCACCAACTTCAGCAAGGAGACCTGTTGGCGGAGGAGTATTACTCTGAGTTTCGGAGGTGGGCCATGGATACTCAGTGGAATGATCCTGTACTCCGTAGCCTTTTCTGTGAGAGACTTTCAGTAAGAGTGAAGGATGTGTTGGCTCTGTATGAGACTCCAGTCACCCTTGAGGCAGCCATGTCTCTGGTGATCCAAGTTGACAGCCATCTTTGCCAGAGACATAGGTAGATGTTGTGAATGGGTTTGAGATGAGTTCTGAGCAGAGGCTCCCTCTGGTGGTTACAAGCGGTGCTAGTCTGTCCAGTGAAGATTGTGAGGACTGGGAATCAGATGTTACTGACTGGTCTTATATAAGGGAGTCACCTTCCCATCAGGGTTGCCGGTGATCAATTGTTCTGGTCTGAATCCTTTTTTCCAGTTTCCCTTGTAGCCTGCTGTGTCGTGTCTGCATCTCCTGCTAACAGATAAGACATTTTCTTCTTTTGTGTTTGTGCTATATTTTTGCATTTTGTCCTGCACTTCTGTGGGGGCCTTCAGGGTCCCCTCCGGGGGCTTTTGCCCTCTCAGTTTAGTTCAGCCACTGATGTTTGTACTTTTGCTTTTTCCAGTTTTTTCAGTGGCTGCTGTTTTGATTTTGTTACACCAGAGAACTAATTTAGGTGGAAGAGGTCGTGTGATCTCAGGTGTTTTTGAAATTAGTAGAGTTGGTGCTTTTCAGGGTTTTCTGGGATTGCAGTAAGTACCCTTCCTATCCTTTTCTATTTAGTTAGTTTGGGCCCCAGCGTTTGCTCATACTATTTTCTTTCTGTGTCAGTATTTCATCTTGTCTAACCGCCATTACATGTTTGGGGGCTTTCTATTATCTTTGGGGTTCTGCTCCGGGGCAGATAGCTTTCCTATATCTATCTTTAGGTGTAGTTAGTTTCTCAGGCTGTGACGAGGCGTCTAGGACCAACGTAGGAACGCTCCACGGCTGCCTCTAGTTGTGGTGGTTAGTCAGGGTACTGCAATCTCATAGATTCCAACTGCTCTGGTGTATTGCCTTTTTTACCTGCACTCCTCAGGTACCGAAACATAACAGTATCACCGGCCTAAAAATTGAAAATTGTATGGTACTCACTCAAAAATATTGTCAGAGTTGTCAGAGATATTTTTCTGTTTGTTGCATTTTTTTTTTTTTTCCCTCTGTATCTCTGGGTGCTGGGGAGGATCTTTTCTCTCAATGGAGTTTGCACAGTTGTCTGGCCGTGTGGATCAGCTTGCCACTGAGGTTCGGAGTATTGCTATCTATCTTGCTGGGTTGCCTGTTGTGGAACCTAGGATTCCCATGCCAGATTTGTTTTTAGGGGATCGAGCTAAGTTTCAGAATTTCAAAAATAATTGTAAATTGTTTTTTGCCTTAAAATCTAAGTCCTCAGGGAACGCAGCGCAGCAGGTTCAAATTATCATCTCTCTCCTGCGCGGCGATCCTCAGGATTGGGCTTTTTCCCTGATACCTGGGGATCCTGTTTTGAGTGATGTTGATGCATTTTTTCAGGCCTTGGGGTTATTGTACGATGAGCCTAATGTCACTGATCAAGCTGAGAAAGCCTTGTTGGCATTAAATCAGGGGCTTGATGACGCTGAGTTATACTGTCAGAGATTCCGTAGGTGGGCAGTCCTGACCAAATGGAATGACGACGCTTTGGCAGCCCTTTTCCGGAAGGGTCTGTCAGATAATGTAAAGGATGTTATGGTGGGATTCCCTGTCCCCTCTGGTCTCAATGATTCTATGTCATTAGCGATTCAAATTGACAGACGTTTGCGTGAGCGGAGAAGTATGCTTGGAATGGTGTTGCCTTGTGAACCAGCTTCTGAACCCATGCAGTGTGATAGAGTGGTGTCTGGGGCACAGCGTCATGAGTTTCGAAAGCGCAATGGGTTATGTTTCTACTGTGGTGATGCCTCTCATGCTATTTCAGTCTGCCCTAAGCGGGGAAGACGTTTTGCACGCTCAGTTGTCTTGGGTAGTGTTCAGACTAAGTTTTTATTAACTGTCACTCTGATATACTCTCTGTCCTCATTTTCTGTTCAGGCTTTCGTTGATTCTGGAGCAGCTATTAACCTGATGGATTATGATTTTGCTAAACGTTGTGGATTTCCCTTGATACCCCTACAGAAGTCTATTCCCTACTGGGGATCGATTCTACCCCTTTGGCTGAGAATAAACCCCAGTTTTCTACTCAGGTGATAATGAGGGTTGAACCTGATTACCAGGAGTGCTGCAAATTTTTGGTTCTGTATAATCTGCATGACATTATCGTGCTGGGTTTTCCTTGGTTACAGTCTCATAATCCTGTTTTGGATTGGAAATCTATGTCTGTAACCAGTTGGGGCTGCCAATGTGTTAATACCAACACTCCTGTTTTTTCTGCCTCCCCCAGGCTCAGGATGTTCCTGACTTTTTGATTGATTTTTCTGATGTGTTTAGCGAAAGTAAATCTGCATCCTTGCCTCCCCATAGGAGCTATGACTGCGCTAATGAATTAGTGCCGGGTAGTAAATTCCCTAAAGGTCGCCTTTTTAACTTGTCTGTACCTGAACATGACGCTATGCGGTCTTATATCAAGGAATCATTGGAGAAGGGTCATATCAGACCATCCTCTTCACCCTTAGGTGCCGGTTTTTTCTTTGTGGCCAAAAAGGATGGTTCATTAAGGCCGTGTATTGATTATCGTCTCTTGAACAATATTACTGTGAAATATCAATACCCGTTACCCTTGATTTCTGACCTGTTTTCCAGGGTGAAAAACGCTACTTGGTTTACCAAGCTTGACCTCAGGGGGGCGTATAACCTTATTCGCATTAAGCACGGGGATGAATGGAAGACGGCATTCAATACCCCTGAAGGGCATTTTGAGTACCTGGTGATGCCCTTTGGGCTCACTAATGCTCCTTCCGTCTTCCAGTCCTTCATGAATGACATTTTCAGGGATTTTGTGGACAAATTTCTGATTGTTTATTTGGATGATATCTTGATTTTTTCTAATGACTGGGACTCTCATGTGAAACATGTTCGTACTGTATTCCAGATTTTGAGAGAGAATGCTCTGTATGTGAAGGGATCAAAGTGTCTTTTTGGCGTACAGAGGATCTCATTTCTGGGATTCATTTTGTCCCCATCTGTTATTGAAATGGACCCGGTCAAGGTTCAGGCTATCTGTGATTGGGTCCAACCTACTTCATTAAAGGCTCTTCAGAGATTTTTGGGTTTTGCCAATTTTTATCGTAAATTTATTGGTAATTTCTCGGTTATTGTTAAACCATTAACTGATTTGACCAGAAAGGGTTCTGATGTGGTGAATTGGCCTCCTGAGGCAGTCTCTGCATTTCAGGAACTTAAGCAGAGATTCACTTCTGCTCCTGTTCTACGGCAGCCTGATGTTTCTCTGCCATTTCAGGTGGAGGTTGATGCCTCTGAAATTGGGGCAGGTGCCGTTTTGTCCCAAAAAGATCCAGAGACCTCTAAAAGTAACCCTTGTGCCTTTTTCTCTCAAAAATTTTCTCCTACTGAACGTAATTATGACGTGGGTAATCGGGAGTTATTGGCCATGAAGTGGGCTTTTGAAGAGTGGAGACATTGGCTGGAGGGAGCCAAACATCAGGTGGTGGTCCTTACGGACCATAAGAATCTGGTCTATCTGGAATCTGCCAAGCGACTCAATCCTAGACAGGCCAGGTGGGCCTTGTTTTTCACACGTTTTAATTTGTGGTTTCCTTTCTTCCTGGCACTAAGAATGTTAAGGCGGATGCCCTCTCGAGGAGTTTCCTTGCGGACTCTCCTGAGTTATCTGATCCTTCTGTTATTTTGAAAGAGGGTGTAGTTCTTTCTGCCATCTCGCCCAATTTGAGACTTGCTCTGGAAGGGTGTCAGGAGGATAGGCCCGAGTGCTGCCCTGTTGGAAAATTGTTTGTCCCGGACCAGTGGAAAAAGAGTGTGATGTCTGAGATTCATTGTTCCGCATTGGCTGGGCATCCCGGAATTTTTGGTACCAGAGACTTGGTTAGTCGGTCCTTTTGGTGGCCTACCTTGTCTCGTGATGTCAGGGAATTTGTGCAGTCCTGCGGGACTTGCTCTCGCTCCAAGCCTTGCTCTCGCTCTAGTGGTTTGTTGATGCCATTGCCTGTGCCCAAGAGACCATGGACCCATATCTCTATGGATTTCATTTCCGACCTTCCTGTTTCTCAGAGAATGACCACCATCTGGGTAATTTGTGATAGGTTTTCCAAGATGATACATCTTGTGCCATTACCTAAGTTGCCTTCCTCCTCTGAATTGGTGCCGTTGTTCCTTCAGCACGTGGTTCGTTTACACGACATTCCTGAGAACATTGTGTCTGACAGAGGAGTCCAGTTTGTCTCCAGATTTTGGAGGACTTTTTGTTCTAAACTGGGTGTTCAATTGTCTTTCTCCTCGGCATTTCATCCTCAGACCAATGGTCAAACTGAGAGAACAAACCAGACATTGGAGACTTATCTAAGATGCTTTGTGTCTGCTGATCAGGATGACTGGGTCTCTTTTTTGCCTTTGGCTGAGTTTGCTCTTAATAATAGGGCTAGCTCGGCTACTTTGATGTCTCCGTTTTTCTGTAATTCTGGGTTTCACCCTCGATTTTCTTCAGGACAGACGGAGGCTTCTGTCTGTCCAGGTGTTGACTCTGTTGTGGAGCGTATGCAACTGATTTGGGACCAGGTAGTGGAGAGGTTGTCCCTCTCTCAGGAGAGGGCCCAGCGGTTTGCTAACCGGCATAGGACTGATGGTCCTCGGTTTAAAGTGGGGGACTTGGTCTGGTTGTCCTCAAAGAATATTCCTATGAGAGTAGCATCTCCTAAATTTAAGCCTAGGTTCATTGGACCTTATAAGATCATGGAGATTATTAATCCTGTTTCTTTTCGTTTGCTTCTTCCAGGGACATTTAAGATCCATAACGTGTTCCACAAGTCCTTGTTGAAGAGGTTTGTTGAGCCAGTGGTTCCTGCTGCTGTGCCTCCTGACCCTGTTTTGGTTGAGGGCAATCTGGAGTATGTGGTTGAGAAAATATTAGATTCTCGTTTTCTAGACGGTAACTCCAGTATTTGGTTAAATGGAGAGGTTATGGTCAGGAAGACAATTGTTGGGTGTTTGCTTCGGACATCCATGCTAGGAGACTTATCCGTGCATATCATAGAACTCATCCTGACCGACCTGGTTGCTCAAATGAGGGTTCGGTGACCCCTCCTCAAGGGGGGGGTACTGTTGTGAATGGGTTTGAGATGAGTTCTGAGCAGAGGCTCCCTCTGGTGGTTACAAGCGGTGCTAGTCTGTCCAGTGAAGATTATGAGGACTGGGAATCAGGTGTTACTGACTGGTCTTATATAAGGGAGTCACCTTCCCATCAGGGTTGCCGGTGATCAATTGTTCTGGTCTGAATCCTTTTTTCCAGTTTCCCTTGTAGCCTGCTGTGTCGTGTCTGCATCTCCTGCTAACAGATAAGACATTTTCTTCTTTTGTGTTTGTGCTATATTTTTGCATTTTGTCCTGCACTTCTGTGGGGGCCTTCAGGGTCCCCTCCGGGGGCTTTTGCCCTCTCAGTTTAGTTCAGCCACTGATGTTTGTACTTTTGCTTTTTCCAGTTTTTTCAGTGGCTGCTGTTTTGATTTTGTTACACCAGAGAACTAATTTAGGTGGAAGAGGTCGTGTGATCTCAGGTGTTTTTGAAATTAGTAGAGTTGGTGCTTTTCAGGGTTTTCTGGGATTGCAGTAAGTACCCTTCCTATCCTTTTCTATTTAGTTAGTTTGGGCCCCAGCGTTTGCTCATACTATTTTCTTTCTGTGTCAGTATTTCATCTTGTCTAACCGCCATTACATGTTTGGGGGCTTTCTATTATCTTTGGGGTTCTGCTCCGGGGCAGATAGCTTTCCTATATCTATCTTTAGGTGTAGTTAGTTTCTCAGGCTGTGACGAGGCGTCTAGGACCAACGTAGGAACGCTCCACGGCTGCCTCTAGTTGTGGTGGTTAGTCAGGGTACTGCAATCTCATAGATTCCAACTGCTCTGGTGTATTGCCTTTTTTACCTGCACTCCTCAGCTACCCAAACATAACAGGTAGACACCTCTGTGTATGGGAGGTCTGGAGTCAAGGGAGATCAGTACTGAGCTAAATGAGGAACACATGCAGGTGGGTGCAACATCTCACTCTGGTAAACTGTCTGTTTAGCGAAAAGGGAGAGTGTATTTCTACTGTGGAAAAGAGTGCCATTTCGTGGGCACATGTCCTTCTCGACCACATAGTAAAACATCCGCCGGAAAACTAGGTGGCCCGGGTTGCAGGGAGGTTAGCAACACGGGTGTACGCATCACCTCCGTGGGTAGGGCACAATTTTTTCTTCCAGCTGAAATCCACCTGAGTGAGATTAAGGTGGACATGTCTGCGTTTATGGACAGTGGTGGGGTTTAATTTGATTGACACTAGGTTCGTCCAGGTAAACGGCCTCATTCCACATACTCTGTCCAGACCCATACCCATAATTGCTATCGACTCCGCTCCCTTAAGACGGGCATTTTACTCAAGTCGTCTGAAGTTTACATCTTCAGTGGGGGTCATGCACTCTGAAGTAATAGACTTATGTGCTAGAATGTCTGCCCTCACCTGTGGTTCTTGGACTTCCTTGGCTCGCGCTGCACAATCCAGTTAGTCTGTGCCAAAATACCTGTCGGATTTTGGGGATGTGTTCTTGGAGCAGGGGTGCCAAGATCTTCCTCCCCATCGTCCTTATGATTGCGCCATTAATCTCATTCCTGGTGCCAAGCTGCCTAAAAGCAGACTCTATAATATATCTGGTCCAGAAAGGGATGTCATGAAGGACTACATCACGGAAAGCCTGGCTAAAGGTGATATCAGACCATTCTAGTCCCCCATTGCTGCGGGTTCTTTTTTGTAAAGAAAAAAGAGGGGTTACGGCCATGCTTGGATTTCCGCTAACTCTGTACGATCACTGTCCATGATCCTTATCCGCTCCCTCTCATCCCGGACCAATTTACAGTAATCAGATTGTAGGAGCAAAATGGTTCTCAAAAATGGACCTCAAGGGGGCGTATAATCTCATTTGCATTAAATATGGGGATGAGGGGAAAACTGTTAAGTACAACTGAGGGACACTATGAGAACTTGATGATGCCTTTTGGGTTGATGAACGCGCCTGCCGTCTTTCAACACTCAAATTACATCTTTAGTCACCTGGTAGGCAGATTTGTGGTTATCTATCTGGATGACATTAATTTATTCACCTGACCTTCAGTCATATCAGGTACATGTCAGGCAGGTCTTCCATATACTCAGAGACAATAAATTATAAGTCAAACCTCAGAAGTGTATGTTCTCGGTTGAGGAGATCCCTTTCCTTAGATATGTGTTGTCTTCCAGTTGTCGCATGGATCCGGCAAAAGTCTGGGTGGTATTGAATTGGGATCGTCCTGAGGATTTGAAGGCATTTCAAAGACTTTAGGTTTCGCCAACTACTTCCGTCAGTTCATAAAAAACTTTTCAGTAGTAGTCAAACCTCTTACTGATAAGACTAGGAAGGGGACGGCCTTCTCTAAGTGATCGAGTCCCGCCAGTGAGGCATTTGATACATTGAAGAGGTGTTTTTCATCTGCGCCGATCCTTATATAGCCTGATGTCTCTCAGCCTTTTATCGTTGAGGTTGATGCATCTGAGGTGGGAGTGGGGGCTGTATTGTCGCAGGGTGCATCTCCTGGGAAATGGCAACCATGTGCTTATTTTTCTAAGAAACTGTCTCCTGCTGAGAAAAATTATGACATTTGTAACAGGGAACTCTTAGAAATCAAATGGACTTTTGAAGAGTAGCGTCATTTTTTGGAGGGAGTGGTTCATCCGGTTATGGTAATCACAGATCATAAGAATCTGGTATATTTGGAATCGGGGAAACGTCTAACACCTCAACAGGCAAGCTGGACATTGTTCATTACCAGGTTTAACTTTTTGTCACATATAGGCCGGGGAACAAAAACATTAAGGGCCCCGTCTCACATAGCGACTCACCAGCGATCCCGACAACGATGTGAACTTGTCAGGATCGCTGCTGAGTCGCTACATGATCGCTGCTGAGCTGCCAAACAGGCAGATCTCAGCAGCGATCAGGACAGCGAGTACGCCGGTAACAAGCGACACACGTCGCTTAGTTACCGGCATACCAGCGCGCTGATGCAGGGAGCTGGTAACCAAGGTACACAGCGGGTTTCTAGGCACCGCTCGGCGCTTAGAAACCCGCTGTGTACCTTGGTTACTAGCTCCCCTGCATCAGAGCGCTGGTATCTAAGGTACACGTCGGGTTTCCAGGCACCGCTCGGCGCATGGAAACCCGATGTTTACCTTGGTTACCAGCTCTGGCTGGCTGATCGCTGGTCTCCCGCCTGTCACATGCAGCGATGCATGCTGGCCAGCAGGAGACCAGCGATCAAAAAAAGTCCAGGCATTTCTGACACGACCAGCGATTCACAGCAGGGGCCTGATCGCTGGTACGTGTCAGACATAGCGAGATCGCTTCTGAGATCGCTGTTGCGTCACAAAATTTGTGACTCAGCAGCGATCTCGCTAGCGATCTCGCTATATGAGACGGGGCCTTAAGGCTTATGCCTTATCTAGTTTTCTTGGGGGAGGAAATACGTGTGAATGGGTAGCTATTCTTCAAAAGGGGTGGTTATAGTGTCTATATGCTCCAATCTGGATAGTGAGGTTGTTGACGCTCGGGGACGCCCTGCTGCCTGTCCACTTGGTAAACTATTTGTTCCTGTTAATCTTCGTCTTAGTCCTTAGTGAACATCATGATTCGGTCTTGGCCGGACATCCTGGTAATAAAGCCACCACGGATCTACTTACTCAGCGTTTTTGGTGGCAGGTGCTCATCAGGATGTCCGGGAGTATCTAGCCGCTTGCAGTGTCTCCGTGCATTCTAAGACCGCTCTTGTCCGTCGGGGGCTCTCCAACCACTGGAGATTCCTAGTAGACCTTGGACTCACTTGTCAGTCGATTTTATCATGGATCTTCCCGTGTCGGTAAGGAATACTGTAATTCTGGTGGTGGTAGATAGATTCAGTAAAATGTCTCATTTTATCGATTTACCAGCTTTACCGAATGCCAAATCCTTGGCGCAAATTTTCGTCAGAGAAATAGTTAGATTACATGGGATCCTGATCGCTATTGTTTCTGACCAGGGGGGTACAGTTTCCAAGTTTTGGAGGACAATTTGCACCCATCTGGGGATCCATCTGTCATTTTCCTCTGTGTTTAACCCACAGTCTAGTGGGCTGACTGAACGGGTTAACCAGAATATAGCAACGTATCGCAGATGTTTTATATCTGAAAATCAGGAGGATTGGGTTACATACTTACCATTAGACAAATTTGCTGTAAATAATCATTGTCAGGAATCAACCCGTAAGTCCCCGTTTTTCAGGGCATATGGGTTCCATCCTCAGTTTAAAGACTGTCCCTCTGGATTACCTGAAGAAGAATGTCTTTCATCTATTATATCCGTATGGCAGGGGGTTATTAATAATTTGAGGAAGGTGGGATCCAAATATAAGTGTGGCTGATCGGAGACATTTGGTTGGTCCGAACTTGTGTGTTGGTGGCTTGATGTGGTTGTCCTCTAGGAACATTAAGCTGAAGGTTCCATCTTGGAAACTGGTCCCAGGTTTATCGATCCTTATAAGATCATAGCCATAGTCAATCCTGTAGCATTCCGCCTTGCTCTGCCACCTACCTTTAGGATCCATAATGTATTTCATCAATCTCTCCTCAAAAAATATGTTGCATCTTCAATACTATCAACACTAAAGCCATCTCCTGTCATTGTCGATGGAAACTTGGAGTTTCAGATAGCAAAAATAATGGATTCTCGTTTTGTCCGTCGGTCGATTCAGTATCTGGTACATTGGAGGGGGTACGGTCCTGAGGAGAGTATGTGGGTTCCAGCATCTGAAAAATTAAAACTTTATGTGTCTTGGAAAATGGTGACACAAGCAAAAAAAAAATTTCTTACAAATTTATGATTTTTTCTCACCAGTCACCACTTAAAAAAAAAACTTCATGTTTGCTATCTATATAATCATACTGACTTTGAGAATGATACTGCCAGGTTAGTTTTACTATAAAGGGAACATAGTAAATAAAAAAAAAGCAAAAAACAATTGTGGAATTGCACTTCACACTGTCACTAGGTTACCGCGACAGTGTTTAGCAAGAAGACCGCAGCATCTGATTGCTCCTACTCTCTGGCGCTGAGAAGAAGCACTTATTAATTTTAATGGTGATTATTCCTTTTGGCAGAACAGGGGTTAATTGGCCATGTTGGAAGACTCTGAGCTCACAGCTGAGCTCAGTTAGCCACTACTTTCCTCTTTATAATCGGGGCTCTGTTGCAAATCCATGTCAGAGCTAGCATTTGCTGCATGGCTTCAGGAGTAAGAGGTGTTCATATGAGAAGGAGTGTTGGAGGAGTTATCTGTGACTGTTGAGTGGTTTGTAAATGTGGTAACTTCCTTCCCTTCTCTACTTTTGTTTATTCCCCATCCTCCACTCCCTGGTGCATTAATCTGTTATATGTGTAATCTGAATATTTTTTATGCCTCGAGTTTTCTCTTAACCCTTGTTTGTGTAGCCTTGTTTGTCGGGTTGGTGTACGGCGGTGTTGTCCCCAGAGGCTTGAGAATAGGCCTACTGCCAGCCCCTAGATGTAGGAGTCCACAATTAATGAGCCTGTGGGAGAAAGAGGCCACAAATAGTTCACTAAGATTTATGCAAATTTTGGTAAATGAGGAAAAAATTAATCTTGAAAAATTAAATGAGAAGTTAAAAACTCAAATTCACATTACAAAGACATTTCAGACAGAAACAGATTTCAATATTAAGGAGACCCAGTTGCAGAATTCCATTGAGAAATTTCAATATAATCTAAAGGAACGAAAACATAAACAATATCTCAGAGACTTGCAGGATTTTAAAGATAATAAAATCTATCAAGTCTTTATTGAACGCCCAGAAAGGGTGGAAAGAAGTGGGAGAGAAACTGATCTATCTTCTACAGAAACTGAGGTTTCAGATACAGAAACGAGATCTTCTACATCTAGGGGGCGACAAAGAGGCAGAGGTAGAGGATATAACAGGGGGGACAGATACCATACTACAGGAAATAGGCCTGGTTTTTTAGACAGAGCCTACCCATTACGGAACCGGAACCATTTCAACCGGGAATAAATTCCCAGGTGATAAATTTATCTGATAGAGAGCTGAATAGTAGTGAGATGGCGGTCCTGAGTAAGGGAATGTCATTTATTCCCACAACTGATTTCAATGATTTTGATTTAATTAAAGATCTTAATCTGTTCATTAGAAAGCTGAGATGGAAAATTTTTTTCAAAACACAGGATAAAAGGGATTGTGTGGATCTGAACATTCCTCAAGATATGTTGGAGGATGTTAGATTATTAGCAGATTTAGAGGATGTACCCCATACATCGGAGGGACAGGGCCCATTCACTACATTGAAAAATACCAGCAATAAAATGCCTCCAATAGGGGGGGATCTATCAGCTATAGACATTTTTCTGAATTTGGTGACAGAAGAGATTAAAGGTCGAAAATGTAGAGGCCTGAAATATAATCTCACTAAAAGAGAAATGGAAGCATTATGTAATTTAGAGGAAGACAAAAATCTCGTTCTAAAGCCCTCTGATAAAGGGGGAAACGTTGTAGTGATGGGTATTCAGAAATATAAAGATATGTGTTTATCCTTGTTGAATGACAGAACTACATACACACAGGTTCACAATAACCCTATCTCTAAATGTGTCATGACCCTGAAAGGTATCCTCGACCAGGCTAAATCAGATAAACTTATCAATGGAATGAGTATATGTTCTTACTCCCAAAACATCCAGTGATGGCAACCTTTTATGTCCTTCCAAAAGTGCATAAAGGTTTAAATCCTTTAAAAGGAAGGCCCATATGGCAGGGATAGGGTGTGTGACACAGAACGTTGGTATTTACATCGATAACATTCTAAGACCATTTGTCAGTTCACTGCCTTCATATATAAGAGATACTATGGATTTGCTGCAGAGAATAGAGGGTCTTTCACTGGAACCAGGAATTTTGTTGGCCAGTATAGATGTGGAGGCACTCTATTCTTCAATCCCACATCAATGGGGAATAAGAGGGGTCCAACATTTCTTAAGCACTAGAGGCTGTCAATTTGTGGCTCATAATGAATTGGTCATAACTCTCCTTGATTTTGTTTTGACTAACAACTTCTTTGCGTTTGATGGTAAGATCCTCCACCAGCTCAGGGGTACCGCTATGGGTAATTCCTGTGCGCCAAGTTATGCAAATTTACTCCTGGGCTGGTGGGAGGATACCATTGTGTTCACAGAAGTTTATCAAAAATATGTCTCTAATATTGACCTATGGGTCAGATTCATAGATGATGTTTTTGTTCTATGGAGGGGTACAAGGGAGCTCTTCTGTGAATTTGTGGGAAAACTTAATATCAATGAGATTGGATTAAAATTTACATATAAGATTGATGAACACAAACTTCCTTTTTTAGATGTCGCAATTACTAAATCAAAAAATGGGGAGAGTTTGGTAACTAGTACAGGTCCTTCTCAAAAAATTAGCATATAGTGCTAAATTTCATTATTTTCCATAATGTAATGATTACAATTAAACTTTCATATATTTTAGATTCATTACACACCAACTGAAATTTGTCAGGTCTTTTATTGTTTTAATACTGATGATTTTGGCATACAACTCCTGATAACCCAAAAAACCTGTCTCAAAAAATTAGCATATCAAGAAAAGGTTCTCTAAACGACCTATTACCCTAATCTTCTGAATCAACTAATTAACTCTAAACACATGCAAAAGATTCCTGAGGCTTTTAAAAACTCCCTGCCTGGTTCATTACTCAAAACCCCCATCATGGGTAAGACTAGCGACCTGACTGATGTCAAGAAGGCCATCATTGACACCCTCAAGCAAGAGGGTAAGACCCAGAAAGAAATTTCTCAACAAATAGGCTGTTCCCAGAGTGCTGTATCAAGGCACCTCAATGGGAAGTCTGTTGGAAGGAAACAATGTGGCAGAAAACGCTGTACAACGAGAAGAGGTGACCGGACCCTGAGGAAGATTGTGGAGAAGGACCGATTCCAGACCTTGGGGGACCTGAGGAAGCAGTGGACTGAGTCTGGTGTAGAAACATCCAGAGCCACCGTGCACAGGCGTGTGCAGGAAATGGTCTACAGGTGCCGCATTCCCCAGGTAAAGCCACTTTTGAACCATAAACAGCTAAGTTGCTAAGTGGTCCCAAGTGTTTTTTTCTGATGAAAGCAAATTTTGCATGTCATTCGGAAATCAAGGTGCCAGAGTCTGGAGGAAGACTGGGGAGAAGGAAATGCCAAAATGCCTGAAGTCCAGTGTCAAGTACCCACAGTCAGTGATGGTGTGGGGTGCCATGTCAGCTGCTGGTGTTGGTCCACTGTGTTTCATCAAGGGCAGGGTCAATGCAGCTAGCTATCAGGAGATTTTGGAGCACTTCATGCTTCCATCGGCTGAAATGCTTTATGGAGATGAAGATTTCATTTTTCAGCACGACCTGGCACCTGCTCACAGTGCCAAAACCACTGGCAAATGGTTTACTGACCATGGTATTACTGTGCTCAATTGGCCTGCCAACTCTCCTGACCTGAACCCCATAGAGAATCTGTGGGATATTGTGAAGAGAAAGTTGAGAGACGCAAGACCCAACACTCTGGATGAGCTTAAGGCCGCTATCGAAGCATCCTGGGCCTCCATAACACCTCAGCAGTGTCACAGGCTGATTGCCTCCATGCTACGCCTCATTGAAGCAGTCATTTCTGCAAAAGGATTCCCGACCAAGTATTGAGTGCATAACTGAACTTTATTATTTGATGTTTTTTTTGTTTGTTTTTAAAAAACACTTTTATTTTATTGAACGGTTGAAATATGTTAATTTTTTGGGACAGGTTTTTTGGGTTATCAGGAGTTGTATGCCAAAATCATCAGTATTAAAACAATAAAAGACCTGACAAATTTCAGTTGGTGTGTAATGAATCTAAAATATATGAAAGTTTAATTGTAATCATTACATTATGGAAAATAATGAAATTTAGCACTATATGCTAATTTTTTGAGAAGGACCTGTATATATCGAAAACCGACCGCAACAAATTCATTATTGAGGTGGGAAAGCCACCATTCCTATGTACAGAAGTGAGGGATCCCAAAAGGACAGTACCTACGGCTGAGGAGAAACTGTTCAGATGAAAAGGACTTTAAACAAAAGGCAGATGAACTGAGGAGTAGATTTTTGGATAGGGGATACCCTGATAGGGTACTTAGAGAAGCCTACCAATTTTCAAAGAAACTGGTTAGGACAACCCACTGAAACCACGTGAAAAAACGGAGGAGACTAACCAAAAAGCTAGATTAATTTGCACATATGACAACGGTGCGCCATGGGTCAAAAAGATTTTAGAGAAGCATTGGAATATCCTCAAGATGGATAAGGACATCAAGGAAATAGTGGGGGACAGACCGTACATAACGTACAGGAGATGTAGAAATTTGAAAAATCGCCTTGTACACAGTCACTTCACTAATCCAAGAAATAACACATGGCTTCCGAATAGACCAGTTGAATGCTATAAATGTGGAAATTGTGTAGCATGTAGTTCAATTGAAACAGGCAAAAAGTTTTTTAATGATCAGACAAGAGAAACCTTTGACATCAAAGAGTTCATTAATTGTAGAAGTAAGGGAGTGATATACAGAGCTAGATGTGAATGTGGTCTTATCTACATAGGGAAAACCATTAGAGAGATGAGACGGAGGATTGGAGAACACCTAGGCGACATTCGCAATGAGAGGGACACTCCACTAGCGAAACATGTAAATACCCATTATGGAGGAAGCACTGGAGTGGTGAAGTTCATGGGTATAGAGAAGGTGAAGGTACCCCCTAGGGGTGGTGATTTTGATAAAAAAAAATTACTACAAAGAGAAACCAGGTGGATATACAAATTGGACACTTGTTCTAGGGGTTTGAATGAACAATTGAATTTTGGATGTTTTCTCTAAAAATGTACCTTATACCAGCCTAACCCTCATGCAAGAGTTGATAAATGTACATTATATATTGGATTACCTTCTTTGACTTTTCAGTTCTTATTTTGATTTAATGTGTGGCTGACATCGACTCTGAGATCTGTTGCTGGAAGACGCCATAAAAACGGACGTTGTGGGGTTTTGAACCCACTTATATGTGGAAATTGAATGCTGATGCGATAAAATGATAATGAGAGTATCAATTAAATATGCATTCATTGGAAAGGTTGGGATATTACTCTATGAATGAGACCTAACCAGAGAATGGTATTCAATCCTTTATATTGCATACATGTGGATTTATATTTGGGCCTGTGAGCTCCGTGAGCATTAAAAAGCATGCCAGAGATATTTATAGTGCCTAATTAAAAATATTGCTATTTTGGATTTTGCATATTGGATGGGGTAAAGTAGAAATCTATATAATTACTGTGTCACCGCGTGGATATGTGTAAAATTGTTTAATTTAATTATCCCCCTCTTACTGGTTAAATAGCCATTCCCCTTTCCCTAATATCATGGCGCCGCTGAGATTTATCTGAAGAGACTATAAGAAAATGGCGCGGTATGTCAGGTGATCTGAGATAAGAGTTAATCTTGTCTCTATTAAGATGATATGGCTTGTATCACCTAGAGTGACTACAAGAAAATGGCGCTGCATAGGAATAATATAATGGGATAGAGGGCGTTGAGAGACGGAAACCGGAAGTGACGTTTAGCCACTTCCGGTCGTGGATGACGCGCTGTACACATGGTAACGCTGTGTCCATGGGAGGCAGCGTCTAGCGTATGGGAGGGCACAAGGAGCGATGTTGCACTGCCCGGCTTGCAAGGCAAACTCCTGACACCGCCAAATATGCACAGTGATAACAGGTGGGATATCGTGGTTTGCCCTGAGCGGCTAGAGAATGACGTCAGACGCTGTTTCTGAAACGAGGCACTAGAAAGGGTATAAATTCCTCATAAGTTGAGTATACATAGGCTGATCTTCATCCACATGGGCTGCCAGGCATATTGATGCACTTTATTTTCTGGGAGGACATTAGCCAATGCGATATCCCCATAATACCCAAAAATATAATGATCCCCTGATGAATCCCCATGATAGGGGAAGAAATGCGTTGGGAAGCAAAACAATTTATGGTCCAGGTGGTACATTAGTTTGAGACCATACTTGGGTACTGTCCCTGTGAGGGCAGGAGTCCTACAGGGGCACGACAGGGAATGTTAGTTTGAACTGTATACTACTTCCCATTTTTCTGGACCCCTTTTATTTGAGATCATTGGTATCTGCAAGACTCCTGTGCCGTTTATTTATTTTTTCTTCTGGTCCACACCCAGTTAATGGGTAGATGATATGCAAACCGGACTATGCAAGATGTTCATCAAATGGGTGAGATTGATCCATTTTTTCTTTTAAATATGCACAAAGCACGAGCACTTTATGTATGATTGTTATATGTCTTGCACTAAAGGGTTGTTTTTATACCAAAGATTAAAGGTTATGTTTGAACTGTGGTTAATCAGGTTACCCTATTTGCTTAAATATTGGTGTATGGCGGTGCACAATAGTGCCCCTCTTCCCTGCATGGGGGAAGAGAACAGAAGGAGATAAGGCAAGGGTGGCGGCCCAAGCATCTTCACCTTCAGAAGTATCCTGTGGAGTAGGGCGAGCTAGGACACCCTAGTGGTAGAGTCAGTGAAGGAACCCCTGGTCCCGGGTCAATCTCCAGCTGTGTCGTGACACACATGAAATTTTTGCCCTTTTTCAGTACACTAAATGGTAAATTCAATGGTATCATTCAAAAGTACAACCTGTCCATCAAAAAAACAAGCACTCATATGGCAATACTGATGGAAAGATATAGCTCTTGGAAGAAGGGAACAAAGCGCTATATAATGTATATATCAAAAATATTTTTCTGCAAAAATTGCTATGAAAAATACAGTAAAAAAGAAGGTACTTATCATATAGGTTGGCCAATATATGTGAGCCCAATTGCTGCGTCAAAAAAGTACAATTTATGGTTCAGGAATGGACCAGCTAACTGCTTAAAATCACCTGTGGCTAATGGAATAGGAGTGGGAGTGCACATTTCCAAAAATGCTTTGATACAAATAGAGAAAAAGCAGCACATCCAAGCTAGTGTGAACAGGTGCCAACCCCCAAAAATATACAAGTTGAAAAACAATAAAGGTTGCACCATGATTTACCAAGAATGATTACTCTATAACATTGAAACTGCATTTCTGCCATAGAAAATGGGGAAAAAAGGAAAAAAGTGTTATATAATGTATGTATGAAATATTCATTTGCAAAAATTGCTATGAAAAATACAGTAAAAAAAAAGGTACTTAGAACATAGATTGGTCAATATATGTGAGCCCCATTTCCGGCTTCAAGGCATCCTTTGAAAATTGGGTCCCTATCCTGATATATCATCTCTCCTTGGCAAAAAGGCCTACAATTTATGGGGCAGGAATGGACCAGCTAACTACTTAAAGTCACCTGTGGCTAATGGGAGTGGGAGAGTACATGTCCAAAAAGGCTTTGGAAGAAGGGTGATGTGATGAATATTGGCAATATAATTTCGTGTCAATAATTTGCTTCCTATTTTGGCATGGGATTATAAAACCCCCTTTCTTTGTGCTCCTGTAACAGGACACGTAGCTCAGAAGATGGTCAAGCCTCAAAAGGCTGAGTGGCAGATCTCACACCTTGAGCCAGCTAAGCTCAGGACAAAAGGCTTGCTTGCAATATGGAGTCCTTATAGTGTAGCTGCTTTGTTTAGACAGCTAGGGTTTCATAAGCAGAATATGGAAGTACATCCTAGCCAAACACCGGTTAGATTTTTGAAATCTCTGAAACGGGCGGAACTCCATCCAGGGACTCGATCCGTTCTAGCATCCAAATGTGGGGAGATATATACGGTAGAATGGCTAGTAAGAGACAGGTAGCAAACTTTTGTTTTGTCTCAACGTGTAGCGGAGGTCCAGAAGGATCTGATGGCGCCAAAACCACATTCCTAGGACCGTCCATTAAGGAGCTATCACCCATCTTAGGTTTTGGAGTTTTTAGCTGATAGATGCTGGGTAGAGAATTTAGGTTCAGCCCAGGGGGCAGGAGGGGAGTGACCCAAAGAGGTTAAATGCTTGTGTAAAGCATGGCTTATTGCTTTTCTCTGGAGAGGTCACGACAACATATTATATGGGGTGAAGTCAAGAAACATCTGACTGGTAACGAACTCTTATATTCAGCATACTTTGCCCTACCACTACTGTATTTGCATATCTGACCATTGTATATGTATAACTTTTGTGTCTATAGTGTTTTGTCTAGTGTTCCCTTAAGGCGATTAAATATATAATTTAACCCTGGGCTGCTCTTTTATCTCGACCCACGAATCATCACATCTGTGATCTAGGCTTAAATTTCCATGCTACCGGGGCTAGTTTTTGACTTGATATAATCCCGTTAATGGACCGGGTTTATATCTAACGTGTAACTGGTGGTGATTCTACCGGGCTGACCAGGTGCTGTTTCAATGGTGCTAGTGAAAGGGGCCTCTCAGCCTGTCAGGGTTGTGAGCGACTATGGTGCCACATCAGTGACTGCATGGGCCACATTCTCTCACTCTCCATGCCTTCCTGGCCAGTGTAGACAGGGGATGTCTGGGTTAAACTGTGCCAAGCTGACCTTACGTGTCCCCAGGGGATGCAGAATGCCACATTTGTGCAAGTGAGAAGAGTATACCATGTGAGCCCTTGGACGTAATAATGATGTCAGGCAGGGTGGCAAGGTGCAGGATCTTCACATATGGTGGCAGTGGGGGGATTCTGCGTGATCTCTTCGGTGCCATCCATCACATGTGGTGGCAACCGTGGGATTCTGCATAATCTCTCCAGTGCAATCCTTCTCAGGTGGAAAAAACGAAAATGGAAAATCACCCTGGGTTAAAGGGGTTAAAAAATACATATATTTGGTGTCGCTGCTTTCGTTTCAGTCAGATATATCAAAATACAAAATAAATTAGTCCAATCTTTAAACTGTGTAATGAGAAAAAAATCAAAACACCAGAATAACGTTTCCCCCCCCCCACACCATTGAAGTAAGAGGTGATCAAAACATCGTACCTACCCCAAAACGGTATTAGTTAAATGTCAGCTCAGGGCGCCAAAAAAATAAGCCCTCAAACAGCCCCATATCCCAAAATTGAAAGCAATAGGGGTCTCGTGAAATTGTGACACAAAGTTTGTTTTTCTTTTTAAAAATTTTAGAATATTTTTCACAACTTAATTTAAAAAAAAAAAACTATACATGTTTTGTATCTGCGCAACTGTACTGACATGAAGAGTTCTATCGCCAGGTCAGTTTTACCATATACACTATGTTCCAAATTATTATGCAAATGATATTTTTCTCTGATTTTCCTAAGTGGTCGGTGCAAATGACAGTCAGTCTACTAAAAGTCATCACCCGTTAGAGCAGTGGTTCTCAACCTTTCTAATGCCGTGACCCCCCAATACAGTTCCTCATGTTGCGGTGATCCCCAAACCAAAAAATAATTACAGTCCTCCATACAATATTATGGGCACCACATAGTCCTCCATACAGTATTATGGGCCAAATATAATGCTCCATAAAGAATACTGGTCCCCATATAATGCTCCATACAAAATATGGAGCTCTCCTCTGCACTGTGCTGCGTTCTGCACTGTTACGGCTCAGGAAAGGGCACTGTGGAAAGACTCCCCATTATCATCATCATTGTCTCCCCATCATCATTGCCTCCCCATCATCATTATCATTGCCTCCCTATCAACATCATCATTGTCTGCCCATCATCATTGGCTCCCCATCATCATCATTGCCTGCCCATCATCATTGGCTCCCCATCATCATCGCCTCCCCATCATCATCATCATCATTGCCTGCCAATGATCATTGGCTCCCCATCATCATGATCATTGCCTGCTCATCATCCTTGGCTCCCCATCATCATCGCCTCTTCATCATCATCATCATCATCATTGCCTGCCCATCATCATCTCCTCCCCATCATCATCATCTTTGCCTGCCCATCATCATTGGCTCCCCATCATCATCGTTGCCTCCTCACCACCATCACGGCCTCCCCCATCACCATCACACATACAGCACCACACACAGACAGCACCACAGCACTCTCTCACATACACACACGCAGGCAGACACACACACACACACTGATACACACAGACACATACACCTCACATCTCACCTGTCCGGCGCCCGCACTCTCTGCCACAGCCGGCCGCTGAATGATGACGTCATCCAGCGGCGCTGCTGTGACAGGAAGCGCGGGCGCCTTGCAGGCGCCCCCTGGAGCCCGGAGCTACGGAGGCACGGGGAGAGGTAAGTATTGCGCCGCCTGCTCAGGCCGGGTCCCCCCTCTCCCCGCACAGTGGACTCACCGACCTGCCGCTCGGCTCCGGAGGGTCCGGGCCGCTGCACTGTGACTCCGTGGGAGGAGGAATTGCTGCTGCCACGCCGCCCCACACACGTGCTGCCTGGGGCGTACCGCCCCCCGCCCGCCCACACTACGCCCGCGCCCTACGCCCGCCCACGCTACGCCCCTGCTACGCCACTGGGCTAAAGCCATCGGAAATATGCTGTATATATGGCTCCGCTCCCATCCTGTATATATGGCTCCGCTCCCCTCCCATCCTGTATACATGGCTCCGCTCCCATCCTCCCATCCTGTATATATGGCTCCACTCTCCCCTCCCATCCTGTATACATGGCTCCGCTCCCCCCTCCCATCCTGTATACATGGCTCCGCTCCCACCCTCCCATCCTATATACATGGCTCCGCTCCCCCCTCCCATCCTGTATATATGGCTCCGCTCCCATCCTCCCATCCTGTATATATGGCTCCGCTCCCATCCTCCCATTCTGTATATATGGCTCCGCTCCCATCCTCCCATCCTGTATATATGGCTCCGCTCCCCCTCCCATCCTGTATACATGGCTCCTCTCCCATCCTCCCATCCTGTATATATGGCTCCGCTCCCCCCTCCCATCCTGTATATATGGCTCCGCTCCCATCCTCCCATCCTGTATACATGGCTCCGCTCCCACCCTCCCATCCTGTATACATGGCTCCGCTCCCATCCTCCCATCCTGTATATATGCTCCGCTCCCATCCTCCCATCCTGTATACATGGCTCCGCTCCCAGCCTCCCATCCTATATACATGGCTCCGCTCCCCCCTCCCATCCTATATATATGGCTCCGCTCCCATCCTCCCATCCTGTATACATGGCTCCGCTCCCATCCTCCCATCCTGTATATATGACTCCGCTCCCACCCTCCCATCCTGTATACATGGCTCCGCTCCCATCCTCCCACCTGTATACATGGCTCCGCTCCGCTCCCACCCTCCCATCCTGTATATATGGCTCCGCTCCCATCCTCCCATCCTGTATATATGGCTCCGCTCCCACCCTCCCATCCTGTATACATGGCTCTGCTCCCATCCTCCCATCCTATATACATGGCTCCGCTCCCATCCTGTATATATGGCTCCGCTCCCCCTCCCATCCTGTATACATGGCTCCGCTCCCATCCTCCCATCCTGTATATATGGCTCCGCTCCCCCCTCCCATCCTGTATACATGGCTCCGCTCCCATCCTCCCATCCTGTATATATGGCTCCGCTCCCCCTCCCATCCTGTATGTATGGCTCCGCTCCCCCTCCCATCCTGTATACATGGCTCCGCTCCCATCCTCCCATCCTGTATAAATGGCTCCGCTCCCCCTCCCATCCTGTATACATGGCTCCGCTCCCATCCTCCCATCCTATATACATGGCTCCGCTCCCATCCTGTATATATGGCTCTGCTCCCCCCTCCCATCCTGTATATATGGCTCCGCTCCCATCCTCCCATCCTGTATATATGGCTCCGCTCCCCCTCCCATCCTGTATATATGGCTCCGCTCCCCCTCCCATCCTGTATACATGGCTCCGCTCCCATCCTCCCATCCTGTATATATGGCTCTGCTCCCCCTCCCATCCTGTATACATGGCTCCGCTCCCCCGTCCTCCCCCATACTTACCCTCCTCGCTCCGTCGCTGCAGGTCCCTGCGTCCCTGTCGGCCGCGTCAGCTTCCTCCTGTGCGCAGCGGTGACGTAATACCGCTCATTAAGGACATGAATATGGACGCCACGCCTATGGGAGTGGCGTCACGTCCATATTCATTACCTTAATGAGCGGTATACGTCACCGCACTGCCAGGAGGAAGCTGACGCCGCCGACAGGGACGCAGGGACCTGCAGCGACGGAGCGAGGAGGGTAAGTATGGATGTCTAATGAAGCCGGCGGCTGCAGCTGTCACTACAGTGCTGCAGCCGCCGGCTCCTTTACGCGACCCCTGTGTTTTGGTCGTTCGACCCCCGCGGGGGTCGCGACCCACAGGTTGAGAACCGCTGCGTTAGAGTATACATCGAATTTTATTGAAGAAACCTCCCAATGATAACAGTATAATCTCCAAAATGGAAAAAAACTCAAAATGCACTGTTCCAAATTATTAGGCACAGTAGAATTTCTGAACATTTGATCTGTTTTAAAGAACTGAAAATGCTCATTTGTGGAATTTGCAGCATTAGGAGGTCACATTCACTGAACAAAAAAGCTACTTAACTCCAAAACATCCTAACAGGCCAAGTTACATGTTAGCATAGAAACCCTTCTTTGATATCACCTTCACAATTCTTGCATCCATTGAACTTGTGAGTTTTTGGAGAGTTTCTGCTTGTATTTCTTTGCATGAAGTCAGAATAGCCTCCCAGAGCTGCTGTTTTGATGTGAACTGCCTCCCACACTCTCAGATCTTTTGCTTGATGATACTCCAAAGGTTCTCTATAGGGTTGAGGTCAGGGGAGTTTATCTCCTTCTATGCCCATAGCAGCCAATGACTCCAAGGTATTTTTTGCAGCATGAGATGGTGCATTGTCATGAATGAAGATGATTTTGCTCCTGACGACACGTTTCTGCTTTTTATACCATGGAAGAAAGTTGTCAGTCAGAAACTCTATATACTTTGCAGAGGTCATTTTCACAACTTCAGGAACCTTAAAGTGCCCTACCAGCTGTTTCCCCATGATTCCGGCCCAAATCATGACTCGTCCACCTCCTTGCTAACGTAGCAGCCTTGTTGGGACATGGTGGCCATCCACCAACCATCCACTACTCCATCCATCTGGACCATCCAGGGTTGCTCAACACTCATCAGTAAACAAGACTGTCTGAAAATTAGTCTTCATGTACAGGTCCTTCTCAAAAAATTAGCGTATAGTGCTAAATTTCATTATTTTCCATAATGTAATGATTACAATTAAACTTTCATATATTTTAGATTCATTACACACCAACTGAAATTTGTCAGATCTTTTATTGTTTTAATACTGATGATTTTGGCATACAACTCCTGATAACCCCAAAAACCTGTCTCAAAAAATTAGCATATCAAGAAAAGGTTCTCTAAACGACCTATTACCCTAATCTTCTGAATCAACTAATTAACTCTAAACACATGCAAAAGATTCCTGAGGCTTTTAAAAACTCCCTGCCTGGTTCATTACTCAAAACCCCATCATGGGTAAGACTAGCGACCTGACTGATGTCAAGAAGGCCATCATTGACACCCTCAAGCAAGAGGGTAAGACCCAGAAAGAAATTTCTCAACAAATAGGCTGTTCCCAGAGTGCTGTATCAAGGCACCTCAATGGGAAGTCTGTTGGAAGGAAACAATGTGGCAGAAAACGCTGTACAACGAGAAGAGGTGACCGGACCCTGAGGAAGATTGTGGAGAAGGACCGATTCCAGACCTTGGGGGACCTGAGGAAGCAGTGGACTGAGTCTGGTGTAGAAACATCCAGAGCCACCGTGGACAGGCGTGTGCAGGAAATGGGCTACAGGTGCCGCATTCCCCAGGTAAAGCCACTTTTGAACCATAAACAGCGGCAGAAGCGCCTGACCTGGGCTACAAAGAAGCAGCACTAGACTGTTGCTAAGTGGTCCCAAGTACTTTTTTCTGATGAAAGCAAATTTTGCATGTCATTCGGAAATCAAGGTGCCAGAGTCTGGAGGAAGACTGGGGAGAAGGAAATGCCAAAATGCCTGAAGTCCAGTGTCAAGTACCCACAGTCAGTGATGGTGTGGGGTGCCATGTCAGCTGCTGGTGTTGGTCCACTGTGTTTCATCAAGGGCAGGGTCAATGCAGCTAGCTATCAGGAGATTTTGGAGCACTTCATGCTTCCATCGGCTGAAATGCTTTATGGAGATGAAGATTTCATTTTTCAGCACGACCTGGCACCTGCTCTCAGTGCCAAAACCACTGGTAAATGGTTTACTGACCATGGTATTACTGTGCTCAATTGGCCTGCCAACTCTCCTGACCTGAACCCCATAGAGAATCTGTGGGATATTGTGAAGAGAAAGTTGAGAGACGCAAGACCCAACACTCTGGATGAGCTTAAGGCCGCTATCGAAGCATCCTGGGCCTCCATAACACCTCAGCAGTGTCACAGGCTGATTGCCTCCATGCCACGCCGCATTGAAGCAGTCATTTCTGCAAAAGGATTCCCGACCAAGTATTGAGTGCATAACTGAACTTTATTATTTGATGGTTTTTTTGTTTGTTTTTAAAAAACACTTTTATTTTATTGGATGGTTGAAATATGTTAATTTTTTAAGACAGGTTTTTTGGGTTATCAGGAGTTGTATGCCAAAATCATCAGTATTAAAACAATAAAAGACCTGACAAATTTCAGTTGGTGTGTAATGAATCTAAAATATATGAAAGTTTAATTGTAATCATTACATTATGGAAAATAATGAAATTTAGCACTATATGCAAATTTTTTGAGAAGGACCTGTATGTGTGGGCCCACTGCAACCGTTTCTGCTTGTGAGCACTGTTTAGGGGTGGCCGAATAGTAGGTTTATGCACCACAGCAAACCTTAGAAGGATCCTACACCTTGAGGTTCGAGGGACTCCAGAGGCACCAGCAGCTTCAAATGTCTGTTTGCTGGTTTGTAATGGCTTTGTAGCAGCTGCTCTCTTAATCCGATGAACTTGCCTGGCAGAAACCTTCCTCATTCTGTCTTTATCAGCACAAACACATCTGTACTCAGAATCAGCCACAAATCTCTTAACAGTATGATGATCAAGCTTAAGTTTTCGGGAAATATCTAATGTTTTCATCCCTTGACCAAGGCATTGCACTATTTGATGCTTTTCAGCAGCAGAGAGATCCTTTTTCTTTCCCATATTACTTGAAAACTCTGGCCTGCTTAATAGTGTGGAACATCCAGTTTTCCTTTTATTGGGCTCACATATGCCAAACTAATTATCACAGGTATCTGAGATTGATTTCAGTTATCCAAAGAACCCTGAGACACAATACCATCAATGGGTTTCATTTACAAAAAAAAAAAAAAAAAATGCTATGACACTTAAAACCGATTTGCATAATAATTTGGAACATAGTGTAATGAACACGGTAAATGAACTAATTCCCCCCAAAAATCAAATAAAATTCCACTTGTTTGCAATTTCTTACCACTTTCCAGTGAATCACGTGATAAAATGAATAATGTCATTCAAAAGTACAACTCGTCCTGCAAAAAACAAACCCTTATATGGCTACATTGACAGATAAATAAAAAAATATTGGAAGAAAGGGAGGAACAATGAAAGCAAAAAAAAAAAAAAATTCAAAATCGCCTGGGGGTGAATTAATTATCGATACTTCACTGATTCTGGAACAATTGTTTCTTATTCTTTTGTGCTCCTCCGTTCCATAGTTATGCCCCTCTGAAATAAAGATATTAAATTTTCCCTTCAACCAACTGGATATGTACCACAGAACTATGCCGACCAGACACCAGCGATCATGTAATCATCAGGTCCAAAAGAAGAATCAGCAGTGTTCACTGTGTAGAGTGCTTGTTAATCGCTTTGTAGCTGGAGCAAAAGAAGACTAACGAATGGAAGCGGAGGCAGAGATGGTGAAGTTCACATTCGTCTTTTATTTTAGAATGGAACCTCGAGACCGCGGTCCGGGGGGCTTGGAAGGGGGCACACTGTCCCTTTAAGAGAGACGGTGAGGACGGCCTCGCGTCCTAAGCATTCTTCCTGGAGGCCTGCTGGCAGCGTGCCAGGAACTGGGGAGGAAGCAGGACGCTGGGAAGCAGAAGGAGTAGGAGACTCCAGCCTGTGCACAGGCTGCTGCAAAGGAACAGCTTGAAGAGCAGAAGGTGAGTGACCAGGACGGAGTGCAAAGCCAGCACGGGGACCGAGTGTAACAGTATCCCCCTCTTTACACCCCCTCTTTTTCAAGCCTGGGTGAAATTTTTTAAGAAGAAGAGGAGCCTGGATGTTCTCTTTAGGCTCCCAAGACCTCTCCTCAGGACCAAAACCCTTCCAGTCCACCAGGTAATAGGTCCTACCTCTTACTCTCTTAGTGGCCAAGATATGTTTTACCTCAAAAACATCATCCCCAAAGACCGGATCTGGAATGGTACCCGGGTCCTTAAAGAAGGGGCTCAAAACTACTGGTTTGAGGAGGGAAACATGAAAGGAGTTAGGCACACGTAGGAAGTAGGCAATTTCAGTTTGTAATAGACCGGGTTGATTTGTCTCAAGACTTCAAAGGGACCAATGAAACAGGGACCCAATTTGTACGAAGGCAACTTCAAACGGATGTACTTGGAGGAGAGCCATACCTTGTCTCTGGGACAAAAGGTGGGAGCATCCAAGCGTCTTTTGTCCGCATGCCTTCTCATACGTTGAGAGGCTCTCTCCAAAGCCGTCTTGGTATCTTTCCAAATGTTCGAGAAATCTCTGGTAAAAGTATCGGCTGCCGGAACACCAGACTGTCCAGAGATAAACCACTTTTGTCTTCCTCCCATGTTCAGACTTGCTTCTTTGGCCTTTAACCTTGAACCATAAATTTACAATAGTATAATAGCTTATTAAACAACTATTGATTGAAAATAGTTAAAGGGGTTGTCTGGTTTTAGCCACACATTTTCAGATATACTATTAGTGAATTTTCAGTTAATTAGGGGTCCCCTAAAACGCCTCTCATTTATCAGCTGGAGAAAAGAGCAGCTACAAAGAAAGTTTTTTAGCACATCAATAAATTGCAGAAACAGCTCATTGATTTCAAAGCTACTCAGTTGTGGCGCTGCAGGAATTGAACACTTGCTGTCAGGTTCTCTGCTGTCAGCTGACTATCAAGGGTCCAAGCTGCAGTTCTGAATTGGTGTATTATCAGAGGACCCTTTTAGCCATGAGCGGCCATTCTCTTTTAAAGACTCACACACAATGCTAGCAGTGCTGCAGAATGCTGCATTACTACCCCAATTTAAAGAAACCACAGCTAAAACCACATGCTAGTTATTACATGTGGATTTTGTCACAGTCAAAGAGCCTGTTCTAGGAAAATGCTCTCAGAACTACTTCCATGGAAAACCACTTCACAATTCTGGTGAAATGTTCTTTATGTCTTTACGTCGATCAGTCATGATCCAGACTTGACAGATCTGTTCATCTGGCGTCATGCAGATACTGGGATGTTTAGAATTTCTGAAATGAAAAAGTCAATCACATTTATTTAAATAGCTGCAAAACTATTACCGTATGTTCCGTAGGTCAGCACTAGAACAGTAATACACCATTAAATGAGTGTCAGAATAAATACAAAATACAGTTTTATGAACCTTCACAAGATGTTACAGTTTCTTCCTCTTTGTGACATTTTGTGCCAGGTCACAGACGGCTCATCGGCAATCAAGTAGTGCAATGACACATGTAAAAGCAACATTGCAGATACTGTAGCAGATGCAAACAGCCTGAGACTTCCAGCTGTTGTGGAGCTGTTAATCTTGACTTGAACACATGATTATTGTTACAGCTTGGAAACTTTGTTCAAGGTTGTCTGAGACAGGCAATCAGCATATGTGAAGGGAACAAACTGAATGTTTTCCTAGTAGTAATAATTGGGTTATTGTGTGAGAATTCACCTCGATCACTTCTCATAAAGAAGGAAAGCAGAAGCTGGTAATTTGAAGAATAACTAAACCTTTATCACTTTTTTTGTGTGCTGTTTTAACGGCAAAAAGATCAGTGGGGGACTAGGTCCTGAAACCTCCACTGATCGTTCGAAAAACTCCCTAAGAGGTGCACAGTAGGGATGAGCGAGCTTACACGGATTTGGTGTTATATGAGTAAGCTCGAGTGCTAATAGAGTATTTTCGGCGTGCTCGAAAACTATGCTAGAGTCACTGTGGCTACATGTCTCAGGGCTGTTTGACAGTCGCAACACATGCATTTATTGCCTAACAAACAGACTGTGTGTGATGCACTCCATGTATCTAACCCCAGCACGTGATACTCTCTGTGTATCTAACCCCAACGCATGATACACTCCACAAATCTAACCCCAGCGCATGATGCACTCCATATACCGTGCCTTGCTAAAGTATTCGGCCCCTGGAACTTTTCAACCTTTTCCCACGTATCATGCTTCAAATCTAAAGATACCAAATGTAAATTTTTGGTGAATAATCAACAAGTGGGACACAATTGTGAAGTTGAATGAAATTTATTGGTTATTTAAAATTTTTGTGGAAATACAAAAACTGAAAAGTGGGGCGTGCAATATTATTCGGCCCCTTTACTTTTAGCGCAGCAGACTCACTCCAGAAGTTCATTGTGGATCTCTGAATCATCCAATGGTGTTCTAAATGACTAATGATGATAAATATAATCCACCTGTCTGTAATTAAGTCTCCGTATAAATGCACCTGCTCTATGATAGTCTCAGGGTTCTGTTTGAAGCACATAGAGCATCATGAAGACCAAGGAACACAACAGGCAGTCCGTGATACTGTTGTGGAGAAGTTTAAAGCCGGATTTGGATCCAAAATGATTTCAAAACTTTAAACATACCAAGGAGCACTGTGCAAGCGATCATATTGAATTGGAAGGAGTATCATACCACTGCAAATCTACCAAGACCCAGCCGTCCCTCTAAACTTTCATCTCAAACAAGGAAAAGACTGATCAGAGATGCAGCCAAGAGGCCCGATCACTCTGGATGAACTGCAGAGATCTACAGCTGAGGTGTGACAGTCTGTCCATAGGACAACAATCAGTCGTACACTGCACAAATCTGGCCTTTATGGAGAGTGGCAAGAAGAAAGCCATTTCTCAAAGATATCCATAAAAACATGGGAGGCACACCAAACATGTGGAAGAAGGTGCTCTGGTCAGATGAAACCAAAATCAAACTTTTTGGCAACAATGCCAAACGATATGTTTGGCGTAAAAGCAACACAACTCATCACCCTGAACACACCATCGCCACTGTCAAACATGGTGGTGGCAGCATCATGGTTTGGGCCTGCTTTTCTTTAGCCGGGACAGGGAAGATGGTTAAAATTGATGGAAGATGGATGGAACCAAATACAGGACCATTCTTGAAGAAAACCTGTTGGAGTCTGTAAAAGACCTGAGACTGGGACGGAGATTTGTCTTCCAACAAGACAATGATTCCAAAAATAAAGCAAATTCTACAATGGAATGTTCACAAATAAATGTATCCAGGTGTTAGAATGGCCAAGTCAAAGTCCAGACCTGAATCCAATCAAGAATCTGTGGAAAGAGCTGAAAACTGCTGTTCAGAAACGATCTCCATCCAACCTTACTGAGCTCGAGCTGTTTGCCAAGGAAGAATGGGCAAGAATTTCAGTCTCTTGATGTACAAAACTGATAGAGACATACCCCAAGCGACTTGCAGCTGTAATCGCAGAAAAAGGTGGCGCAACAAAGTATTAAGTTAAAGGGGCTGAATAATATTGCACGCCCCACTTTTCAGTTTTTGTATTTCCACAAAAATTTTAAATAACCAATAAATTTCGTTCAACTTCACAATTGTGTCCCACTTGTCGATTCTTCACAAAAATTTACATTTGGTATCTTTATGTTTGAAGCATGATATGTGGGAAAAGGTTAAAAAGTTCCAGGGGACAAATACTTTCGCAAGGCACTGTATCTAATCCCAGTATGCGATAAACTCCGCGTATGTAATCCCAGCACATGATACAGGCCATGTATCTAACCTCAGCTTGTGATACGGCTATCAGCAACAACTAACAGAATCGGCGCTGCTAGCCATACTTGGTGACACTGTGGACATATCAATATCACTTTGTAGTCACCAACAAAATTGCTCTGTACTGTGATCCTAAACTTCATCCTCTCTTATTCTTTTGCAAATGTCCAAAAGTGGAGGGCAGGAGTGACATCAGACACATGTGAGTAGATCCCGCCCACATTTACTGCAGCTGTAATGCGAGCTAACAGTACACTAGGTTTTCATGGCAAATTTCAGCAGCTGCTCCTCCCAGCAGCACTGTCTCGGTGAAGCAACAACAAGCTCTACTGAAACAAATTTATGTGACAAACAGCACACTGCCGCAGAATTGTTGAAAGGTATAATGGATCAGACAGCTCTGTGGCTCTTGCCGCAGAACCTACAACCAGGCATGGTTGTGTGTAATAATGGCCATAACCTGATGGCATCTCTGAAGTTTGACAAGCTCGCACATGTACCATGTCTCGCCCACCTACTCAACTTAGTGGTTCAGCGGTTTCTGAAAACCTAACCAGATTTGCCTAAGCTACTTGTGAATGTATGCTGCGTGTGCTCCCATTTTTGCAAGTCAGCTAAAGCTGCCGTCATCCTGGCAGTGCTGCAGTAGCGCTCACTGACTAACCTGTAGAACAGTGATGGCGAACCTTTTAGAGACCGAGTGCCCAAACTGCAATCCAAAACCCACTTATTTTTTGCAAAGTGCCCTGAATGCTGCAGTTTTAGATTATAAAGACAACTCGTACATTAGCACGCTATAGAGTCAAATATCAAAGAGCTTTTAAGCTCTGCACTCCAAGCTTAAGATACTAGCCACCATTTGTAGTGAAGGTCTGTTCTTGAGAATGGAGAGGATTTTTAATCAAAAGTAAAATTGCAAAGTTGTTTATTTTTACAACCTCTTAGCAATTGTAACCCTTTATCATGATGAGAACAAACCCTTTAAGGCAGGGATATCAAACTCAAATACACTAAGGGCCGAAGTTAAAAGCTTGCAGAAAATTACAGGCCAACCTTGGAATTTGTTAAAAAAAAGTCTACAATTAAGGAAGTTTTTCCTTATAAATAAAACGATTAACTTTTGGAATTATAGTGGAATAATATATGTTATGTAACAGCAGTAAAAAGCACATGGCCCAATGGCCTAATTTAAATATGCAATAACAAAGGATAAAAAACCTTGAATAAAACAAATAATAAAGTATGAAACAAACAAAAGTGCTCCAAACACAGTATGATACCCCCTCAGTGAACTCCTCAACAAGCACAGTATGATGACCCTATTGTACCCCCTCATTCAGTTCCTCCAACAAAGAATGTTGACCCCATCACAGTATGATTCTCCAACTGTAATCCCCACACAGCCCTCCTTACAGTATAACGGGCACATAAAGTTCTCCATACAGTACAATGGCTCCACATAGATCTCCATAAAGTATAATGGTCCACATAGTCCTCCATACAGTGTAATGGCCCCCATATAGTCCTGCATAAAGTGTAATGGGCCCCACATAGTGCTCCACACAGTATAATGACCCTACATGATACTCCATACTGTAAAATAGCCCCAAATAGTGTTCCATACTGTAAAATGGCCCCACGTGATGCTTCATACTTACTGTATAATGGCCCTACATAGCGTTTCATACTGTATAAATACCATATATACTCATGTATAAGATGACCCGAGTATAAGCTGAGGCACCTAATTTTGACACGAATAACTGGAAAAACTTACTGACTTGAGTATAAGCCAGGTATGCATTGTCCCCTAAGCCCTATTATGGTATGCATGGTTTCTCATCCCCATCCTTGTATGCATGGCTCTTTATCCCCATCCTTGTCTGCATGGCTCCTTATCCCCATCCTTGTCTGCATGGCTCCTTATCCCCATACCTGTTATGTTTTGGTAGCTGAGGAGAGCAGGCAAAAACGGCAGTACACCAGAGAGGTTGGAATCTACTGGATTGCAGTACCTTGACTAACCACCACAATTAAAGGCAGCCGTGGAGCGTTCCTACGTTGGTCCTAGACGCCTCGTCACAGCCTGAGAGGCTAACTACACCTAAAGATAGAAAGAGGAAAGCTATCTCCCCGGAGCAGATCCCCAAAGAACATAGGAAGCCCCCAAATATGTAATGGCGGTTAGACAAGAGGAAATACAGACACAGACAGAAAATAGTATGAGCAAACGCTGGGGCCCAATCTGCCTAGACAGAAAAGGATAGGAAGGATACTTACTGCAATTCCAAAAAACCCTAAAAAAAACCAACGCTACTAATTGCAAAAACACCTGAGATCACAAGACCTCTACCACCTAAATTAGTTCTCTGGTGTAACAAAACTAAGCCGCAGCCACAGAAAAAACTGGAAAAGGCAAATGAACAAACAACAGTGGCTCCAGAGGAACCGAGAGGAGCCCAAGCACCCCGGGAAGGGGAACCTGGCCAACCTCGCAGAAATGCAGATAAAAATGCAAATGGCAAGCACAAAAACAAAAAACAGAAAATATCTTATCTGAGAGCAGGAGAAGAGGCAAGACTCAGCAAGCTTCCAAGAGAACCAGGAAACAACGTTGAGACAAGAACAATTGATCACCGGCAACCATGATGGGGGAAACCTCCCTTATTTCCAGCCAGTCTGTAATTCCTGATTGCCAATCCTCATTGAATGGTTCAGTACTGTTTGTAGCCACCAGAGGGAGCTTCTGCTCAGAATTCATTTCTAAAACATTCATAACAGTACCCCCCCTTGAGGAGGGGTCACCGAACCCTCATCTGCGCAACCAGGTCGGTCAGGATGAGCTCTGTGATACGCACGGATCAGTCTCCTAGCATGGATGTCCGAAGCAAACACCCAAGAATTGTCCTCCTGACCATAACCTCTCCCCTAACCAAATACTGGAGTTTCCGTCTAGAAAAACAAGAATCCAATATTTTCTCAACCACATACTCCAGATTGCCCTCAACCAAAACAGGGTCAGGGGGCGCAGCCATAGGAACCACTGGCTCGACAAACCTCTTCAATAAGGACTTGTGGAACACGTTATGGATCTTAAATGTCCCTGGAAGAAGTAAACGAAAGGAAACAGGATTAAGAATCTCCATGATCTTATAAGGTCCAATGAACCTAGGCTTAAACTTAGGAGATGCAACTCTCATAGGGATATTTCTTGAGGACAACCAGACCAAGTCCCCCACTTTAAACCGAGGACCATCAGTCATATGCCGGTTGGCAAACCGCTGGGCCTTCTCCTGAGAGAGGGACAACCTCTCCACTACCTGGTCCCAAATCTGCTGCATACGCTCCACAACAGAGTCAACACCCGGACAGACAGAAGCCTCCGTCTGTCCCGAAGAAAATCGAGGATGAAACCCAAAATTGCTGAAAAATTGAGACATCAAAGTGGCAGAGCTAGCCCTATTATTAAGAGCAAACTCAGCCAAAGGCAAAAAAGAGACCCAGTCATCTTGATCAGCAGACACAAAGCATCTCAGATAAGTCTCCAATGTCTGGTTCTCTCAGTTTGTCCATTGGTCTGAGGATGAAAAGCAGAGGAGAAAGACAATTGAACACCAAGTTTAGAACAAAAAGTCCTCCAAAATCTGGAAACAAACTGACTCCTCTGTCCGACACAATGTTCTCAGGAATGCTGTGTAACCGAACCACGTGCTGAAGGAACAAAGGCACCAATTCGGAGGAGGAAGGCAACTTAGGTAATGGCACAAGATGTATCATCTTGGAAAACCTATCACAAATCACCCAGATAACGGTCATTCTCTGAGAAACAGGGAGGTCGGAAATAAAATCCATAGGGATATGGGTCCATGGTCTCTTGGGCACAGGCAATAGCATCAACAAACCACTAGAGCGAGAGCAAGGCTTGGAGCGAGAGCAAGTCCCACAGGACTGCACAAATTCCCTGACGTCACAAGACAAAGTAGGCCACCAAAAGGACCGACTCACCAAGTCTCTGGTACCAAAAATTCCGGGATGACCGGCCAACGCGGAACAATGAATCTCAGACATCACACTCTTCTTCCACTGGTCTGGGACAAACAATTTCCCAACAGGGCAGCGCTCGGGTTTATCCTCCTGACACCCCTCCAGAGCCAGTCTCAATTTGGGCGAGATGGCGGAAAGAACTACACCCTCTTTCAAAATAACAGCAGGATCAGATAACTCAGGAGAGTCCGCAAGGAAACTCCTCGAGAGGGCATCCGCCTTAACATTCTTAGTGCCAGGAAGAAAGGAAACCACAAAATTAAAACGTGTGAAAAACAAGGCCCACCTGGCCTGTCTAGGATTAAGTCGCTTGGCTGATTCCAGATAAACCAGATTCTTATGGTCCGTGAGGACCACCACCTGATGTTTGGCTCCCTCCAGCCAATGTCTCCACTCTTCAAAAGCCCACTTCATTGCCAATAACTCCCGATTACCCACGTCATAATTACGTTCAGTTGGAGAAAATTTTCAAGAGAAAAAGGCACAAGTGTTACTTTTAGAGGTCTCTGGATCTCTTTGGGACAAAACGGCACCTGCCCCAATTTCAGAGGCATCAACCTCCACCTGAAATGGCAGAGAAACATCAGGCTGCCGTAGAACAGGAGCAGAAGTGAATCTCTGCTTAAGTTCCTGAAACGCAGAGACTGCCTCAGGAGGCCAATTCACCACATCAGAACCCTTCTTGGTCAAATCAGTCAATGGTTTAACAATAACAGAGAAATTACCAATAAATTTACGATAAAAATTGGCAAAACCCAAGAATCTCTGAAGAGCCTTTAATGAAGTAGGTTGGACCCAATCACAGATGGCCTGAACCTTGACCGGGTCCATTTCAATAACAGATGGAGACAAAATGAATCCCAGAAATGAGATCCTCTGTACGCCAAAAAGACACTTTGATCCCTTCACATACAGAGCATTCTCTCTCAAAATCTGGAACACAGTCCGAACATGTTTCACATGAGAGTCCCAGTCATTGGAAAAAATCAAGATATCATCCAAATAAACAATCAGAAATTTATCCACAAAATCCCTGAAAATGTCATTCATGAAGGACTGGAAGACGGAAGGAGCATTAGTGAGCCCAAAGGCATCACTAGGTACTCAAAATGCCCCTCTGAGGTATTAAACGCCGTCTTCCATTCATCCCAGTGCTTAATGCGAATAAGGTTATACGCCCCCCTGAGGTCAAGCTTGGTAAACCAAGTAGCACTTTTCACCCTGGAAAACAGGTCAGAAATCAAGGGTAATGGATATTGATATTTCACAGTGATATTGTTCAAGAGACGATAATCAATACACGGCCTTATTGAACCATCCTTTTTGGCCACAAAGAAAAACCAGCACCCAAGGGTGAAGAGGATGGACTGATATGACCCTTCTCCAATGACTCCTTGATATAAGACCGCATAGCGTCATGTTCAGGTACAGACAAGTTAAAAAGGCGACCTTTAGGGAATTTACTACCAGGAACTAATTCAATAGTGCAGTCATAGCTCCTATGGGGGGCAAGGATGCAGATTTACTTTCGCTAAACACATCAGAAAAATCAGTCAAAAAGTCAGGCACATCTTGAGCCTGGGAGAGGCAGAAAAAACAGGAGTGTTGGCATTAACACATTGGCAGCCCCAACTGGTTACAGACACAGATTTCCAATCCAAAACAGGATTATGAAACTGCAACCAAGGGAAACCTAGTACAATAATGTCATGCAGATTATACAGCACCAAAAATTTGCAACTCTCCTGATGATCAGGTTCAACCCTCATTATCACCTGAGTAGAGAACTGGGGTTTATTCTCAGCCAAAGGGGTAGAATCAATCCCCAGTAGGGGAATAGACTTCTGTAGGGGTATCAAGGGAAACCCACAACGTTTAGCAAAATCAAAATCCATCAGGTTAATAGCTGCTCCCGAATCAACAAAAGCCTGAGCAGAAAATGTGGACAGGGAGCAAATCAGGGTAACAGTCAACAGAAATTTAGTCTGAACACTACCCAAGACAACTGAGCGTGCAAAACGTCTTCCCCGCTTAGGGCAGACTGAAATAGCATGAGAGGCATCACCACAGTAGAAACATAACCCATTGCGTTTTCGAAACTCATGACGCTGTGCCCCAGAAGCCACTCTATCACACTGCATGGGTTCAGAAGCTGGTTCACAAGGCAACACCATTCCACGCATACCTCTACGCTCACGCAAACGTCTGTCAATTTGAATCGCCAATGACATAGAATCATTGAGACCAGAGGGAGCAGGGAAACCCACCATAACGTCTTTTACATTCTCTGACAGACCCTTCCGAAAAAGGGCTGCCAAAGCATCATCATTCCATTTGGTCAGAACTGCCCACTTTCAGAATTTCTGACAGTACAACTCAGCGTCCTCAAGCCCCTGATTTAATGCCAACAAGGTTTTTTCAGCTTGATCAGTGACATTAGGTTCATCGTACAATAACCCCAGAGCCAGAAAAAATGCATCAACATTACTCAAAACAGGGTCCCCAGGTGTCAGGGAAAAAGCCCAATCCTGAGGATCGCCGCGCAGGAGAGAGATGACAATTTGAACCTGCTGTGCTGCGTTCCCTGAGGACTTAGGTTTTAAGGCAAAAAACAACTTACAGTTATTTTTGAAATTCAGAAATTTAGCTCGATACCCCAAAACAAATCTGGCATGGGGATCCTAGGTTCCACAACCGGCAACCCTGCAAGATAGCTAGCAATACTCCAAACTTCAGTGGCAAGCTGATCCACACGGCCAGACAACTATGCAAACTCCATTGAGAGAAAAAAAAAAATCCTCCTCAGCACCCAGAGAAAAAGAGGGAAAAAAAATGCAGAGAAAAAAAAAAAAAATCTCTGACAACTTTTTTTCTTTCCACACTATTTTTCCCTTCTGTGAGTACCATATAATTTTCAGTTTGGGCCGGTGATACTGTTATGTTTTGGTAGCTGAGGAGAGCAGGCAAAAACGGCAATACACCAGAGAGGTTGGATTCTACTGGATTGCAGTACCCTGACTAACCACCACAACTGAAGGCAGCCGTGGAGCATTCCTACGTTGGTCCTAGACGCCTCGTCACAGCCTGAGAGGCTAACTACATCTAAAGATAGAAAGAGGAAAGCTATCTGCCCCGGAGCAGATCCCCAAAGAACATAGGAAGCCCCCAAACATGTAATGGCGGTTAGACAAGAGGAAATACAGACACAGACAGAAAATAGTAAGAGCAAACGCTGGGGCCCAATCTGCCTAGACAGAAAAGGATAGGAAGGATACTTACTGCAATTCCAAAAAACCCTAAAAAAAACAACGCTACTAATTGCAAAAACACCTGAGATCACAAGACCTCTACCACCTAAATTAGTTCTCTGGTGTAACAAAACTAAGCCGCAGCCACAGAAAAAACTGGAAAAGGCAAATGAACAAACAACAGTGGCTCCAGAGGAACCGAGAGGAGCCCAAGCCCCCCGGGGAGGGGAACCTGGCCAACCTCGCAGAAATGCAGAGAAAAATGCAAATGGCAAGCACAAAAACAAAAAACAGAAAATATCTTATCTGAGAGCAGGAGAAGAGGCAAGACTCAGCAAGCTTCCAAGAGAACCAGTAAACAACGTTGAGACAAGAACAATTGATCACCGGCAACCATGATGGGGGGAAACCTCCCTTATATCCAGCCAGTCTGTAATTCCTGATTGCCAATACTCATTGAATGGTTCAGTACTGTTTGTAACCACCAGAAGGAGCTTCTGCTCAGAATTTATTTCTAAAACATTCATAACACATACCTATCTATATGGCTCCTCATCCCTGTCCTAGTTTGCATGGTTCCTCATCCATATCCTTGTATGCATGGCTCCTTATCCCCATCCTTGTATGCATGGCTCCTTATCCCCATCCTTGTATGCATGGTTCCTCATCCCTGTCCTGGTATGCATGGCTCCTTATCCCCATCCTTGTATGCATGGTTCCTCATCCCTATCTTTGTATGCATGGTTCCTCATCACTATCCTTGTATGTATGGCCCCCATGAGAAAAGCATAAAAAAACATCCTACTTACCTTCCCTGCGCGTCCTCGCAGCATCTCGTTCCTGTGCCAGCAGCATCTGCGGCTGAGGGATCATGTGTCCCCGCTCATTAAGGTAATAAATATTCACCTCTCCGCCCATGGAAGTGGAGAGACCGGAATATTCATTACCTTAACCCTCAACTCCCAAGGGTAGTTTGCACGTTAATGACCGGGCCAATTTTTACAATTCTGACCACTGTCTCTTTATGAGGTTATAACTCTGGAACGCTTCAACGGATCTTCGCGATTCTGAGATTGTTTTCTCGTGAGATATTGTACTTCACGTTATGGTAACATTTCTTCCATATAACTTGCGTTTATTTTTGAAAAAAACGCAAATATGGCGAAAATTTTGAAAATTTTGCAATTTTCAAACTTTGAATTTTTATTCCCTTAAAACAGAGAAATATGTCACACAAAATAGTTAAGAAATAACATTTCCCACATGTCTACTTTACATCAGCACAATTTTGGAACCAAATTTTTTTTTCTTAGGAAATTATAAGGGTTAAAATTTGACCAGCGATTTCTCATTTTTACAACAAAATTTACAAAGCCATTTTTTTTAGGGACCACCTCATATTTGAAGTCACTTTGAGGGGTCTATATAGCAGAAAATATCCAAAAGTGACACCATTCTAAAAACTGCACCCCTCAAGGTACTCAAAACCACATTCAAGAAGTTTATTAACCCTTCAGGTGCTTCACAGGAGCTGAAGCAACGTGGAAGGAAAAAATGAATATTTAACTTTTTAGCCACAAAAATGATCTATTACAAACTTTTTTTTTATTTTCACAAGGGTAAAAGAAGCAAATGGACAGATAAAGTTGTTGTGCAATTTCTCCTGAGTACGCCAATACCCCATATGTGGGGGAAAACCACTATCTGTGCGCACGGCAGAGCTCGTAAGGGAAGGAGCGCCGTTTGACTTTTTCAAACTAAAATTGGCTGGAGTTGAGATTGGACGCCATGTCGTGTTTGGAGAGCCCCTGATGTGCCTAAACAGTGGAAACCCCCCACAAGTGACACCATTTTGGAAACTAGACCCCTAAGGAACTTATCTAGATCTGTTGTGAGCACTTTGAACCCCCAAGTGTTTCACAAAAGTTTATAATGCCTGGGTCTGAAAAATAAAAAAAAACAATTTTCCACAAAAATGATTTTTTAGTCCCAAATTTTTGATTTTTCCCAAGGAAATTGAACCCCAAAAGTTGTTGTCCAATTTGTCCTGAGTACGCTGATACCCCATATGTGGGGGGGGGGAAACTGTTTGGGCGCACGACAGGGCTTGGAAAGGAAGTAGTAACGTTTTGGTATGCAGACGTTGATGGGGGTCATGTTCCGTTTGCAGTGCCCCAGATGAGCCTAAACAGTGGAAACCCCCCACAAGTGACCCCATTTTGGAAACTAGACCCCCTAAGGAGCTTATCTAGATCTTTGGTGAGCACTTTGAACCCCAAGTGCTTCACACAAGTTTATAATGCCCGAGCATGAAAATAAAAAATCCTATTTTTTTTCCCACAAAAATTATCTTTTAGTCACTAATTTTTTTTTTCCCAAGGGTAACAGGAGAAATTGGACCACAAAAGTTGATGTCCAATTTGTCCTGAGTACGCTGATACCCCATATGTGGGGGGAACCACTGTTTGGGCGCACAGCAGAGCTCGGAATGGAAGGAGCACCATTTGACTTTTTCCAAACAAAATTGGCTGGAATTGAGATTGGACGCCATGTTGCATTTGGAGAGCCTCTGATGTGCCTAAACAGTGGAAACCCCCCACAAGTGACCCCATTTGGGAAACTAGACCCCTAAGGAACTTATCTAGATCTTTGGTGAGCAATTTGAACCCCAAAGTGCTTCACACAAGTTTATAACGTAGAGCCGTAAAATTAAAAAATCATATTTTTTCCCACAAAATTATCTTTTCACCCCAATTTTTATTTTCCCAAGGGTATCAAGACTCCAAAAATTATTGTGCAATTTGTCCTGAGTATGCTGATACCCATATGTGGGGGTAAACCACTGTTTAGGTGCATGGCAGAGTTTGGAAGGGAAGGAGCGCCGTTCGACTTTTTCAACACAGAATTGGCTGGATGCCATGTCGTGTTTGGAGAGCTCCTGATCTGCCTAAACAGTGGAAACCCCCAACAAATGACACCATTTTGGAAACTAGACCCCTCAAGGAACTTATCTAGATGTGTGGTGAGCACTTTGAACCCCGAAGTGCTTCATAGAAGTTTATAACGTACAGCTGTAAAATAAAAATCTTTTTTTTTTTTTTACAAAAATGATTTTTTCGTCCCCAATATTTTATTTTCACAAGGGTAACAGGAGAAATTGGACCCGAAAAGTTGTTGTCCAATTTGTCCTGAGTACGCTGATACCCAATATGTGGGAGAAAACTACTGTATGGGCACACGTCGGGGCTCGGAAGGGAAGTAGTGACATTTTGGATTGCAGACTTTGATGGAATGGTCTGGGGGCGTCATGTCGCATTTGGAGAGCCCCTGATGCACCTAAACAGTGGAAAACCCCCACAAGTGACCCTATTTTGGAAAATAGACCCCACAAGGAACTTATCTAGATGTGTGGTGAGCACTTTGAACCCCCAAGTGCTTCACAGAAGTTTATAACTACAGCCATAAAAATAATTTTTTTTTTTTTTTTTACAAAAATGATTTTTTCGCCCCCAATATTTTATTTTCACAAGGGTAACAGGAGAAATTGGACCCCAAAAGTTGTTGTCCAATTTGTCATGAGTACGCTGATACCCAATATATGGGAGAAAACTACTGTATGGGTACACGTTGGGGCTCGGAAGGGAAGTAGTGACGTTTTGGATTGCAGACTTTGATGGAATGGTCTGGGGGCGTCATGTCGCATTTGGAGAGCCCCTGATGCGCCTAAACAGTGGAAACCCCCCACAAGTGACCCCATTTTGGAAAATAGACCCCACAAGGAACTTATCTAGATGTGTGGTGAGCACTATGAAGCCCCACGTGCTTCACAGAAGTTTATAACGTACAGTCGTAAAAACAAAAAAATCATTTTTTTTTAAAAAAAATTATATTTTTACCCCCAGTTTTTATTTTCCAAGGGTAACAGAAGAAATAGGACAAATTGCACAATAACTCTTGGGGTCCACAGTACGCTGATACCCCATATGCGGGGGTAAACTACTGTTTGGGCGCATGGCAGAGCCCAGAAGTGAAGGAGCACCGTTTGACTTTTTCAATGCAGAATTGGCTGGAATTGAGATCAGACGCCATGTCACATTTGGAGAGCCCCTGATGTGCCTAAACAGCGGAAACCCCCCAATTCTAACTCCAACCCTAACCCCAACACACCCCTAACCCTAGTCCCAACTCTAACCACAAACCTAACCCTAACACACCCATAACCCTAATCCCAACCCTAACCCCAATCCTAACTTTAGTGCCAACCCTAACTTTAGCCGCAACCCTAACCCTAATGGGAAAATGGAAATAAATACTTTTTTTTAATTTTATTATTTTTCCCTAACTAAGGGGGTGATAAAGGGGGTTTGATTTACTATTTATAGCGGGTTTTTATGATTGGCAGCTGTCACGCTAAAAGACGCTTTTTATTGCAAAAAATAGTTTTTGCATCACCACATTTTGAGAGCTATAATTTTTGTATATTTTGTCCCACAGAGTCATGTGAGGTCTTATTTTCTGTGGACGAGTTGACGTTTTTATTGTTACCATTTTTGAGCATGTGACGTTTTTTGATCGCTTTTTATTTCGATTTTTGGGAGGTTAGAATGAACAAAAATCAGCAATTCATGAATTTCTTTTGGGGGGGGCGTTTATACCGTTCCGCATGTGGTAAAATTGATAAAGCAGTTTTATTCTTCGGGTCAGTACGATTACGGCAATACCTCATTTATATCATTTTTTTATGTTTTGGCGCTTTTATAGAATAAAACCAATTTTATATAAAAAATTATTATTTTTGCATCGCTTTATTCTGCGAGCTATAACTTTTTTATTTTTTCGTTGATGATGCTGTATGGCAGCTCGTTTTTTGCGGGACAAGATGACGTTTTCAGCGGTACCATGTTTATTTATATCCGTCTTTTTGATCGCGTGTTATTCCACTTTTTGTTCGGCGGTATGATAATAAAGCATTGATTTTTTGCTTTTTTTTTTTTTTAAGAGGTTCACTAAAGGGGTTAACTAGTGGGACAGTTTTATAGGGGGGTTGTTACGGACGCGGCGATACCAAATATGTGTACTTTTATTGTTTTGTTTTTTTTATTTACAGGAAAAAATGAATTTATTGGGGAATATTTTTTTTTTTTTATGATTTTTTTAAACAATTTTTATTTTTATTTTTTTAACTTTTTTACTTTGTCCCAGGGTGGGACATCACTGTATAGGGTCAGATCGCTGGTGTGACAGTGTGCACAGCACTCTGTCACACCAGCGATCGCTCTGGCATCGCTGCAGGCTTCTCAGTGCCTGCTCTCAGCAGGCACTGAGGAAGCCGCCTCCCTGCAGGACCCCGGCGCCATCTTGGATCCGGGGACCTGGAGGGAGGACGGACCCTCGGAACAGCGCGACACATCGCGCTGCTCTGAGGGTCTCAGGGGAGCGCGCAGCGAGCCCCCTCCCTGCGCGATCCTCCCCTGTGCCCCCGGTACACCGCGATCATGTTTGATCGCGGTGTGCCAGGGGTTAATGTGCCGGGAGCGGTCCGTGACCGCTCCTGACACATAGTGCCGAGTGTCAGCTGTGATAATCAGCTGACACCCGGCCGCGATCAGCTGCGCTCCCTCCGGGAGCGCGTCCGATCGCTGGGACGTACTATCCCGTCCATGGTCATACGGGCCCAGGTACCATGGACGGGATAGTACGTCGGATGGCAGTAAGGGCTTAATCAGCAGGCACCCGCGATAGCCCGGCAGCTGCTGGAAGCCGGCGGCTATGGCTGAAACTGTGCACGCTATAAGAGAAATGAATACTCATTGCCAGTACAGTGAATATTCATTTCTCTTTAGCAGTGGGCACAGAAGTTAGCCGCAGCAGCTGGCTCCTGCCTCCTGTGACCCGCTTCTTAGCCACTCCCTCTCCCCCACCGTCTTCTAGCCCTGAGGAGATGGTGCGTGTGCCCAGCTGCAAAAAACGTTTGACTGCTGTGCTTGCCAGCAAGGGTTTTGCCAGCAAGAATTAATTCTTGTTTGCCAGAGGGATCAAATATTTATTTCTCAAAATACAATTAAATTTATATAATTTATACAATGTGATTTTCTGGATTTTATTTTTGATATTCTATCTCTCAATGTTAAAATTAACCTACCCTTAAAATTATAGACTGTTCATGTCTTTGTCAGTGGGCAAACTTACAAAATCAGCAAGAGATCAAATAATTATTTCCTTCACGGTATTTGTATTTTGTATCTAACCCCTTATGTACAGCACCATGGAATCAGTGGTGCTATATAAGTAAGCAATAATAATAATAAAAATAATAGTGTGCGACGTGACACATGCTGGAACTCCACAGTATATATGTTGGCAAGGCTTTGTGTGAAGAAGAGAGCAGTAATTGAATACCAGCTGCAACATGCTCATCAGTATTCCGGTCAGCCTTCGCACATAACAACGGACAAGTGGGCTTGGATGTCTGATATCTGTGAGGTTCTACAAAAATTAGAGGAATCAACCAAGATGGTGAGCAGTGAAGATGCCATAATCAGCATAACCATCTCAATTGTCACGAATAAGCTGTCGAGTGACTCGGGACTAGGGGCTACTTTCCTGTCACTACCACTAGGGGGTGCCCTAGCTCGCCCTATTTCCCGGCATACTTCTGAAGGTGAAGATGCCGGGGCTGCCACCCTTGCCTTATCTTCTGAGCTAGTCCTCCATCTGTTCCCCACCCAGGGAAATGGGTTGCTACTGTGTACCGCAGTACACCAACCTGATAAACAAGGCAATACAAACAAGGGTAACTGAAAATAGCTAGCATATAAATATTTACTCACATATAACAGAGGAATGCACTGGGGAGTGGAGGATGGGGAAAAAACAAAGTAAAAGGAAGTGAATTATCACACTTACAAACCACGCAACAGTCATAGATAACTCCTTCAAAACTCCTCATATGAACACCTCTCCTTCTAAGCCATGCAGCAAAAGCTAGCTCTGATGTGGGTTTGATTCAGACAGATTATAAAGAGGATGGGATGGCTAACTGAGCTCAGCTGAGAGGTCTGAGTTTCCAACATGGCCGATTAACCCCTGTTCTTTCAAAAGAAATAAACACCATTGAAAAGAAGGTGAAGTGCTTCTTCTCAGTGCAGGAGTAGGAGCAATCAAACGATGCGGTCTTCTGGCTCCTCTCTGTTGCGTTAACCCCATGACATCCCTTCTGTGTCTGCTCAAACATTTGCTTTGCTGCTCACAATTAAAGAAGAAGCTTTGCATTTGGACTTGGTGGAGATGAAGGAAGAATGTACACAGGCTTGTAGTACCCAGCTTAGCCTCATCTTCTGAGCTCAGATTGGGGGATAATGAGGAGGAAATGGTTTCTTGCACTACAGAGGGTACTACTCACCAGCAATATCTCTTCTAATCAGTGTGGATGGGCTGAAGAGGAGGAGAGAGAGGAGGAGGAAATGGAGAATCATCCTGTTGGAAGTCTGGTACACATGGCTGACTTTATGTCCTTCTGCCTTTCTCATGACCCTCACATTATACACATTTTGACAAACACTGATTATTGGTTGCTTACCTTTCTTGACCCACCCACACTACAAGGAGAACTTTCTATCTTTCCTTCCTTTGGCGATGAGGGCTAGTAAAATGGTGCAATACCAGAAGGCCCTAGACGAAAAATTAGTAAAAAAAAATCCTATCTGACAACGCTGGCAGCAGAGGTCATAGATCGTTAGGCAATCAAGTAGTAGAGACGATGGAGACACACATCAAATCCAACAGGCACGGAAACACTATCAAAGGTCTGGGACAGTTTCTTTAGGCCCTCCCAGTGCCCAGGCCCTGATGCACAGGGTAGTCTGACAAGGAGGGAAACGTTTTTGAAGATGGTGAAGGATTACCTAGCCGACTGTACCGTCGTTCCCCGTGATTCCTCTGTGCCGTACAACTATTGGGTAGCCAAGCTGGACACATGGCATAAACGTTCCCTCCATGCCTTGGAGGTGCTCGCCTGCCCTGCCCCTAGTGTTTTGTCGGTGGGCTTTTAGTGCTGCCGATTGCATAATAATTGATAGGCTTATCTGCCTTTCAACTGAAAAAGGTGACAGGTTGACTCTTATCAAAATGAACAAGGTCTGGATGGGCCAAGACTTAACCCCATTAGATAACAGCAGCGGAACATAAAGCCAATATGATGTCATCATTTGGTATATATTACATATGGTGTCATCAGGTATTCCACACTCAAAATCTTTATAGGGTCATCAGGTGGCCCTCACTCAAAATCTTTATACGATCATCAGGCTGGCCTCACTCAAAATCTTTATTGGGTCATATGGCGGCAGATGTGTGGCCCAGCTATGTAAGGCACACATAAAATCCAGGAGAGTGCACAGGAAGGTAACCGTAAAAGCTTGTTATCTATTCACGTCACTCACCCTTTCAGACACACCCACCAGGGGTATAGGAGGGGGTGACACGTAGCAGAGTGCAGTCTGTTTCCTGTCTGAGAAGAGCTCAGGTCAGTCAGTTCCCTGTCTTCAGACAGTGCAGTTCAGTGCCAGTGGAGTCTGGACTTGGAGGGAGAGGAGAGAGGACTGAATCCTCGCAGAGCTAGCGTAGCTCACCTGACAAAGAAGTGGAGGCTAGTACGGGTGAAGTGAATCATCCTAGCCTAGTCAGAGCTACCCTTAATCAGTACCTCAACAGAAGCTGAAACAAGGAGGATACTGAGAGCTGCTCAGCGAGCTCTGGAGAAAGCTGACATTACCATCGAAGCTACAAGTGTTTATGCTAAGAGCGAGAGCAGGGCGAAGGGCATAGTGGAGAAGACAGAGAGAAGTGCTTCAGGTATTGGATTGCCTGCACTAAATTGCCGGACACCGGAGTCCGAGGCGTTGCTAGTGTTTCAAACATAGTAACAAGAAAAACGGAGGTATCTGGACTACAGGTCGCAGAGAGCAGCCCTAAGTGTCGATACGTAATCGGAGTCAGGAGGGACAGGGACTTTTAGCAGGGCCCTGCATAGAAGGACTCTGTTCTCACCACTCAGAAGGCTCCACCACAACGTCGGCCGGGCTTGTCAGTTATTGAGAAAGCTGGAGATAACAGAGTTAACTTTGCTTCAGGCAAGTGGACTCACATACATATTGAAGTAAAGGAGGCCTCTAACCTGCTCAGCGGTTACCCGAATGTGCATTCTCCACCCCGACCAGCTCCCCGGGATTTTGCTGAAACACCTTCAAGTAAAAGGTATGAAAAGAAGCTGCATTGTGTGTGACTGAATTCTTATCTACACCGTGCATCATCACCATAGACTTCCAGGGACCAGTCTCACCTGTGGGAGACTTACCACCCAGCTGCCCCATAACATCCCCTGTGAAGATCCTAATAGCAGCGCTGGTACAATTGACCAGATACCACAGGTGGCGTCACGAACTACCTATCCTAATAATCCCCTGTAAATATCCCCATCGCTTGACTGCCAGGGCCACGGACCGAGTCCCGCTGCCAGTGACATCTCCCATAGAAATCTATGGGCTCGGCTCCGAGTACCCCATAGCCCTGGTATCCACAATTGTGGTGCGAGTCATCTAAAAAACTTGGCGTCACGAACAGGATGAGAAGCTTGCAATTGTGAGTCCTGTGTGCCTATATTGACTGTTTGGTGAAAAAGACTGTTTGCTGTGTTTGGCGCCATAATACCGCCATCTTTACCACAATATTCGCGCCCTCAGGCGCTGGTGAAGAAGGGAGGCGTACCTGAAAGAAAAGCGCGCTGTTGCCTGGCCCCGCCCCCAACTCTGACGCGGCGGCAGGTCTGTGAAACAGGAAGTGAACGCTCTGGCATCAGAGCGACAGCGACAAAGGTCCTGTCTCCACCGCTGTGCCTGCGACGCTGCAGCCTGTGAAAGAGGTAGGCTCAGATTAACCAAGGGAGCATCAATATGTCACAGCAACCAGCAGACGGAGCGGCCCCCGCCGGTGGCCCCAATAGTCCACCGCTTGGCGATGTAGCGCGGGATGGAGGGGCAGGCCCCTCACCTAGTCCGGTGGTCCCGCTCATGCCGCTAACGCTCCCATACATGCCTGGAGCGAAGTGGCTTCCCCAGTACAGCGGCGAGCCTGACACCCTGCCAGGGTTTAAAAGGAAAATATGTAGTATTTTGGATATGTACTCCATGGCTGAAAAGCAAAAAGCTGCTGTGGTAATAGGACAGTTAGCTGGTGCGGCTGAGAGAGAAGTAGAGACTTGGCCCATTGCAGACCAGGAGTCGGTACCTGCGATTCTCTTAAAGCTACAAGCCATCTTTGAGGACCGCACAGAAACGGATCTCCGGATGGCATTTTATCAGTGCTTCCAGAGACCGGGTGACAGTATTAGGGACTACGCCTGCCGACTACAGGGGGCCCTGCGAGCTCTTAAACAGGCTAACCCCACAAGTCCCATTGATGAGAGCCAAATGTTGAAAGAGCAATTCGTGCGGGGACTGAGGTCTCCAGCGGAAGGCAGGACTGTAAACTGGTGGTCCTTAGATCATCCAGATGCCACTTTTGATGCCCTAAAGGACATGGCAATAAAAGGACTGCGACCCTTGGAAAAGCCAGAGGTGGCAAATCGGTATCACCCGGGTGAAGCCCCTCTAAAGCCGGCAGTACCCACCTTTTCCCCGCAGATGGCAGAAGCTAAAACGCAGGTGGCGCCCCCTAGTGAGTTGGAATGTCTGCGCTCCGAAGTGCGCCAGCTGACTAAGAACTTGGCCACTGTAATGGATGCCCTGCAACTGCGGAAAGAGGAAGGAGGAAAGATCCTACTTGCCGACTGTCCGGAGGATGTCCCTTGGATGAACCGGAGGAAATGGAGGACGTCGCCTCACCGGAGGAGGACCACGCCACCCCCAGGAGCGACTCCTGATCAACACCATCCTCGCCGAGAGATCATCTGCTACCGCTGCAACCAAAAAGGTCATATGGCTCAGCAATGTCCTTTAAACGAGCCGATCCTGGGTCAGAGGGCCAACACCCAGGAGTAGACTCACCAGGCCCCTTAGACTGGAACCGCAGGTTCGTGGGTGGACGGCCCTACCTGTCCATGATTCTGGACGGGATTGCAATCCCTGCACTGCTGGACACGGGATCTCAGGTGACCATCATACCTGACGTCCTTTACAATAAATTTTGGTCCATGGACAGTCTCCAGCCCCCGAGCCCTGACTTGACAGTGTACGCCACCAATGGTCTCCCTGTTGAAATAATTGGAGCCAAAAACGTAAACGTAAAAGTGGGCAGGGTGGAGCTGAAGGATCAGGGACTTTTAGTGGTAAAGACTGTAAATGAGGAGAATGCCTTAAATGTGATACTAGGTACTAACGTTATCAGTAACTGTCTGGGAGAAGTTGTGTTTTTGCTCCAACAGCTCGCTGAAATTGCCAGGCCAAAGCAGAAGGGAGTGATCCAGAGGGAGATCCGGGCCCTGATGTGCCAGCAGCAAACGAAGCTTACAGATGGTGAAATCGGTAATGTACGGGTCACAGACTCGAATCCCATTGTAATACCCCCAATGAGTGAAATGTTAATATGGTGCAGAGCAGCCATAGGTCTGAGAGGACAGAACTACCAAGCAGTAGTAGAACCTCATCGCTCAGAACACAGACCTACACTCATGATTGCTAGAGGGGTAGTGGAAGTAATAAATGGGAGAGTACCAGTACGACTTCTCAACTGGGGGGACGATGAAGTAAATTTGCCACGTTATGCTACAGTTGCTAAATTATATGCCGTAGATAACAATTCTATCCTCACAACCGAGTCCTTAGCCTCCCGCCAACCAGCGGAGGATAATGATCCGGCAACCCCGGTAGCGGAATGGTGTCAGCAGCTTCGTATTGGGACAGACACCACTTCCGTCCACCAGAAACAGGGGGTACTACGGGTGGTACAAGAGTACGCACAAGTATTTAGCAAACACCCACTTGACTTTGGGACAATTAAGGGAGTACAGCATCATATCCCTACAGGCAGTCATCCTCCCATCAAAGAGCGGTATAGGCCTATACCTCCAGCCCATTATCAGAAAGCTAAGGAGATGCTGCGTGACATGAAGAAAGCCGGGGTGATAAGGGATAGTTGTAGCCCTGGGCAGCACCTCTAGTTCTAGTTAAGAAAAAGGATGGTAGCATGCGAATGTGTGTAGATTATAGGCAAGTAAATCGTATAACACATAAAGATGCATACCCATTACCACGCATAGAGGAATCCTTAGCTGCTCTGAAAACGGCTAACTACTTTTCTACCCTCGACCTTACTAGTGGGTACTGGCAAGTAGCTGTGGCTGAGGAGGATCGGGAAAAGACTGCTTTCACCACCCCAATGGGACTCTGCGAGTTTGACAGAATGCCGTTTGGCCTCAGGAGTGCCCCAGGGACATTCCAGAGAGTGATGGAGAGCTGCCTGGGACATCTCAACTTTGAAACTGTGCTGCTGTACCTGGACGACGTAATCGTGTACTCCAAGACATATGAAGATCATCTGAAGCACCTGGCAGAGGTATTCGAGTCACTGTCCAAGTATGGGATGAAACTGAAGCCCTCTAAATGCCATCTGCTCAAACGGAAGGTACAGTACTTGGGACATATTGTCAGTTCCGAAGGAGTAGCGCCGGACCCCGAGAAGGTCACAGCCATCCAGAAATGGCCGGAGCCGAAGAATCTAAAGGAGGTGCGACAGTTCTTGGGACTAACAGGTTACTACAGGAGGTTTGTAAAAGATTACACTAAGAAGGCGGCGCCTTTACAGGACCTCCTGGTCGGACAACCTCTCAAGAGCAGAAACCCTCCATTCAATTGGGATAAAGAACAAGCTGAGGCATTCAAAGAGATGAAAGAGATTCTGACAGGCGATGAAATCTTAGCCTACCCAGATTACAGCCAACCGTTTCTGCTATACACAGATGCCAGTAACGAAGGATTAGGAGCTGTCCTCAGTCAGAAGCAGAATGGCCAAGAAAAAGTCATCGCATATGCCAGCAGAAAGCTCAGGCCAACTGAGAGGAATCCGGAAAACTATAGCAGCTTTAAACTGGAGTTTCTGGCGCTGGTCTGGGCCATTACTGAAAGATTTAAACATTATCTTGCCTCCAACAAGTTCACTGCATACACAGACAACAACCCCTTGACGCACCTTGAAACAGCCAAGCTGGGAGCCATGGAGCAACGTTGGATGGCTCGGTTGTCAAACTATCAGTTTACCATCAAGTACAGAGCGGGCCGTAAAAATGCTAACGCGGACGCCTTGTCCAGAATGCCGCATGAATCTGACACGGAGGAAGAATCAGACGATCTGGAAGAAATTGAGCTACCTGCGTTCCACCGAAATGGATGGTCCAAGAGCAACGAGTCTACAGAAAGCGGTGTGGTGAGATGTTGAACCCTTTACCTCATCACAGCTGGAAGGAGACTCAGGACAGCGATCCAGTGGTCAGCCGTGTCAAGGAGCTGATAAGACAGGAAGGTTCCTCCTTGGAGAAAGACGCACCCATACCAGCAAAGCTCCTGTGGAATGAGAGAAGCCGGTTGTTCATATACCGTGAGAAGTTGTGCAGGAGATACGTCGACCCAAGGACCCATGAAATGGTTTGGCAGATAGTGGTCCCCAAAGCAGACATCCAAATGGTGTTAGAAGCTTACCACGATCAAGCAGGACACTTTGGCTGGAAAAAGCTGGAGACTCTGTTGAGGTGTCGGTTCTACTGGGTAGGGATGCGCAGCTCCATCGAGAAGTGGTGCCGGAATTGTGGACCCTGTGGACTCAGACGAAAAGACTATCATAGTCAGAGAGCACCCCTGCAGCCTATCCGGACGACTCGTCCCTTGGAGATTGTGGCATTGGATCACGTCAAGTTGTCCCCAAGCAGGTCAGGATACTCGTATGCCCTGACCATGGTGGATCACTATTCCAAATTTCTGGTGGTCGCCCCTGTCAAAGATCTGACAGCAGAGACAGCAGCCAAGGTCTTCCAAGCAAGTTTCTGCAGACCACACGGATATCCAGAGCAGGTACTGACTGATCGAGGTCCTGCATTTGAAGCGGAACTGTTTCAGGAATTCTGTCGGTTGTATGGATGTAAGAAGATCAGAACGACCCCGTACAACCCTCAGACCAATGGTCTTTGTGAAAAGATGAATCACATTGTCATGGATTTACTGAAAACTGTACCACTGGAAGAAAGAAATCGGTGGCCAGACTTGTTACCTGACCTGGTTGACTTGTACAACCACATACCAGTAAGTTCCACCAACTGCACTCCAGCCTACCTTATGAGAGCAAGGCCAGGAAGATTGCCAATGGATTTGGAACTGGGTGTGGTAGAACCAGAGGCTGATGACAGTGCTGAAGATTGGGACACAACTCGACAGGAACAGTACAAGAGAGTACAAGCCTGCGTAGAAGACAGTCTCAACAAAGTAAGAGAAAAACAAGAGAAGAACTATAACAAAAATGCCCCCGCTAAGCCTTTAATGCCTGGAGAAACTGTGCTAAAAAGAAAAAGAAGAACGCACAAGTTGGATGATCAGTGGGAACAGGAGCCATATGTCGTGCAAAATTCCAATTTTGATAACAGAAAGGTCTGTACCATCAGCAAGGATGGAGGAAGAACGACTGCAACTGTGTCTAGAGATCATTTAAAGTTGTGTCTGTCATGGAAATATATATGTATTCCATATATTCAAAGTATATTCACATATATGTATTCACAGTTCACAGTTAGATAGATCTCACTTGCTAAAAAAACCCTGTGCTCACATATTTCTAGGCCAGATATAATCAGTCGTTTTAAAGAAATCTGGCCTTCATAAGACCTTCGTAAAGGAACAAATGCATGAAGTACAAAATGTCCTATTAGATATCTGTTGTTTACATTATAGTTATGCAAGGCAACTAGGTCACAAGAATATAAACAATAATTCTGCAACTTCAGCTCTTTTAATCATGATTATCATAATTATCATATTTACACTAGAACAGCCAATAATCTAGCAGCTTTTAATTGTATGTTAATTGACTAACCAGCCCCTTTTTGTAAACGTATAAAACCTTGAATGAATAATAAATGTATGTCTTTGACGAACTGTTATACTGACACTTTCGTGTGGACAGTCCTCATTTCGTTCTGAGCGCTCAAAAAGACATTATATAGAGATTTGGACATGGCAAGCAGCAAACACAGGATATTTTTATCCTAATTAAATTTCCATATCAGTTGGGGCCTGCACGCGGGGCATTGGACGAAACGCACGAGGACTCGGCCGACCGGAGAGACGGGGGTGTTGGCCCTGGCCTTGGCACACGGGACGGAGACTGCAGCTCCATCAGTAAGGTAAGAAAACTTTGTCATCTTACCTGAATGTTCCCTGTGCCTAGTCCTAGCCTACACTTCCAGCCGGTCGGACGTGGTCATCACCGCATTCCCAGGTTGTGTAAAAAGTCCATACCCTTATCCAAAAGCCCTGGGATATAAGCCGAGTTGGTTGCTGCTGTGCTGTATATGTTTCATGTTTTATGTGAACCGGGAGAAAGTTGGAACGGTGACTGTGTTTTTGCTTGCTGATCTCTGGGGCTGTATAGCAAAAGACAATTGCTGCATAAGTTCCCGCAGTAAACTTTCACGCACCGGGAGGCCATCCCAGTCAAATCAGACGTGAAGGGCGGGAGCTTTGTTTTGGATAAGTCCACGCAGATATTCTTCACACATTGGAGGGAGGTTATCCCAAAAAATCCAGTTGTGGAAGCGAGGGCTTTGTTCGGTTAAGTTTCTGCAGTAAACTTTCACGCACTGGGAGGCCATCCCAGTCAAATCAGACGTGAAGGGCAGAAGCTTTGTTTTGGATAAGTTCTCACAATAATTGTCCACGCACTGGGAGGCCATCCCAGTCAAATCAGACGTGGATAGTGAGAATTTTGATGAAGGCTATTGCAGATTACTGTGACCGGCGCACCGGCTACGGTACAGAGCGATAGAACCTTGAGCTTCGCCGCGCTCAGTGCAATTGGTGAGTTATCAGTTACCAGAGCAGCTTGTATGTGTCACAGATCATCAAAAGAGGGATTCGTATTCTCCCGGGTGTCTGTCTCATTGTCTGTATCAGGTACTGTCGCTTTAAATCACATCTCCGTGCGCTCTGTCAGTAACTCATTCAGAGCAGTGTGCTGGCTGCAGCAGCGAGAAAACCCCTTTGACCCCCCTCCTCTGCTAATCACGTTATCAGACATTCTGTTTCTTGGCTTTGATTTTTATTTTTTTAAGCTAGTTTTTTGGCTACAGGTTTTAACGTGAGAATTCTCAGGCATTCAGACTGAACTATATTCATTTTTTGCTATTCTGAGGAATAATAATAATTTTTTTTTTTTTTTTTTTGATACGTGATTTCAGTGGCTATAGAGACAGCAAGCAGAGATATAAGGAAGGGAGGGGGGAAGCAGCCAGCTGACATTCCAGAGATTTTTAATTAGCTGTTTTAGTAACAAGGGTTGTTTTTCAGAGTTTTATGATTAATACGGTAAAGATGTATATCTTCGTACCGTGTTAGCCAGTAGATAGAAAAATATTTCGAGTTGAGAGTCCTCAGTGGTTGATACCTTTTAATGGCTAACTGAAAAGATGGTAACAAATTGCAAGCTTTCGAGACTACTCAGGTCTCTTCATCAGGCTGAACTAATACAAAATCTGAAGAATCACATATTTATACACAAAAACACAGAAAAAATGCAATAGGTAAGACAAGTGACGTGAAGCAGAATAGTCATTATGGCAGAGGGATGAGCATAAATATTGGAACAATTCATAGATAAGGAGAGAAAGTTTTATTACCCTCTGATTGGGGTCTGGTAATGTTTTGTGATGTTTTCACAGGGTATTTGGAGTAAATTCCTTAATTGATGTAATAGGCCATAAAACCATGTGACAAGTTCATTCCAGCATTAAGAGTGTCAAAGGTCATGGATAGAGATGAACACCTTGGTTGCCTTAGAAAGACCTTTTTAAATCAGGGCTACCATCCAAGAACAATTGAAAACCAAATTACAAGAGCCACCAGAATATCAAGGGATCACCTGCTACATTACAAAGCTAAAGAAGAAAATAACCGGGTGCCTTTAGTGGTCACCTACAATCCAAATCTGGAGGTGCTAAGGGAGCTGCACGGAAACTACAACCTTTACTACAAAAAGATGCCCGGTTACAATCCATATTTCCAGACCCCCCACTACTGTGTTTTAGGCAGCCCCCAAATCTAAGAAGCATCATTGTCAGAAGTTCCCTGTCCTCCCCAACAGCTGCAGGAACCTTGCCTTGCAATCAGAAGAAATGCAAACCTGTCCATTTATAATGACCACGGACAAGATAAAGATCCCCAACTCACATCAGGATTACAAGATACCAGGTACTTTCAGCTGCATCACATCTAATGTTGTGTACCTAATTATATGTACTAAATGTCCAACTGGGGTCTGTATGTGGGGGAGACCGGGCAAAAACTGAGAACAAGGATGAATTCTCATCGCCACGCAATAAGAGAAAAAAGAATGGATCTACCTGTGGCAAAACATTTTTGCTCCCCTGATCATAGCATGTCAGATATGAAAATACTGGTACTAAGAAGCAGATTCACATCTCAGAGGCAGAGAAGAATTTGCGAATACAAATTGATGGTGACCTTTGACACTCTTAATGCTGGAATGAACCTCACATGGTTTTATGGCCTATTACATCAATTAAGGAATTTACTCCAAATACCCTGTGAAAACATCACAAAACATTACCAGACCCCAATCAGAGGGTAATAAAACTTTCTCTCCTTATCTATGAATTGTTCCAATATTTATGCTCATCCCTCTGCATAATGACTATTCTGCTTCACGTCACTTGTCTTACCTATTGCATTTTTTCTGTGTTTTTGTGTATAAATATGTGATTCTTCAGATTTTGTATTAGTTCAGCTGATGAAGAGACCTGAGTAGTCTCGAAAGCTTGCAATTTGTTACCATCTTTTCAGTTAGCCATTAAAAGGTATCAACCACTGAGGACTTCAACTCTAAATATGATTAATACGGTTTTTCTTTTCTCCCCTTTTTGGTGAATTTATTTTTTTTATGTTTACTTTTTCTAGAATTTTTTACTAAATCTAACTTTTGTTTTTAAAATTTTTCTTTTAAGTACATTTTTAAATGATTTTGGAGAGATTTTTTCTCTAAGCAATTTATTTTAGAGCTTTATTTCTCCAGCCATTTTTTTTTCTACAAGCTTGCTTTAGAACAAGGTCACATAGATAAGGAGAATTACAGGCTGTGGGAGAGAGCAGACACAAACTACGCAGTGGTCTGAGCAGCCCCTCCCGTCGGGCATTCGGCGAGGAAATTTTTTTTTTTTTTTTACTTAAAAATGGGGAACAAGATGGGCAAGCAGGAGAGTCTTATGCTCCCTGGAAAGAAAACTGCCCCCCAGCTGGTAGCTGAACAAGAAGGAGTAAAGTATGTAAAAAATTACAGACAGCTCATGAAAGTGTGTGAAATCCATAAGAAGGGCAGACTCCAAGCTGCGGAATGGCAGGATGTATTGAAAAATAGAAAAGGGAAGCTAGTAGATTCAAAATTGCTGACTGATGCAAATGCATGGTACAAAGTGGCAGTAAACTTGCATCGTTTAGGAAGTCCAGAAAGATATGTGAACAAGCCAGGATATGATATTTATGTGTACAAGATAGAGAAAGATGCTAAGCCATCACCACCCCCATATGGTGAAGGGAAATATTGGACATGTTCAGTCTGTTCTCAACAGAATCCATGGTACAGGGACACTTGTGTAGCATGCGGTGCCCCCCACCTCTCCTAGTCATTATATCAGGAGAAGAAAGTGCAAATCTCCCTACACAAAACGCTACATGTAGCCCCAGACACAACAGTCCACTGCTAGGGCTTCACAGGGGAGTGGTATAGCTACAGGGCTGCTAGCATGGAACCATGACACTGATCCACCGCAGCCTCAGCAAGGAAGTGGGAAATCCCCATGCAGCAAGACAACTTTAAAGCCCAAATCTCACCCAGTGTATGCACCAAGTACACCATGTCACTTCTTATCTGATGAAGATGAAGATGCAACGTCACACATGCTGCCCAATACTAGGGAAGAAAACACACAAGCACCAATAGAGCAGGGACAGGTAGAGGCACCATCCTATGAGCCCTTCATCCCAAGCCAGGTGATCAGTATGCTGCCAGACCCAGGGATACACCCCATGCCATTTTGCCAAAAAATGCAGCAGATCCAGCGAACGTATACAGCAGCCTGGATTGATCTCTGGACCGAAATGGAAATAAAAGCAGGTGATGCATTCTGGTCAATTATGAGAGAACACTTCAAGCATCCAGCAGAGTTAGATTCGTATGCCTGGGAGACAGGACCTAAGCTAATTGAGCAACTCAGAGAATGGGCCAAAAGCAGACTGACAGGACAAACTCTCAGCCTACATGTCATGAGTCAAGACAAGACAGAGTCTGTGGAGAAGTTCCATGGCAGAGTGATGCAAGTGTTTCAAGATTTGGGCCTCATTACCCATGATCAGACACACAGACGGATGTTGGCACAGGCGTTTGTGCATGGACTGAGAGAACCAATCAGGAAACCACTGGTAGCAGCCAGGCCTGAGTACACGTCAATAGCAATGGACACCCTGCTCACAGTAGCAAAAAGGATTGAGTCCCGCCGGGACAGAAGGAATGTCAAGTGTTACAACTGTGGCAAGCTTGGCCATTACCAGAACCGCTGCAGAGAACCCTACGACCCACCACTTTGTCTAGAGAAGCAAGCCAAGGAAGAAACACAGAAAGCAGTGAAGAACCCCGTCCATAGGACAAGAGCACACCAAGTCCACAAGGAACCCCACCAGTGGGACCAATATCCTGAGAGTGGATGGCGTAGTCATATCTTTTCTTGTGGAACTCCGCAACCTCACCTACCTATCAGAATCTTCTGCTTCCTGCATGGGAATTGATGGTCAAGTCAGATATTTCCAGATTATGAAGCCCCTGAGCGTGTGGACTCAGCCAGAATACTCCATCATGTCCCAGTTTGTTGTGTAAAAAACCTGCACCCTCAACCTATTGGGAGTGGACCTACTGCAGAAGCTGAAAGCGACCAGAGTGTTCCAGGAAGATGGGACCATGAAACTTTCTTCACCCCTGACCCAAGAAGAAACAGGTACCTCAAACAACCACACTGCAGACCTATCACAGGAGGTGCTGGACATAGTACCAGAAAAGCCACTCCATCACCCAGAGTCAAGATGTCTCTGACCAACTGAAGGTCTAAGTGAACTCGCCTAAGAAGACGGCCTGAGAACTTTGACATTGGCCAGGATATTCAACTCAAGAAGGACTCTTCTCGCTTCATGGAATGGCAACACCTCATCCAGCTCTAACGCCAGAGGTTCATCTTTTGCAAGCACCAGGAGGTGCCCCCTGCAATCAACCAGTTCACCCAGGCCCTAGACCGGAAAAAGGCCACTCAGCTCTTCAAACTTGTGCACAAATACTGACCTGAGATCGAGCTGGAGAAAAAGAAACTACTGATGGCCCGTGCTGAGAAAAAAGCAGCCGTTCAAGGAGACGTCCCAACAAGAAGACCCCCTGTGACCAGAGCAGGTGCTAACACAGTGACTGTCTTGGTGGAGAACAAGAAAGCCAGCTGGTCGTCATCTCTCATGATGTGGATCCTAGTAGACGGCTTGTTTTCCCGCCAGCTCTGCACCAGCAGATGGGAGTCCCCTGCCGCATACTGAAGGACAAGGCCAAACTGGGCTGCCTCGCCCATCGGAATCAATCCCAGCTTTCCACAGTGAAGAAAAATATTGTAAACCCCACTGAGTTCAGAATGGTGTAAGGCCTGGAGGCCGCGAAAGAGGCTACGGTATTTGAAACCCCAACAGTGCTGAACCATCACACTCTGCTCTCAAGAGTCCCAGTCACCGCAACGGTATTCACGGTGATCAACCTGGCCAGTACCTTCTTCAGTGTTTCCCCTCCACCTGGAGGCCTGCTTTCACGCACCAGTGCAGTGCATATGGACAATGTTGCCTCAAGGTGCTCAAAACAAGCCCTTTAAGTTTCACCAAGACAATGTCCTCCATCCTCATCAACTGGATTGCAGAATATGCAAGAGTCACTCTTCTACAACACGTGGATGACTTCCTCTTTTGTGTGGTTGACATCGACACCTGCACAGTCTATTCCTTGTCTCTCCTACTCTACCTGGAAGAACAGCAACGCAAGGTCTGGAAGAACAAAGTCCAGTGATGCCAGAAGCAAGTTACATCCCTGGGACACTGTATTGCCCACCAGACGAAACACATGTCAAAAGACTGGAAGACCACTGTGGAGAAGATGGCTCCCCCAACAACTCCAAGAATGCTGCAGGACTTCCCTGGTCTAGTGTCATATTGCAGAATCTGGATCCCTGATGCCTCAGTCCTAACGCAGCCTCTGTGCGCTTGCATCAACGCAACCCCGCTCCTTCTATCAGACGCAGCCTTCAACCCATTCAGGAGATTGGAAGAACTCCACAGTCTCAGCGCCAATACCAGGCCTACCTGACTATGAAAAGTCTTTCCATCTACCTGATGGAAGAAAGAAGATCATGCTACTGGAGTCCTGGCACGGATTCACGGGGGAAAACAGAGACTTTTAGGCTGCCTCTCAGCCCGCTTGGATCCAGTTGCAAGAAGAGCACCCTCCTGCCTGATGGCAGTATCTGCAGCACACACCCTCCTGGACAAGGTTGCTGAAATCACTCTTGGACAGCCACTGGAAACTCTCACTCCACATGACATCTTGGCAATCTTCAATCAAGCTCAACCAACAGTAATCTCTCCACCGCTAGGCATCTTTGTGGCGCCTCTATTGCCTTTGTCTCATAATGTCACTGTCTCCAGACCTACAGTCCTCAGCCCGGCCACTCTACTCCCACTCCCAAGGGGGGATACTTGGATGGCTCCAGAAGAAGTTTCAACACAGGAAGTGCAGTGACCAGCAATCAAGAAATCCTGTGGTCCAGAAGTCTGTCACCTAGCCTGTCAGCCCAGGAAGCAGAATTGATAGCGCTGACGAAGGCCTGCCAGATGGCAGAAGGCAAGACTGCAAACATCTACACGGACTACAGGTACTCGCATGGCATAGCACACGACTTTGGACCCATCTGGGCTACAAGGGACTTCATCACAGCAAACGGGACAACCGTGAAGCATCATGGAGCCTTCAGGGACCTACTGGGTATACTCCAACTTCCAAAATGGTGGCAATTTGAAAAATCAAAGTGCATGGAAAACTGAAAACAGAAGAGGCATGAGGCAATAACATGGCGGACATGGCAGCCAAAGAAGCAGCCAAAGGAAGACAACATGGAGAAGTGGGAGAGGTCGTAGAGCCGGACGGCTACTACATGATGACTGAAGACAAGAAACCTGACAAAAAGACGTCCTGGGATCTGCTCAAGAAGTTACAAGACCAAGCTCCAAAAGGAAAAGAGCTGAATGCGAAAAAAGCAACACGTGAAGAAGGAAGGCTATCAATAATAGACTTCAAACTCTGCCTACCACAAAGTATGCACCCTATGGTGGTCCAATGGGTAGATGGACCCACATCCACATATCAAAGACACAAATGAATGATCTGATTGGTGCTTACTGTTTCGCTTCAGGGATCTCCACCCTAACAGCCAAACTCACCAGCAGCTGTCTGAACTGCGGCAAATGCAAGCCTGGACGTATGGAAGAAAGACCCCCCTCACCTCATCTGGAAAGACCACTTTACCAGCTTCAAAGGATCCAGATAGACCACATCCAGATATCGCCAAGTGAAGGATTCAAATACGCCATTGTGGTCAAAAGAAGTATTTTCAAGATGAACAGAAGCCTTCCAAGTCAGCAAAGACTACTGCAAAGAAGTTACTTTCGGAAAATAGTGTGCAGATACGGGGTTCCAGAAATGATAGAAAGTGATCAGGGACCCGCATTCACAGCAAATCTGACACACAAGACCCGATTAGCAATAGGGTCAGATTTAGGCCTACACACTCCTTACCACCCCCAGAGCAGCAGGAAGGTAGAAAAACTGAACGAAACACTTAAGAATAGAATGCTGAAAAAATTGCCCAAGAGACACGCAAACCATGGCATGACACACTCCCTATTGCACTGTTTAGCATAAGGCACACTCCCAGAGACCCAGAAAAGCTGTTTCGTGCCTGCATCTTCTGCTAACAGATAAGACATTTTCTTCTTTTAGTTTTTTGGTGCCTGCATTTTGTCCTGCACTTCTGTGGGGGTCTGCCGGGTCCCCTTCAGGGGCTTATGCTCCTCTCAGTTTAGTTCAGCCACTGTTTGTTCATTTGCCTTTTCCAGTTTTTTCAGTGGTTGCTGTTTAGTTTTTGTTACACCAGAGAACTAATTTAGGTGGTAGAGGTCGTGTGATCTCAGGTGTTTTTGTAATTAGTAGAGTTGGTACTTTTCAGGGTTTTTTGGGGTTGCAGTAAGTGCCTTTCCTATCCTCTTCTATCTAGACAGATTGGGCCCCAGCGTTTGCTCATTCTATTTTCTGTCTGTGTCTGTATTTCCTCTTGTCTAACCGCCATTACATGTTTGGGGGCTTCCTATGTTCTTTGGGGATCTGCTCCGGGGCAGATAGCTTTCCTTTTTCTATCTTTAGGTGTAGTTAGCTTCTCAGGCTGTGACGAGGCGTCTAGGACCAACGTAGGAACGCTCCACGGCTGCCTTTAGTTGTGGTGGTTAGTCAGGGTACTGCAATCCCATAGATTCCAACCTCTCTGGTGTATTGCTTTTTTTTTTGCCTGCTCTCCTCAGCTACCAAATCATAACACTTATGTAATTGAATTGGTCAAAAACTAATGTCCATTCTCGAGTTTTTCTCCTCACTGCCAGATTTGATGATCCTGTCCAAGAGCCCCAGATGACATCAACCTCTGTGTAACTAGAGGGAAAGCCTGTTTGAATCCACGTATCGCATTACAAGGAAGCTCCCGTACCAGGAGGGACACCTAAGCCATGAAGGATGTCGTGGATGCTCTGACTGACCAGACAGATGACCAGATGACCTACCTGATGAGTTCAAGGCCAGAGACCAAGTTAAAGCAGGATTTGAGTCACTATTGCCACTAGTAACTATAAAAAAATGTTGATTGGATAAATTACATCTATTATAACCAGCAGAGATTTGTTAACTTCACCATAGATGCTGTAAAAGGTTTGGCAGCACAGTTAGGCCCCACTTCCATTATGGCATTCCAGAATAGAATGGCTTTGGATATGATTCTAGCTGAGAAAGGAGGTGTTTACAAAATGATCAAAGACACCTGTTGCACCTACATCCCAGACAACACTGGCCCAAATGGTAAAGTCACAATGGCAATACAGAAACTTACTGAGTTATCAGAGGAACTGAAACAGAACTCAGGTGTCACTGACCCATGGGATCGATACTTTGGGTGGATGAGTGGGTGGCAGAAAATGTTGGCACAGGTTGGGACAGCCATTATGGAGGTTCTCATTTTTGCATTAATTACTGGTTGCTGTGTAATTCCTTGTATCCGCAGGATAATGGAAAAAACTGTTCAGGAGACAACCAATTTGATGCCACTCACCATCTTGGACCTCGCACCAGTCCGGATAGAACTGCCTGGCTTGACCAGATCTCCGAACTACCTCCAGACTGAGAATACACATCCTTGATGAATCATCCTATCAAATAAGGAGACTATGATTGCAAACACATAAACCCCCGACAGGGACAGTCCTCCTGACCGCCTATTTGCGAAAAGTCTGTATTCGGTGGGGGAGGCATGTACTAGGGGTGTCTCAACTCACCGGCAGCATAAAAGAGTTGCAGCGCTTTGGGCCAGGAGCAGGTTTTTAGGGCAAGTGGTATCTAAGGGGGGACTGTCATGGAAATATATATGTATTCCATATATTCAAAGTATATTCACATATATGTATTCACAGTTCACAGTTAGATAGATCTCACTTGCTAAAAAAACCCTGTGCTCACATATTTCTAGGCCAGATATAATCAGTCGTTTTAAAGAAATCTGGCCTTCATAAGACCTTCGTAAAGGAACAAATGCATGAAGTACAAAATGTCCTATTAGATATCTGTTGTTTACATTATAGTTATGCAAGGCAACTAGGTCACAAGAATATAAACAATAATTCTGCAACTTCAGCTCTTTTAATCATGATTATCATAATTATCATATTTACACTAGAACAGCCAATAATCTAGCAGCTTTTAATTGTATGTTAATTGACTAACCAGCCCCTTTTTGTAAACGTATAAAACCTTGAATGAATAATAAATGTATGTCTTTGATGAACTGTTATACTGACACTTTCGTGTGGACAGTCCTCATTTCGTTCTGAGCGCTCAAAAAGACATTATATAGAGATTTGGACATGGCAAGCAGCAAACACAGGATATTTTTATCCTAATTAAATTTCCATATCATGTCCTGGCCCATTAAAGCTTCGTGAGGAAGAACCTGTTGTCCTTCAGAAAGAAGATGATGAAGCGGTCATACATACGGATTTGGGAGATTTACCTGCGGATTGGCCCAGATTGGGAGACGCTGTAATTATTCCTGTGCTGCAGTTTTATCAACCGCAAGAGGAGTCCCTACATCCAGTCATACCAATTGTGCCAGTGGAGCCAGTTCCAGAAGGACCTGTTCCGGCAGACCCTCAACCATTGGGATCCCAAGCAGCGGAACCTCAAGAAGCAGCACCACAAGAAGTGGAGTCCCTGGTGAAGCTGGTGAAGCAGTACCGCCTTGTCCAGTCACTAGCATGCTTGCCAGGTCCCTAGAGAGGTGGAGTCGTGTCTATAGTTTGCCGTTACGCAGAACAGAAAGGTTAGAGACTACTATACCTGACGCTACCCCACGTAGATCAGAACGTATCACTAAGGGAAAACTACCTATTCGCTATCAGGAGTAGTTCTAGTACACTAGTCTAGCAAGACCCAGACAGGGTTTATTGTCACTGACAAAATGTATAAAGTTTAGTAAGAGAAAATTGCCAATTGCACTTTATGGTCCTTTATGTACGAGAATGTTACATAGTTTACATATTTAAAATAGAATACCCGGCTGGGTACAAAGAAAGAGAATTTGAAAAGTTAAAAAGTAATATGTTGATTGCATAGTTGCATAAGAATATCCTGGTTGGGTAAAGTAAAAGTTAAAGTGAAAGTTAAATTATAATGTGGATTTCTAAAATATATATATGTGATTTAACCCTTCATGGACTGAGAGGCTGTGGACTGCGCCAGCCCAAGAACTTGTCTTTGTAAATAGTTGCGCTTCGGTGCATTATCTTGGTTTTACATGAAACCATTGCTATCCACCTCTGAAGAAAAACCCGTATGGTGGGCCTAGAGCGAGGTCTGCAGTCAGAAGTCCTGCAGCCCACCCAGGACCCACGTGGGAGGTTTTTGGTGCGGGTCCTCCACAAGTATCTTGTATATATGAGAATGTTTGATATTTTTATATTTTGATACTTTTGTATTCTTCATTGTACAAATTGTAACGTTCAAGAAGTCGTACCTCCCGGATGGGAAGAGTTAAAATGTTGTTGTTTAATGCAAAACAAAAATGTTTTTCTTTTTCTCTTTTACAGCCCGGGAGTGCTGTGTTTAACCAAGGGGGGATGTGTGGCCCAGCTATGTAAGGCACACATAAAATCCAGGAGAGTGCACAGGAAGGTAACCGTAAAAGCTTGTTATCTATTCACGTCACTCACCCTTTCAGACACACCCACCAGGGGTATAGGAGGGGGTGACACGTAGCAGAGTGCAGTCTGTTTCCTGTCTGAGAAGAGCTCAGGTCAGTCAGTTCCCTGTCTTCAGACAGTGCAGTTCAGTGCCAGTGGAGTCTGGACTTGGAGGGAGAGGAGAGAGGACTGAATCCTCGCAGAGCTAGCGTAGCTCACCTGACAAAGAAGTGGAGGCTAGTACGGGTGAAGTGAATCATCCTAGCCTAGTCAGAGCTACCCTTAATCAGTACCTCAACAGAAGCTGAAACAAGGAGGATACTGAGAGCTGCTCAGCGAGCTCTGGAGAAAGCTGACATTACCATCGAAGCTACAAGTGTTTATGCTAAGAGCGAGAGCAGGGCGAAGGGCATAGTGGAGAAGACAGAGAGAAGTGCTTCAGGTATTGGATTGCCTGCACTAAATTGCCGGACACCGGAGTCCGAGGCGTTGCTAGTGTTTCAAGCATAGTAACAAGAAAACCGGAGGCATCTGGACTACAGGTCGCAGAGAGCAGCCCTAAGTGTCGATACGTAATCGGGGTCAGGAGGGACAGGGACTTTTAGCAGGGCCCTGCATAGAAGGACTCTGTTCTCACCACTCAGAAGGCTCCACCACAACGTCCGCCGGGCTTGTCAGTTATTGAGAAAGCTGGAGATAACAGAGTTAACTTCGCTTCAGGCAAGTGGACTCACATACATATTGAAGTAAAGGAGGCCTCTAACCTGCTCAGCGGTTACCCGAATGTGCATTCTCCACCCCGACCAGCTCCCCGGGATTTTGCTGAAACACCTTCAAGTAAAAGGTATGAAAAGAAGCTGCATTGTGTGTGACTGAATTCTTATCTACACCCTGCATCATCACCATAGACTTCCAGGGACCAGTCTCACCTGTGGGAGACTTACCACCCAGCTGCCCCATAACGTCCCCTGTGAAGATCCTTATAGCAGCGCTGGTACAATTGACCACATACCACAGGTGGCATCACGAACTACCTATCCTAATAATCCCCTGTAAATATCCCCCATCGCTTGACTGCCAGGGCCACGGACCGAGTCCCACTGCGAGTGACATCTCCCATAGAAATCTATGGGCTCGGCTCCGAGTACCCCATAGCCCTGGTATCCACAATTGTGGTGCGAGTCACACTCACTCAAAATTTTTATAGGGTCATAAGGCGGCCCTCACTCACAATCTTCACAGGGTCATCAGGAGGCCCTCACTCAAAATCTTTATTTGAGCATCAGGCAGCCCTCACTTAAAATCTTTATTGGGTCATCAGGCGGCCCTCAAAATCTTTATGGGGTCATTAGGCAGCTTTCACTTGAAATGTTATAGGGTCATCAGGCTGCCCTCACTCAAAATCTTTATAGGGTAATCCAAGGGCGGACTGGCCATCTGGCATTTCTGGCAAATGCCAGAAGGGTTGGTTCCTGTTGGCTGCTCGATCACCTCAACTCCCTCTTCAGCAGCATGCATGTCAGGCAGCATTAGCTTTCCTTGCGCATACAGTCTGGCTGCACAGCTGAAACTATCAGGAACAGGGGGCGGCGCACTGTACTGTTCTTTGCCTCCCTGTTTTTCTTCCTGCACATCACCTCTAATTACACAGATTTTTCCATCATCTCTCAGACTGATCTAACAAGCCAGCATCATTTAAACATCTTCTTTTTTCCTTCAATACACTTCCAGAAACTCTCTTTAAGGCCTCTTTCACACATCTGTTTTGCGCCTGATGGCGCGCTCCGGCCTTTTTTTGTCAAACCGCATCCAGCGAAATGTAATGCCGGATCCGTTTTTTTTCCATTGAGTAACATTATTGCCTGTCCCTGCGGCGCGTCCGGTTTTTGCCGGATCCGGTGTCTGGTCGCAGTCCGGCGTCTGGCAAAAACGTGGCATGTAACGTTTTTTGTCTCCGGCGAAAAAGCCGGAAGCACCGGATCCGGCGCTTCCGGCTTTTGTTACAATGAAAGTCTATGAACGCCGCAATGCAGCGGATCCGGCAGGAGCCGGATTCGGTGGCCGGATCCAGTTTTTCAATTGATATACCAGCCCACAGCAAACATATAAAAAGCATGCAGTGGGACACTTTCAGACATACCATGCACAAGAGAGCAAGAGCCAACGACGAGGACCATACCTGCAACAGCACCAGCACCAGCATCTTGTTCCGCATCAGCCCTAGCAGCAGATACGGCAATGGAGCGCCAGGACAGCAGACGGTAAATATCACATCCCACCACCCAAAATTTTACCACGCATCTGTCACCACTGCTGCCTGAGCTACTGCAGTGTGTTTGCACCCTGGTACAGTTTCAAAATCATGTTTTTGCTGTGATGGGGTTGGTTCCCCTGGTACTGTATGAAATGTTCATAGTTTTCCACTGATGGGGTGGGTCCCCCTGGTACTGTTTCAAATATGCATATTTTTCAAGTGATAATGTGTATCCCCTGGTACTTTATAATGTGCATGTGTTAAATTGATAATGTGGATCTCCTGGTACTGTAGAATGTATTTTTTTGGCTGTGATGGGGTTGGTCCTCCTGCTACTGTAATAAATGTGCATGTTTCCACAGGGTTGAAGTGTATTCCCTGGTAATGTTTATAATGTGCATGTTTTGCAAGTGATAATGTGCGTCACCATAGTTTTCCTGTGATGAAGTTGTTCCCCCTGGTACTGTATCAAATGTGCATGTTTTAAATTCAAAATGTGGATCTCCTGGTACTGTTTTTTTTTTTTTTTTTGCTGTGATGGGGTTGGTCCTCCTGCTACTGTATGAAATGTGCATGTTTTCCATTCATAATGTGGATCTACTGGTACTGTAGAATGATTTTTTTTTGGCTGTGATGGGGTTGGTCCTCCTGCAACTGTATGAAATGTGCATGTTTCCAGTGTGTTGAAGTGTATCCCCTGGTAATGTTTATAATGTGCATGTTTTGCAAGTGATAATGTGCGTCACCATGGTTTCCCTGTGATGAATTGTTCCCCTGGTACTGTATCAAATGTGCATGTTTTAAATTCAAAATGTGGATCTCCTGGTACTGTATTTATTTTTTTTGGCTGTGATGGGGTTGGTCCTCCTGCTACTGTATGAAATGTGCATGTTTTCCATTCATAATGTAGATCTACTGGTACTGTAGAATGTTTTTTTTGGCTGTGATGGGGTTGGTCCTCCTGCAACTGTATGAAATGTGCATGCTTCCACAGTGTTGAAGTGTATCTCCTGGTAATGTTTATAATGTGCATGTTTTGCAAGTGATAATGTGCGTCACCATGGTTTCCCTGTGATGAAGTTGTTCCCCCTGGTACTGTATAAAATGTGCATGTTTTAAATTCAGAATATGGTACTCCTGGTACTGTATTATTTTTTTTGGCTGTGATGGGGTTGATCCTCCTGCTACTGTTTGAAATGTGCATTATCCATGTGTTGAAGTATCCTTAATGTTTATAATGTCATGTTTTGCAAGTGATAATGTGCGTCACCATGGTTTCCCTGTGATGAAGTTGGTCCCCCTGGTACTGTATCAAGTGTGCATTTTTTTCCAGTGATAGGGTGGGTACCCCTGGTACTGTTTATGGGTCCAATTAATGACGGGATGTTGTGTTCCGTACACCATAAAGCTCACTCCAGCCCATGTTTGACTATTATTTTTTTCAAACAGGGACAATGAATACATATATTCACTGTCCCTTTTTGTCTGTTTATTCCACAGCAGAAGAATTGAAAGAGAGGAGGCGGCAGCAGCAGCAGCAAGGGGAGTTGATATAGTGGAAGCCAGGAGGACAGCCAGCAGAAAGTAAATCTGACATCCAGCATTTCCAAAAATATTTAATCTTTTTTTTTTCTCTTTCAGCCAGGGCCAAGGAATATACATATATTCACTGTTTCTTTTTGTGTCCTTACTCAACAGCAGAAGACGTCAAAGAGAGGCGGCGGCGGCAGCAGCAGCAAGGGGAGAGGAGGATAGATGTGCAGAGAGGACAGCCAGCAGAAAGTAACTATGACATCCCCCATTTCTCTAAAAATTAAATGTTTGTTTTTCTTTCAGCCAGGCCAAGGAATAGTATATTCACTGCCCTTTTTGTGTCCTTACTCAACAGCAGAAGACGTCAAAGAGAGGAGGCGGGCGGCAGCAGCAGCAAGGGGAGAGGAGGATAGACGTGCAGAGAGGACAGCCAGCAGAAAGTAAATATGACATCCCCCATTTCCCTAAAAATTCAATGTTTGTTTTTCTCTTTCAGCCGCGGCCAAGGAATATACATATATTCACTGGCCCTTTTTGTGTCTTTCTTCCACAGCAGAGACCGTCAAACAGCTGCAGCAGCAGCCGCACTGGCGGCTTTAGCGGAGGAAGCGGCAGCAGCTCCCTCCGAGTCAGTGGAGCTGCAGGGTGATGTTGACACATCTTCTTCTGGGAGCCCTCCTTCCCATCGTCAGCAATTGGCGGTAAAAATATCTTAATTTTTTTTTCCTCCACAATCCATCTGTGGGATATATGTATTGATTGTCTTTTTTTAATAACAGGAATCGCAAGATGAGGAGGAGCTCCCAGAGGAAGAAGGACGGGGTGGAGAGATACCCGCAGTGGGCTCACAATTCGTAAGTATCCTGCATCAATCGCATAAACCAGGGTGGAAAAAAATCAATGATTTTTTTAAAAAAATCAAAAAAATCGGATTTTTTTGATTTAAATCGATTTTTTTGATTAATCGATTTTTTTCAATAAACTGCTTTTTGAGGAAAATATTTTACCATCCAAAGGTTCTTCCATCATGAGATAAAGCTGAGTTGTTTAACTCGTAGAATAAAGGCTGTATATGTGTAACATTCACAATGCCATGCTCTTCCAGAGGTTTCTGTAGGATTAGTGGGCAGTTTCTCTCCTATATTATCACAGACGCTCGCTTTACTTACGCAGTTCTCAAAACTGAATTTGACTCCGCAGAGATCCCAGCCTCTTCTTCACGGCAAAAATGTTACAACATGTCATGAACAGAGTTGAGAAAAAGACCTTAATCCTATTGTTCTACAAACCTATGAATACAGAATCAACCCCTTCAGTGCCAAGTCCAAGAAGTTAGACAATATGTTTCTGATTGTTTGGAGTGGAATAGATCTGCACAACACAAGAAGAATGTGAATCTAAGTGTGAGGAGGAGGAAGGGCAAGCAGACAAGAAAATGAAAGTGAAACTTTGAGCATAATACTGCAGCATAGCCACAGACAGACAAGTCTGGATCTGTTTGTGTGTACGATCTGAGGTTTATTACATTCTTTCCTTATAATGGCAGCAGGCCGTAAAGAGACCCAGTTTGGGAATATTTTAATGAAGCTCCTTCGCCTATCGGTAAGGCAGGCATGCGTGCAAAATGCAAACGATGCAACAAAGAGATGCAAGGCCTGGTGGCGCGAATGAGGCAACATCATGAGAAGTACGGTGATGAAGATGACCAAAGAAAGACTTCTGAACAGGCAGGATCTTCAGGTTGGTAAACATTTTTATTGAATCCTATTTCTAAAGACTGAACTGTCATGTGTGAGAAAAATTATATTTCTTATTATTACTGCATGTTACTGTCATTTGGTACAGTTATGAAGAAAAACAAATATTCCTTTTGGGGCAGTGCTGTGTTGTGTACAATAAGCAGAAATTGTATAAACAATAAAATAACAGCATTGACTTTTTTTGTTTAGGGGAATTCTTCATGGATTCTGGAAACTATCCACCTCCAAGATCACCATCATCCTGTTCTACAGTTTCAGAGTTATCCATCCAGGATAGTGCTTCATTAGCAGCAGCATCATCATCAGACACCCACAGCCACATATCACCATCACCCAAAAGGAAGAAAAAACCTTTACCTCCTGGAACCACCATAGATAGGTTTGTGATAAGAACTAGCAGATTAGAAAAAGAGTTGATTGATTGATGAAAAAATTGCCCAGTTTATTTATGCAACAAACTCTTCTTTCCGTCTGACTGAGAACCCACATTTCATTAATATGGTTCAGTCACTGAGACCAGGATACAGTCCACCCAGCAGAGCTGATGTTGCAGGGAAACTGCTGGATCAAGTGTATGACATAAGCAAATAACTTATGCTGTAATGTTGTTATTGTTTCAGTTGAATAAATCTATTTAAATTGTTATTAAGGTCAGGATTATTTTTCTCCTTCCTAAGTACAACAGAACAGTGGTGTCCAAATATGAATGATTAACCCATTAAACTGGGGAGAAAAAAGTAATATAAAAAGTGATTCTAAAAATCTTCATCTACTTGCATGTTCAAGTAGCAAGAACTAGTTTAGGTAGAAACTTTGATTTAAATCACCGATTTAAATCAAGCCTTACTGACTAGTGATTTAACCCCTTAAAGACCAAGCCATTTTGTAGGTTAAAGACCAGGCCAATTTTTACAATTCTGACCACTGTCTCTTTATGAGGTTATAACTCTGGAACGCTTCAACGGATCTTGGCGATTCTGAGATTGTTTTCTCGAGACATATTGTACTTCATGATAGTGGTAAAATTTCTTCAATATAACTTGCGTTTATTTATGAAAAAAAAACGGAAATATGGCAAAAATTTTGCAATTTTCAAACTTTTAATTTTTATGCCATTAAATCAGAGAGATATGTCACAAAAATTAGTTAATCAATAACATTTCCCACATGTCTACTTTACATCAGCACAATTTCGGAACCAAAATTTTTTTTGTTAGGAAGTTATAAGTGTTAAAAGTTGACCAGCAATTTCTCATTTTTCCAACAAAATTTACAAAACCATTTTTTTTAGGGACCACCTCACATTTGAAGTGAATTTGAGGGGTCAATATGACAGAAAATACCCAAAAGTGACACCATTCTAAAAACTGCACCCCTCAACGTGTTCAAAGCCACATTCAAGAAGTTTATTAACCCTTTAGGTACTTCACAAGAATTGAAGCAATGTGGAAGGAAAAAATTAACATTTAACTTTTTTTCCCAAAATTTTTCTTTCGACACAATTTTTTAAAATTTTGTCAAGGGTATCAGTAGAAAATGAACCACAATATTTGTTGTACAATTTCTCCTGAGTACAGCGATACCCCATGTGTGGGGGTAAACCACTATTTGGGCGCATGGCAGAGCTCGGAAGGGAAGCAGCGCCATTTGACTTTTTTGGCTGGAATTGAGATTGGATGCCATGTCGCATTTGGAGAGTCCCTGTGTGCCTAAACAGTGGAAACCCCCACAAGTGACCCCATTTTGGAAACTAGACCCCCCAAGTAACTTATCTAAATGTGTAGTGAGAGCTTTGAACCCCCAAGGGCTTCACAGAAGGTTATAACGTAGAGCCGTAAAATTAAAAAATCATATTTTTTCCACAAAAATGATCTTTTCATCCAAATTTTTATTTTCCAAAGGATAAAAGGACCCCAAAAGTTATTGTGCAATTAGTCCTGAGTACGCTGATACCCAATATGTGGGGGTAAACCACTATTTGGGTGCATGGCAGAGCTCGGAAGGGAAGCAGCGCCATTTGACTTTTTTGGCTGGAATTGAGATTGGACGCCATGTCGTATTTGGAGAGCCCCTGTGTGCCTAAACAGTGGAAACCCCCCACAAGTAACCCCATTTTGGAAACTAGACCCCCCAAGGAACTTATTTAGATGTGTGGTGAGAGCTTTGAACCCCCAAGGGCTTCACAGAAGGTTATAACGTAGAGCTGTAAAATTAAAAAATCATATCTTTTCCACTAAAATGATCTTTCCACCCCCAATTTTTATTTTCCAAAGGGTAAAAGGACCCCAAAAGTTATTGTGCAATTTGTCCTGAGTACGCTTATACCCCATATGTGGGGGTAAACCACTATTTTGGCGCATGGCAGAGCTGGAAGGGAAGAGCGCCATTTTTTTTTGGCTGGAATTGAGATTGGACGCCATGTCGCTTTGGAGAGTCCCTGATGTGCCTAAACAGTGGAAACCCCCCACAAGTGACCCCATTTTGGAAACTAGACCCCCCAAGGAACTTATCTAGATGTGTGGTGAAAGCTTTGAACCCCCAAGGCTTCACAGAAGGTTATAACGTAGAGCAGTAAAATTAAAAAATCATATCTTTTCCACAAAAATTAAATCTTTTCCACCCCAATTGTTATTTTCCAAAGGGTAACAGGACCCCAAAAGTTATTGTGCAATTTGTCCTGAGTACGCTGATACCCCATATGTGGGGGGTAAACCACTATTTTGACGCATGGCAGAGCTGGAAAGGGAAGGAGCGCCTTTTTCAAATGCAGATTTTGATGGAATGGTCTGCGGGTGTCATGTCACGTTTGGAAAGCCCCTGATGTGCCTAAACAGTAGAAACCCCCCACAAGTGACTCCATTTTGGAAACTAGACCCCCCAAGGAACTTATCTAGATGTGTGGTGAGCACTTTGAACCCCAAGTGCTTCACAGAAGTTTATAACGTAGAGCCGTGAAAATAAAAATATCATATTTTTTTCCACAAAAATAATCTTTTTGCCCCCAAATTTTTATTTTTATAAGGGTAACAGGAGAAATAGGACCCCAAAAGCTATTGTGCAATTTGTCCTGAGTACGCTGATATCCCATATGTGGGGGGGAACCACTATTTTGACGCATGGCAGAGCTGGAAAGGGAAGGAGCGCCTTTTTCAAATGCAGATTTTGATGGAATGGTCTGCGGGTGTCATGTCACGTTTGGAAAGCCCCTGATGTGCCTAAACAGTAGAAACCCCCCACAAGTGACTCCATTTTGGAAACTAGACCCCCCAAGGAACTTATCTAGATGTGTGGTGAGCACTTTGAACCCCAAGTGCTTCACAGAAGTTTATAACGTAGAGCCGTGAAAATAAAAATATCATATTTTTTTCCACAAAAATAATCTTTTTGCCCCAAATTTTTATTTTTATAAGGGTAACAGGAGAAATAGGACCCCAAAAGCTATTGTGCATTTTGTCCTGAGTACGCTGATACCCCATATGTGGGGGGGAACCACTGTGATCGCCTTACTGCGATCTTTGGGAGGCACAATGAACAAATCCACAAAAGGTGAAGAATTGGTTTTCTTTTTGCGCCGTTCCTCGTGCGGTATTAGTGATTAGGCGACTTTATTCCTCGGATCGGTGCGATTACAGCGATACCAGATTTATACTCTTTTAGCTTCTGTCACACACTAAAAGATGCTTTTTTTTGGAATAATTTTTTGTAAGAAATTTTTGCATCGCCGTATTTTGAGAGCTATAATTTTTCCATATTTCGGCCGACAGAGTTATCTATGGGCTTATTTTTTGCGGGACGAGCTGACGTTTTTATTGGTACCATATTCAGGCACATAACGTTTTTTGATCGTTTCCTATTCCGATTTTTGTGGAATCAGAATGAACAAAAACCAGCAATTCAGGAATTTTTTTTTTTTTTTTCCTCCGTTCCGTGTGTGGTAAAATTGATAAAGCAGCTTTATTCTTCGGGTCACTACGGTTACGGCGATTCCTCATTTATATATTTTTTTTATGTTTTGGCGTTTTTTACACAATAAAAAATTTTATAGAAAAAATAATTATTTTTGCATCAGTTTATTCCGCGAGCTATAACTTTTTAATTTTTTCGCTGATGATGCTGTATAGTGGCTTGTTTTTTGCAGGACAAGATGACGTTTTCAGCGGTACCATGATTATTTATATCTGACTTTTTGATCGCGTGTTATTGCACTTTTTCCAAGCGGTATAATGATACCGCTTGGAAAAAGTATAATTTACTACTTTTTTGTGTTTTTTTTTACGGCTTTCACTGAAGGGGTTAACTAGGGTTACGCTTTTATAGATGGGATTTTTACGGACGTGGCGATACCAAACATGTGTATGTTTTTTTTTTTTTTTTTTTTATTACATAAAAATGTGTATTTTTTAGGGGATTTTTTTTAAATTATTTTTTAATATTTTTTTTACAATTTTTTTTAAAAAATGATTTTTTTTAACTTGTCCCTTTATGGGACTTTCACTTTTTTTACTTTTTATTGCAGTTACAATGCATTGCAATGCTCTGGCATTGCAATGCATTGCAACTATAGTGGAAGCTGCTGTGACATGATCACAGCAGCTTTCCGTAGCTAGATGACCCGGAGGTTGTCATGACAACCCCCGGGTCATCAAGGCAGAGATCGGCCCCTGCAAATACATTGCAGGGTGCTGATCTGAGGCAGAGGGAGCTCCCGACCCTCTGCTTCCCCCCCTGAGCTCTGCGATCGCGCTCAATCGCAGCAGTCAGGGGGTTAACAGCCAGGGGCGGTGGGGGCTCCGCTCCTGGCTGTCAGTGCAGGAAGCCTGGCCACTGCAGCGCCGGCTCCTGCACTGATCGCGCTGGGGAAGCTGAAATTTCAGCTTCTCCTGTGCGATCTCTGCTGTGTTTGGTCAGTCAGATTGACTGACCAAGCACAGCGCTGTAGGTGCGGGGACCGACGGCAAAGGTCCCCGCACCGCTTGCCGTGCCTGTCAGCTGTCTGTGACAGCTGTCGGCACTGATCTACCACTGCGTGTTTACACGCAGTGGTAGATCAAAGCCATGACGTGCAGAGTCCGTCCTGGTGCCGGAACTGACACCCGGCCATGACGGACTCTGCACGTCAGTGGACATTAAGGGGTTAAATCGTGATTTAAATCGTGATTTAAATCAGTTTGATTTAAATCAAATCCACCCTGGCATAAACACAACATCACACTACACACAACACATAGTAAACCATTTAGTACATACTTGACACAGCGGCCAACACATGCCTATAACCAATTTTTTTTTTCTTTTTAGTCTCTGGGAGCCAAGAAAGGGGTCCTCACAGCGCCTCCCAGAGTCGTCGTCGTGAGACTGTCGGCGGTTCCAAACGTTTTTTTTTTTTTTGGATTCCAATGTAATTGTTAGTTTTTTGGGTTTTTTTTTTTTACAATTTTTTTGTTGGGGTTCATTTTTAAATTTAAATTTTTTAGCTTTGATTTAATTTTTTAGTATTTACCTTTTTTGTTAACATTTATATTATTTTTTATACATTTTTTAAAAATTTTGATCTTATATTTTTTTTCTTAATTTGATTTTTTTAACATGTATCCTTTTTTTCATTTTCACTTGCTAATGTGGAGGGTAATGTATTGTTTTTTCTCTTTTAATTTCTCAGGCTTCACAGCGTGCTCCCGATTCGGACGGTGAGGAGGGTATCGATGATGTCGACCTCCTCATTGATCTGGTCAGAGAAAGGGAGCCGCTGTGGAACATGGGGGACCACTGGCATTCTGATCAAGTTGTGACCCGACGGCTCTGGGAGGAAGTGGCAGCGGCAATGGTGGACCGCTGGGAGGACCTCGATGTTAGGTCCCAGACTAAACACCGTAAGTATAGTTCAGGTTGCTGACTGTAAAGCTGTGTTTCCCAAACTTCAGTCCTCGTGTCCCCCACGGTTCATGTTTTCAGGATTTCCTTTTGTGAAACACTATGGAAATACTGAAAACATGACCTCTGGGGGACACGAGGACTGAACTTTGGGAAACACTGATGTTGTATAGTAACCAATGTGTGCTTTCTCGTTTCAGGGGAGAGAATTGTGAAGCGGTGGCGGTCTGTGAGGAATCGCTTTAAGAAGGAGTTCAATAAGGAGATGCGGGCCCCGAGTGGATCTTCAGGACGCCAGAGCAAATACAAATATGCACGAGCTCTGGCGTTCCTGCAGGAAACTAAGGTCACCAGAAGGTAAATATTACCATAAAATGTTAACATCTATCCAATGTTTTTTTGCAGCCAGGGCCATTCCACATCTGTATATTCATTGTATGTTTTCTCTTTCTTCCACAGCACGGTGACCAGCACTCGGGCGCCCGCAGAGTTGGCGCCTTCTAGGGTGATCCCTCAGGAGACCGACACCGAGGGACACTTTGACCGGCCCGGTACATCTGCACCTTCCCACACATTAGATCCCGCAGTCCCCTCCACCAGCGCTGGAGCATCGTGGCTGCCTGCATTGCATGCAGCTGCTGGTGAGGATATAGGATTCCCTTTACCCCACCCTTCTGACCCTGCCACCTCTAGTACAGCTGCGGGTACTGGGCGGCAGCATCAGAGGGGTCAGGAAAGGAACTATGCGCCCGAGTTCTTGCATTTGAATGCAACTTTCCAGAATTGTCTTAAAGTATTATTTGAACAACTTTCCGCAGGCATTAATCAGATAACCTCCGCAGTTTTGGAAGTAAAGACACTTCTGCAAACCATGCAGTCAGAAGCAAGAGCATCTCCTAATCACAGCTTTTTTAGGTCTGTGGCGGAGCGCATAGATAAGCTATCTCTTGACCAGCAGATGTATGTAATGCATACGTGCCACGCTGCTGTAGTGCAGGCTACCACCCAACCTCCTCCATCCACCCCAGTCGTTCCTCCACCTCCCCCCTCCAGCCGCCGTCCATCCTCCCCCCCTCCAGCCGCCGTCCCTCCTCCCCCTCCTATTCAATACCAGTCACCTCACCAGCTCCATCAACCTCCCCAATTACAGCAACCTCCCCAGTACCACCCACCTCCCCAACTGCAGTCACCTCCCCAGTACCAGCAACCTCCCCACTACCAGCCACCTACCCCGTACCACACTCCTACCTCTTACAGATCTCCTTCCCCCTTCCAATTCCCTACCATATCACTGGTCCTCCTGCCCAACCCTCCACTCCACCACCCACCTGTTCTGCCTTGTCTTCCCATTCTTTCAGTCTTTCCACCCCTTCACCTCTTCCTGTTCCTTCAACACCACCATCCCGGTCGTCCCTCCACACTCCCACGGTCGAAGTGTCCCGCAGCCCCTCCAGCACTATTTCCACCCCACACTACACCCAACTATAATTATTTTGGTTTCTTCAAAAAAATAAAGATTTGAATAAACAAATGATATTTAAAAATTTACATTTTCCAAAGATTTTACCAAAATTATATTAAAAAATTATTTTTTCAATAAATGTTTCATTGGTTTACAATTGTGTCTGTCATTTCTTTATAGGATGTTAAGTTAAAAATGTAGTAAAACAGGTAAACCTATTTGGGTACACAAACACCATATGTAAAAAACACCTACCTAACTTTTGGTAAAAGGTACATAAATTTAACCTTTTTGCCAAAGTTGTGTCCCGGGTTGTGTAGTATCCAAAGTATCTTACCTTTTTCCAAAACTTGTGTACTTTGTTAGGTTATCCCCTACAAGGTACACATTTTTTGACAAAATACTTTGGGTAAAAAAACCCAGCCAGGGACACAACTATGGCCAAAAGGTTACATACAGTAGAAAACACACAAGAAGGTAGACAAGTTTCCTTTTAAAGGTTTATTGTGGGTACAGAAAGAGTTTTAAAAGAACAATCAATTGATCACTCTCTGTCATCCTGCCAGTCTACTCTACCTTCTGGTGACACAAAGTATTGGGCAAAATGGTCCCTCATTCTTGAAACCGCCACTGTACTGCGAGTGGTAATGTTGCTGTAGTCGTGCAAAGGTGTTTCTTGATTGTGGTCCTCCATAGAAATCGGTTCCTTGGTGATGACAAAATTATGTAGGACCACGCACGCTTCAACAACATCATCCACAGTCTCTGTCTTCAAGTTTATCGCAGTCAAAAGGACACGCCATTTGGCTGTCATAATCCCAAACGCACACTCCACCATCCGTCTGGCTCTTGTGAGGGGTAGTTAAATATTCGCTTTGTATGGGTCAAACCTCTGCTGGCGTACGGCTTCAAGAGGTGTTCGGACAGCTGGAATGCCTCATCACCTACACACACGAATATATAGAACGTGTGCACAGCCGGTGGTGATGGTGCCAGGTTAGGTTCCCGAACCCGAAAATGTTAATAAGTAAAACTAGGCACTCAACTTAATGCTAAAGAAGGAATTTTTATTGGTCCAGTGGTAGTCAAATTTATGGCAAAACGTTTCGGCTATAACATAGCCTTCATCAGTTGCCAATATATACATATAGGGTGGACCTGGCAAAACATGTTAACAAAAAGAAATAAAACGTGCAAAATAAGTATATACAGCTATTGTCACAACAAAAAATTGGGTATATGAGATTGTATGAGACAAATCGTTGATGGAATAAATTTTGCATGACACAATCCAAATTACTAGTAACCTTCAAGAAAACGTACCGTTATAATGAGAAGTTAGGATCAACTGTCCTATTCAGAATTATACAAAGGAAATGCACCTAAGAGAGAATGAGTGCATTTGATAGAATTACAGATTCACATGTATGAGGCTTAAAAATGTGTTACTATAGTAGAGAGCGTACCCTTGTAATAGATCCAGAGCGCTGATGAGCAAAAAAGTGAATCACTATAGCTGGCCTGTGAGAGACGAAATAATGTAGCCAGTATTATGAGGATGTGCGCTTATGTAAAGATACATGGCTGAGCATGATTATGCATAGTGAAAGTGCTTACCGTTCCTGAGGCAGACGCGGGATCCACCGCTTGTCTGTCGGGCCGTGGTCGTGCCCGATAGGTATATCGGCACTGTGGAGCTGTGCTTACCCTGTTTAAGAGCACTGTGTCCGGAAGTGAGGGACGCGTGGTGTCGGCGTTCAAGCCGCTAGTGAACTTCCGGTACAATGGATGGTGGAACCGGAAGTGATTTGTGTTCCACCGCCTTGCGTTCCAAAAAGTGTCATGTGAGGTATAGAGGCCCGCCTCCGGTTCTTTAGGTTACGTCCTACGGGGATGACGTGCTCAGTGCTCAGAACAATGGGTAACATCGGTGATGTGAATCTAATAGTGGCTATGACACAGAGTGAGTTCATTTTGTATCAAGGTGGTCAGTGCCAGTGAGATGGATGATGCTCAATATAAGCGGCTCTGCAAAAAACAAGAAGCAGTGATTAGCCATGCAATATAAATATCTAAATAAAAGACATTAGATCGAAATCTCTATTTAACCCTTTCGGTGCCAAGGTCTCCAATGTGTGGATCCAAAAGGACTCTCTTTTCTTAAGCTGTAGAATCCTGTTACCACCCCGTCTGGGTTGAGGAACAGTTTCTAAAATCTGGAATTTGAGTTGAGAAATAGTATGGCCAGATGTATGAAAATGGTGGGGAATGGGGAGAAGCAGATTCTTGCAACGAATTGTGGATTTGTGCTTAGAAATCCTGTCGCGTACTGATTGGGTGGTTTCACCAATGTACAACAACCCACATGGACACTTAATAGAGTATACCGCAAAAGATGATTCGCATGTGTGAAATCCCTTGATATGAAAACTTCTTCCTGTGTGTGGGTGTTGTATTGTGGAGCCCTTTTGTACATTGCCACATTGGGCGCAATGAAGGCAGGGAAATGTGCCTAAACGGGGCTGTGATAGAAACAGTTGTTTTTTAGTTTGCGACGAGCCCAAATCCGCCCGTACAAGACCATCTTTAAGATTTGGCGGTCTTTTGAAACATGGTAAGAACGGTTCTGCGAATTCCGGTATATTCGATGGGCCTGGGATAACAACGGCCAATGACGTCTAATTGCCCTGTGGAGAATGAAAGCATAGGGGTGGAACGTATGGACAAACGGAATGCGTTTATTGGTGTTATTTGTTCGGCTAACAGTGCAATGGCTTCTTGCTGAAGAGAGTAATTGGGGAGGGTAACCTCTACTTAGAAATTTTTGGTCATTTCTGTGTGTCGAAGATCACAAAGTTGCGAGTCAGTGACTATCTTTTTGACCCGCTGATACTGTGAAATGGGAATAGCCCGTTTTACAGCGGGAGGATGAAAACTTTGAAAGTGTAGGATACTGTTGCGGTCTGTTGTTTTTCTGAAAAGGTCGGTGGTGAGATGGCCCTGGTAATCTTTGATGACGATTGTATCTAAAAAATTTACTCGGGAAAGATCTGACGTCATGGTAAATTTTATACCAGGCCATGATGTGTTAAGAAATGAAAGGAAATCAAGTAATGCCTCTTGAGTGCCATTCCATAGACAAAAGATGTCGTCTATATATCTTTTCCATAGACGTACATTATGAATGTACATGGGATGTTTGAAAATAATCGTAGTTTCAAACTCTGAAATGTAGGTGTTGGCGTATGGGGCGCCACGTGGGATCCCATGGCTGTCCCCCGTACTTGTAAGTAAAAGGTGTCCTGAAAAAGGAAGAAGTTATTGAATAAAATAATGGATAACAGGTCAATGCACAGATTAATTTTGTTGATTTCCATTCCTGAATTTGTGAGTAGATGATGTACCGCATTGATCCCTTCGACATGTGGGATCGATGTATATAAGTCGCTGACATCTAAGGTGACCAATATGGTATCTGGTGGTACGGTGTCTAGGTCTCTAATTATTTGTAAAAAGGCACCGGTATCGAGGAGGAAGGAAGGAGACATTTGTGTCAGTGGAGTTAGAATCTTCTCCAAGAATTTGGAGAGAGGAGACAAAATTGAATCAGTGGAAGCCACTATGGGTCTCCCAGGTGGATTTTCCAAGTTTTTGTGCACTTTAGGTAAAGTGTAGAAAACAGGCGTGATTGGATTAGACTTATGTAAGTATTCGCAGGTTTGAGTGTCTAGCACATTAGAATATTTGTCCAATGTAATCTGAATTTTGCGAGATATCTCATGTGACGGATCACGAGTGAGTTTTAAATATACAGTTTGATCGTTCAACTGTCTATGTATCTCGGTTGTGTATTTTGTTTTATCCATGATAACTAATGCTCCGCCTTTATCCGCGGGCTTGAAGATCAAATTTGTATCGTTTTGTAGTGAATGTAATGCCTGTTTTTCTATGGGAGACAAATTAAATGGAAAGAATAATCTCCCTTTTTCAATGTCACTCCTGATGGAGGAAAATGAACTCTGTATAAAGTTAATGAAAGTCTCAACCGCATGAGACCCAGGTGGAGGACGGAAATTGCTCTTATTATGTAGGCCCATAGATTTGGCAGAAAATAAACTGGTAGAGGTGGTTTCCGTTGGAACGGTGTTACTAGAGTTGGCAAAATATATTTTAAGTCTAAGTAGACGAAAAAATCGTTGTAAGTCCATCTCTAGTTCAAATGTTTTGCACTTATAGGCTGGACAGAAGGATAGACCTTTCTGTAGTATGTTATGCTCAGCTACCCCAAGTGTCCTTGAGGAGATGTTGATGACCAGTGATTCCGTACCTGGGATCTCGTGACGCGGGAGAAATTTTGACTGTTTCCTCCTGTAGCCGCCCCTCCTCATCTTCTTCTTGGGAAGCGTCTCTGTGATCCTAAAAAATTGCTAGAGGTGGAGGGTGTGTTGTTTCTCTCTTGTTCAGATTCTGAGGTGGAATAGTCAGTGGAAGATTTCTGGAAACAGGTCTGACGTCTAGAAGATGGATGTTCCTGCCACCTGTATACTCTATTGAGTTCGTAGTCAGTAGTATCCCTTGCGAACTTGTTCCGTTTGCGACTCTCGGTGTCGATTCTGTGTTGGTCTAAGCGAACTTGAATCTGGGATTTGAGTGTGGAAAGTTCCTCTGTGGTGCCAGTGGTGGCTAGTTGTGATTCAATGTTCCGGATTTCGGTATTGTTCTTCTCGATGGCTTGGTTGAGATGCTCTAGGGTGAGTACCATGAGGTCAAAGGAACATTTATTAAGAATTTGTTCGTATCTTGTACAGAATTCAGGAGAGTCGTGAAATAGAGTGGGGCGAAAAGGGACCCGTAGACCTCTAGGGATTCTTTTCACCCATAAGTATTCGGAGAGTGTGGCACTGTGTAATTCGAGATTAATGTGATTTCTAAGTGCCCGTTCCAGATCCCTCCCACGTGACTCTCGTGGGGGTGCTTTGAGAAAATCACTAGAAAATTTAGATTGTGCCAAAATAGTGGTGTATTCCTCAAGATTATAGGAGAAGGTGGACGACATACCCACTTCGGCGTGCTACACGTATGGGGAATAATACAAGTATATAGAACGTGTGCACAGCCGGTGGTGATGGTGCCAGGTTAGGTTCCCGAACCCGAAAATGTTAATAAGTAAAACTAGGCACTCAACTTAATGCTAAAGAAGGAATTTTTATTGGTCCAGTGGTAGTCAAATTTATGGCAAAACGTTTCGGCTATAACATAGCCTTCATCAGTTGCCAATATATACATATAGGGTGGACCTGGCAAAACATGTTAACAAAAAGAAATAAAACGTGCAAAATAAGTATATACAGCTATTGTCACAACAAAAAATTGGGTATATGAGATTGTATGAGACAAATCGTTGATGGAATAAATTTTGCATGACACAATCCAAATTACTAGTAACCTTCAAGAAAACGTACCGTTATAATGAGAAGTTAGGATCAACTGTCCTATTCAGAATTATACAAAGGAAATGCACCTAAGAGAGAATGAGTGCATTTGATAGAATTACAGATTCACATGTATGAGGCTTAAAAATGTGTTACTATAGTAGAGAGCGTACCCTTGTAATAGATCCAGAGCGCTGATGAGCAAAAAAGTGAATCACTATAGCTGGCCTGTGAGAGACGAAATAATGTAGCCAGTATTATGAGGATGTGCGCTTATGTAAAGATACATGGCTGAGCATGATTATGCATAGTGAAAGTGCTTACCGTTCCTGAGGCAGACGCGGGATCCACCGCTTGTCTGTCGGGCCGTGGTCATGCCCGATAGGTATATCGGCACTGTGGAGCTGTGCTTACCCTGTTTAAGAGCACTGTGTCCGGAAGTGAGGGACGCGTGGTGTCGGCGTTCAAGCCGCTAGTGAACTTCCGGTACAATGGATGGTGGAACCGGAAGTGATTTGCGTTCCACCGCCTTGCGTTCCAAAAAGTGTCATGTGAGGTATAGAGGCCCGCCTCCGGTTCTTTAGGTTACGTCCTACGGGGATGACGTGCTCAGTGCTCAGAACAATGGGTAACATCGGTGATGTGAATCTAATAGTGGCTATGACACAGAGTGAGTTCATTTGTATCAAGGTGGTCAGTGCCAGTGAGATGGATGATGCTCAATATAAGCGGCTCTGCAAAAAACAAGAAGCAGTGATTAGCCATGCAATATAAATATCTAAATAAAAGACATTAGATCGAAATCTCTATTTAACCCTTTCGGTGCCAAGGTCTCCAATGTGTGGATCCAAAAGGACTCTCTTTTCTTAAGCTGTAGAATCCTGTTACCACCCCGTCTGGGTTGGGAACAGTTTCTAAAATCTGGAATTTGAGTTGAGAAATAGTATGGCCAGATGTATGAAAATGGTGGGGAATGGGGAGAAGCAGATTCTTGCAACGAATTGTGGATTTGTGCTTAGAAATCCTGTCGCGTACTGATTGGGTGGTTTCACCAATGTACAACAACCCACATGGACACTTAATAGAGTATACCGCAAAAGATGATTCGCATGTGTGAAATCCCTTGATATGAAAACTTCTTCCTGTGTGTGGGTGTTGTATTGTGGAGCCCTTTTGTACATTGCCACATTGGGCGCAATGAAGGCAGGGAAATGTGCCTAAACGGGGCTGTGATAGAAACAGTTGTTTTTTAGTTTGCGACGAGCCCAAATCCGCCCGTACAAGACCATCTTTAAGATTTGGCGGTCTTTTGAAACATGGTAAGAACGGTTCTGCGAATTCCGGTATATTCGATGGGCCTGGGATAACAACGGCCAATGACGTCTAATTGCCCTGTGGAGAATGAAAGCATAGGGGTGGAACGTATGGACAAACGGAATGCGTTTATTGGTGTTATTTGTTCGGCTAACAGTGCAATGGCTTCTTGCTGAAGAGAGTAATTGGGGAGGGTAACCTCTACTTAGAAATTTATTGGTCATTTCTGTGTGTCGAAGATCACAAAGTTGCGAGTCAGTGACTATCTTTTTGACCCGCTGATACTGTGAAATGGGAATAGCCCGTTTTACAGCGGGAGGATGAAAACTTTGAAAGTGTAGGATACTGTTGCGGTCTGTTGTTTTTCTGAAAAGGTCGGTGGTGAGATGGCCCTGGTAATCTTTGATGACGATTGTATCTAAAAAATTTACTCGGGAAAGATCTGACGTCATGGTAAATTTTATACCAGGCCATGATGTGTTAAGAAATGAAAGGAAATCAAGTAATGCCTCTTGAGTGCCATTCCATAGACAAAAGATGTCGTCTATATATCTTTTCCATAGACGTACATTATGAATGTACATGGGATGTTTGAAAATAATCGTAGTTTCAAACTCTGAATGTAGGTGTTGGCGTATGGGGGCGCCACGTGGGATCCCATGGCTGTCCCCCGTACTTGTAAGTAAAAGGTGTCCTGAAAAAGGAAGAAGTTATTGAATAAAATAATGGATAACAGGTCAATGCACAGATTAATTTTGTTGATTTCCATTCCTGAATTTGTGAGTAGATGATGTACCGCATTGATCCCTTCGACATGTGGGATCGATGTATATAAGTCGCTGACATCTAAGGTGACCAATATGGTATCTGGTGGTACGGTGTCTAGGTCTCTAATTATTTGTAAAAAGGCACCGGTATCGAGGAGGAAGGAAGGAGACATTTGTGTCAGTGGAGTTAGAATCTTCTCCAAGAATTTGGAGAGAGGAGACAAAATTGAATCAGTGGAAGCCACTATGGGTCTCCCAGGTGGATTTTCCAAGTTTTTGTGCACTTTAGGTAAAGTGTAGAAAACAGGCGTGATTGGATTAGACTTATGTAAGTATTCGCAGGTTTGAGTGTCTAGCACATTAGAATATTTGTCCAATGTAATCTGAATTTTGCGAGATATCTCATGTGACGGATCACGAGTGAGTTTTAAATATACAGTTTGATCTTCAACTGTCTATGTATCTCGGTTGTGTATTTTGTTTTATCCATGATAACTAATGCTCCGCCTTTATCCGCGGGCTTGAAGATCAAATTTGTATCGTTTTGTAGTGAATGTAATGCCTGTTTTTCTATGGGAGACAAATTAAATGGAAAGAATAATCTCCCTTTTTCAATGTCACTCCTGATGGAGGAAAATGAACTCTGTATAAAGTTAATGAAAGTCTCAACCGCATGAGACCCAGGTGGAGGACGGAAATTGCTCTTATTATGTAGGCCCATAGATTTGGCAGAAAATAAACTGGTAGAGGTGGTTTCCGTTGGAACGGTGTTACTAGAGTTGGCAAAATATATTTAAGTCTAAGTAGACGAAAAAATCGTTGTAAGTCCATCTCTAGTTCAAATGTTTTGCACTTATAGGCTGGACAGAAGGATAGACCTTTCTGTAGTATGTTATGCTCAGCTACCCCAAGTGTCCTTGAGGAGATGTTGATGACCAGTGATTCCGTACCTGGGATCTCGTGACGCGGGAGAAATTTTGACTGTTTCCTCCTGTAGCCGCCCCTCCTCTCTTCTTCTTGGGAAGCGTCTCTGTGATCCTAAAAAATTGCTAGAGGTGGAGGGTGTGTTGTTTCTCTCTTGTTCAGATTCTGAGGTGGAATAGTCAGTGGAAGATTTCTGGAAACGGGTCTGACGTCTAGAAGATGGATGTTCCTGCCACCTGTATACTCTATTGAGTTCGTAGTCAGTAGTATCCCTTGCGAACTTGTTCCGTTTGCGACTCTCGGTGTCGATTCTGTGTTGGTCTAAGCGAACTTGAATCTGGGATTTGAGTGTGGAAAGTTCCTCTGTGGTGCCAGTGGTGGCTAGTTGTGATTCAATGTTCCGGATTTCGGTATTGTTCTTCTCGATGGCTTGGTTGAGATGCTCTAGGGTGAGTACCATGAGGTCAAAGGAACATTTATTAAGAATTTGTTCGTATCTTGTACAGAATTCAGGAGAGTCGTGAAATAGAGTGGGGCGAAAAGGGACCCGTAGACCTCTAGGGATTCTTTTCACCCGTAAGTATTCGGAGAGTGTGGCACTGTGTAATTCGAGATTAATGTGATTTCTAAGTGCCCGTTCCAGATCCCTCCCACGTGACTCTCGTGGGGGTGCTTTGAGAAAATCACTAGAAAATTTAGATTGTGCCAAAATAGTGGTGTATTCCTCAAGATTATAGGAGAAGGTGGACGACATACCCACTTCGGCGTGCTACACGTATGGGGAATAATACAAGTATATAGAACGTGTGCACAGCCGGTGGTGATGGTGCCAGGTTAGGTTCCCGAACCCGAAAATGTTAATAAGTAAAACTAGGCACTCAACTTAATGCTAAAGAAGGAATTTTTATTGGTCCAGTGGTAGTCAAATTTATGGCAAAACGTTTCGGCTATAACATAGCCTTCATCAGTTGCCAATATATACATATAGGTGGACCTGGCAAAACATGTTAACAAAAAGAAATAAAACGTGCAAAATAAGTATATACAGCTATTGTCACAACAAAAAATTGGGTATATGAGATTGTATGAGACAAATCGTTGATGGAATAAATTTTGCATGACACAATCCAAATTACTAGTAACCTTCAAGAAAACGTACCGTTATAATGAGAAGTTAGGATCAACTGTCCTATTCAGAATTATACAAAGGAAATGCACCTAAGAGAGAATGAGTGCATTTGATAGAATTACAGATTCACATGTATGAGGCTTAAAAATGTGTTACTATAGTAGAGAGCGTACCCTTGTAATAGATCCAGAGCGCTGATGAGCAAAAAAGTGAATCACTATAGCTGGCCTGTGAGAGACGAAATAATGTAGCCAGTATTATGAGGATGTGCGCTTATGTAAAGATACATGGCTGAGCATGATTATGCATAGTGAAAGTGCTTACCGTTCCTGAGGCAGACGCGGGATCCACCGCTTGTCTGTCGGGCCGTGGTCATGCCCGATAGGTATATCGGCACTGTGGAGCTGTGCTTACCCTGTTTAAGAGCACTGTGTCCGGAAGTGAGGGACGCGTGGTGTCGGCGTTCAAGCCGCTAGTGAACTTCCGGTACAATGGATGGTGGAACCGGAAGTGATTTGCGTTCCACCGCCTTGCGTTCCAAAAAGTGTCATGTGAGGTATAGAGGCCCGCCTCCGGTTCTTTAGGTTACGTCCTACGGGGATGACGTGCTCAGTGCTCAGAACAATGGGTAACATCGGTGATGTGAATCTAATAGTGGCTATGACACAGAGTGAGTTCATTTTGTATCAAGGTGGTCAGTGCCAGTGAGATGGATGATGCTCAATATAAGCGGCTCTGCAAAAAACAAGAAGCAGTGATTAGCCATGCAATATAAATATCTAAATAAAAGACATTAGATCGAAATCTCTATTTAACCCTTTCGGTGCCAAGGTCTCCAATGTGTGGATCCAAAAGGACTCTCTTTTCTTAAGCTGTAGAATCCTGTTACCACCCCGTCTGGGTTGAGGAACAGTTTCTAAAATCTGGAATTTGAGTTGAGAAATAGTATGGCCAGATGTATGAAAATGGTGGGGAATGGGGAGAAGCAGATTCTTGCAACGAATTGTGGATTTGTGCTTAGAAATCCTGTCGCGTACTGATTGGGTGGTTTCACCAATGTACAAACACCCACATGGACACTTAATAGAGTATACCGCAAAAGATGATTCGCATGTGTGAAATCCCTTGATATGAAAACTTCTTCCTGTGTGTGGGTGTTGTATTGTGGAGCCCTTTTGTACATTGCCACATTGGGCGCAATGAAGGCAGGGAAATGTGCCTAAACGGGGCTGTGATAGAAACAGTTGTTTTTTAGTTTGCGACGAGCCCAAATCCGCCCGTACAAGACCATCTTTAAGATTTGGCGGTCTTTTGAAACATGGTAAGAACGGTTCTGCGAATTCCGGTATATTCGATGGGCCTGGGATAACAACGGCCAATGACGTCTAATTGCCCTGTGGAGAATGAAAGCATAGGGGTGGAACGTATGGACAAACGGAATGCGTTTATTGGTGTTATTTGTTCGGCTAACAGTGCAATGGCTTCTTGCTGAAGAGAGTAATTGGGGAGGGTAACCTCTACTTAGAAATTTATTGGTCATTTCTGTGTGTCGAAGATCACAAAGTTGCGAGTCAGTGACTATCTTTTTGACCCGCTGATACTGTGAAATGGGAATAGCCCGTTTTACAGCGGGAGGATGAAAACTTTGAAAGTGTAGGATACTGTTGCGGTCTGTTGTTTTTCTGAAAAGGTCGGTGGTGAGATGGCCCTGGTAATCTTTGATGACGATTGTATCTAAAAAATTTACTCGGGAAAGATCTGACGTCATGGTAAATTTTATACCAGGCCATGATGTGTTAAGAAATGAAAGGAAATCAAGTAATGCCTCTTGAGTGCCATTCCATAGACAAAAGATGTCGTCTATATATCTTTTCCATAGACGTACATTATGAATGTACATGGGATGTTTGAAAATAATCGTAGTTTCAAACTCTGAAATGTAGGTGTTGGCGTATGGGGCGCCACGTGGGATCCCATGGCTGTCCCCCGTACTTGTAAGTAAAAGGTGTCCTGAAAAAGGAAGAAGTTATTGAATAAAATAATGGATAACAGGTCAATGCACAGATTAATTTTGTTGATTTCCATTCCTGAATTTGTGAGTAGATGATGTACCGCATTGATCCCTTCGACATGTGGGATCGATGTATATAAGTCGCTGACATCTAAGGTGACCAATATGGTATCTGGTGGTACGGTGTCTAGGTCTCTAATTATTTGTAAAAAGGCACCGGTATCGAGGAGGAAGGAAGGAGACATTTGTGTCAGTGGAGTTAGAATCTTCTCCAAGAATTTGGAGAGAGGAGACAAAATTGAATCAGTGGAAGCCACTATGGGTCTCCCAGGTGGATTTTCCAAGTTTTTGTGCACTTTAGGTAAAGTGTAGAAAACAGGCGTGATTGGATTAGACTTATGTAAGTATTCGCAGGTTTGAGTGTCTAGCACATTAGAATATTTGTCCAATGTAATCTGAATTTTGCGAGATATCTCATGTGACGGATCACGAGTGAGTTTTAAATATACAGTTTGATCATTCAACTGTCTATGTATCTCGGTTGTGTATTTTGTTTTATCCATGATAACTAATGCTCCGCCTTTATCCGCGGGCTTGAAGATCAAATTTGTATCGTTTTGTAGTGAATGTAATGCCTGTTTTTCTATGGGAGACAAATTAAATGGAAAGAATAATCTCCCTTTTTCAATGTCACTCCTGATGGAGGAAAATGAACTCTGTATAAAGTTAATGAAAGTCTCAACCGCATGAGACCCAGGTGGAGGACGGAAATTGCTCTTATTATGTAGGCCCATAGATTTGGCAGAAATAAACTGGTAGAGGTGGTTTCCGTTGGAACGGTGTTACTAGAGTTGGCAAAATATATTTTAAGTCTAAGTAGACGAAAAAATCGTTGTAAGTCCATCTCTAGTTCAAATGTTTTGCACTTATAGGCTGGACAGAAGGATAGACCTTTCTGTAGTATGTTATGCTCAGCTACCCCAAGTGTCCTTGAGGAGATGTTGATGACCAGTGATTCCGTACCTGGGATCTCGTGACGCGGGAGAAATTTTGACTGTTTCCTCCTGTAGCCGCCCCTCCTCATCTTCTTCTTGGGAAGCGTCTCTGTGATCCTAAAAAATTGCTAGAGGTGGAGGGTGTGTTGTTTCTCTCTTGTTCAGATTCTGAGGTGGAATAGTCAGTGGAAGATTTCTGGAAACGGGTCTGACGTCTAGAAGATGGATGTTCCTGCCACCTGTATACTCTATTGAGTTCGTAGTCAGTAGTATCCCTTGCGAACTTGTTCCGTTTGCGACTCTCGGTGTCGATTCTGTGTTGGTCTAAGCGAACTTGAATCTGGATTTGAGTGTGGAAAGTTCCTCTGTGGTGCCAGTGGTGGCTAGTTGTGATTCAATGTTCCGGATTTCGGTATTGTTCTTCTCGATGGCTTGGTTGAGATGCTCTAGGGTGAGTACCATGAGGTCAAAGGAACATTTATTAAGAATTTGTTCGTATCTTGTACAGAATTCAGGAGAGTCGTGAAATAGAGTGGGGCGAAAAGGGACTCGTAGACCTCTAGGGATTCTTTTCACCCGTAAGTATTCGGAGAGTGTGGCACTGTGTAATTCGAGATTAATGTGATTTCTAAGTGCCCGTTCCAGATCCCTCCCACGTGACTCTCGTGGGGGTGCTTTGAGAAAATCACTAGAAAATTTAGATTGTGCCAAAATAGTGGTGTATTCCTCAAGATTATAGGAGAAGGTGGACGACATACCCACTTCGGCGTGCTACACGTATGGGGAATAATACAAGTATATAGAACGTGTGCACAGCCGGTGGTGATGGTGCCAGGTTAGGTTCCCGAACCCGAAAATGTTAATAAGTAAAACTAGGCACTCAACTTAATGCTAAAGAAGGAATTTTTATTGGTCCAGTGGTAGTCAAATTTATGGCAAAACGTTTCGGCTATAACATAGCCTTCATCAGTTGCCAATATATACATATAGGGTGGACCTGGCAAAACATGTTAACAAAAAGAAATAAAACGTGCAAAATAAGTATATACAGCTATTGTCACAACAAAAAATTGGGTATATGAGATTGTATGAGACAAATCGTTGATGGAATAAATTTTGCATGACACAATCCAAATTACTAGTAACCTTCAAGAAAACGTACCGTTATAATGAGAAGTTAGGATCAACTGTCCTATTCAGAATTATACAAAGGAAATGCACCTAAGAGAGAATGAGTGCATTTGATAGAATTACAGATTCACATGTATGAGGCTTAAAAATGTGTTACTATAGTAGAGAGCGTACCCTTGTAATAGATCCAGAGCGCTGATGAGCAAAAAAGTGAATCACTATAGCTGGCCTGTGAGAGACGAAATAATGTAGCCAGTATTATGAGGATGTGCGCTTATGTAAAGATACATGGCTGAGCATGATTATGCATAGTGAAAGTGCTTACCGTTCCTGAGGCAGACGCGGGATCCACCGCTTGTCTGTCGGGCCGTGGTCGTGCCCGATAGGTATATCGGCACTGTGGAGCTGTGCTTACCCTGTTTAAGAGCACTGTGTCCGGAAGTGAGGGACGCGTGGTGTCGGCGTTCAAGCCGCTAGTGAACTTCCGGTACAATGGATGGTGGAACCGGAAGTGATTTGCGTTCCACCGCCTTGCGTTCCAAAAAGTGTCATGTGAGGTATAGAGGCCCGCCTCCGGTTCTTTAGGTTACGTCCTACGGGGATGACGTGCTCAGTGCTCAGAACAATGGGTAACATCGGTGATGTGAATCTAATAGTGGCTATGACACAGAGTGAGTTCATTTTGTATCAAGGTGGTCAGTGCCAGTGAGATGGATGATGCTCAATATAAGCGGCTCTGCAAAAAACAAGAAGCAGTGATTAGCCATGCAATATAAATATCTAAATAAAAGACATTAGATCGAAATCTCTATTTAACCCTTTCGGTGCCAAGGTCTCCAATGTGTGGATCCAAAAGGACTCTCTTTTCTTAAGCTGTAGAATCCTGTTACCACCCCGTCTGGGTTGGGGAACAGTTTCTAAAATCTGGAATTTGAGTTGAGAAATAGTATGGCCAGATGTATGAAAATGGTGGGGAATGGGGAGAAGCAGATTCTTGCAACGAATTGTGGATTTGTGCTTAGAAATCCTGTCGCGTACTGATTGGGTGGTTTCACCAATGTACAACAACCCACATGGACACTTAATAGAGTATACCGCAAAAGATGATTCGCATGTGTGAAATCCCTTGATATGAAAACTTCTTCCTGTGTGTGGGTGTTGTATTGTGGAGCCCTTTTGTACATTGCCACATTGGGCGCAATGAAGGCAGGGAAATGTGCCTAAACGGGGCTGTGATAGAAACAGTTGTTTTTTAGTTTGCGACGAGCCCAAATCCGCCCGTACAAGACCATCTTTAAGATTTGGCGGTCTTTTGAAACATGGTAAGAACGGTTCTGCGAATTCCGGTATATTCGGATGGGCCTGGGATAACAACGGCCAATGACGTCTAATTGCCCTGTGGAGAATGAAAGCATAGGGGTGGAACGTATGGACAAACGGAATGCGTTTATTGGTGTTATTTGTTCGGCTAACAGTGCAATGGCTTCTTGCTGAAGAGAGTAATTGGGGAGGGTAACCTCTACTTAGAAATTTATTGGTCATTTCTGTGTGTCGAAGATCACAAAGTTGCGAGTCAGTGACTATCTTTTTGACCCGCTGATACTGTGAAATGGGAATAGCCCGTTTTACAGCGGGAGGATGAAAACTTTGAAAGTGTAGGATACTGTTGCGGTCTGTTGTTTTTCTGAAAAGGTCGGTGGTGAGATGGCCCTGGTGATCTTTGATGACGATTGTATCTAAAAAATTTACTCGGGAAAGATCTGACGTCATGGTAAATTTTATACCAGGCCATGATGTGTTAAGAAATGAAAGGAAATCAAGTAATGCCTCTTGAGTGCCATTCCATAGACAAAAGATGTCGTCTATATATCTTTTCCATAGACGTACATTATGAATGTACATGGGATGTTTGAAAATAATCGTAGTTTCAAACTCTGACATGTAGGTGTTGGCGTATGGGGGCGCCACGTGGGATCCCATGGCTGTCCCCGTACTTGTAAGTAAAAGGTGTCCTGAAAAAGGAAGAAGTTATTGAATAAAATAATGGATAACAGGTCAATGCACAGATTAATTTTGTTGATTTCCATTCCTGAATTTGTGAGTAGATGATGTACCGCATTGATCCCTTCGACATGTGGGATCGATGTATATAAGTCGCTGACATCTAAGGTGACCAATATGGTATCTGGTGGTACGGTGTCTAGGTCTCTAATTATTTGTAAAAAGGCACCGGTATCGAGGAGGAAGGAAGGAGACATTTGTGTCAGTGGAGTTAGAATCTTCTCCAAGAATTTGGAGAGAGGAGACAAAATTGAATCAGTGGAAGCCACTATGGGTCTCCCAGGTGGATTTTCCAAGTTTTTGTGCACTTTAGGTAAAGTGTAGAAAACAGGCGTGATTGGATTAGACTTATGTAAGTATTCGCAGGTTTGAGTGTCTAGCACATTAGAATATTTGTCCAATGTAATCTGAATTTTGCGAGATATCTCATGTGACGGATCACGAGTGAGTTTTAAATATACAGTTTGATCGTTCAACTGTCTATGTATCTCGGTTGTGTATTTTGTTTTATCCATGATAACTAATGCTCCGCCTTTATCCGCGGGCTTGAAGATCAAATTTGTATCGTTTTGTAGTGAATGTAATGCCTGTTTTTCTATGGGAGACAAATTAAATGGAAAGAATAATCTCCCTTTTTCAATGTCACTCCTGATGGAGGAAAATGAACTCTGTATAAAGTTAATGAAAGTCTCAACCGCGTGAGACCCAGGTGGAGGACGGAAATTGCTCTTATTATGTAGGCCCATAGATTTGGCAGAAAATAAACTGGTAGAGGTGGTTTCCGTTGGAACGGTGTTACTAGAGTTGGCAAAATATATTTTAAGTCTAAGTAGACGAAAAAATCGTTGTAAGTCCATCTCTAGTTCAAATGTTTTGCACTTATAGGCTGGACAGAAGGATAGACCTTTCTGTAGTATGTTATGCTCAGCTACCCCAAGTGTCCTTGAGGAGATGTTGATGACCAGTGATTCCGTACCTGGGATCTCGTGACGCGGGAGAAATTTTGACTGTTTCCTCCTGTAGCCGCCCCTCCTCGTCTTCTTCTTGGGAAGCGTCTCTGTGATCCTAAAAAATTGCTAGAGGTGGGGGTGTGTTGTTTCTCTCTTGTTCAGATTCTGAGGTGGAATAGTCAGTGGAAGATTTCTGGAAACGGGTCTGACGTCTAGAAGATGGATGTTCCTGCCACCTGTATACTCTATTGAGTTCGTAGTCAGTAGTATCCCTTGCGAACTTGTTCCGTTTGCGACTCTCGGTGTCGATTCTGTGTTGGTCTAAGCGAACTTGAATCTGGGATTTGAGTGTGGAAAGTTCCTCTGTGGTGCCAGTGGTGGCTAGCTGTGATTCAATGTTCCGGATTTCGGTATTGTTCTTCTCGATGGCTTGGTTGAGATGCTCTAGGGTGAGTACCATGAGGTCAAAGGAACATTTATTAAGAATTTGTTCGTATCTTGTACAGAATTCAGGAGAGTCGTGAAATAGAGTGGGGCGAAAAGGGACCCGTAGACCTCTAGGGATTCTTTTCACCCGTAAGTATTCGGAGAGTGTGGCACTGTGTAATTCGAGATTAATGTGATTTCTAAGTGCCCGTTCCAGATCCCTCCCACGTGACTCTCGTGGGGGTGCTTTGAGAAAATCACTAGAAAATTTAGATTGTGCCAAAATAGTGGTGTATTCCTCAAGATTATAGGAGAAGGTGGACGACATACCCACTTCGGCGTGCTACACGTATGGGGAATAATACAAGTATATAGAACGTGTGCACAGCCGGTGGTGATGGTGCCAGGTTAGGTTCCCGAACCCGAAAATGTTAATAAGTAAAACTAGGCACTCAACTTAATGCTAAAGAAGGAATTTTTATTGGTCCAGTGGTAGTCAAATTTATGGCAAAACGTTTCGGCTATAACATAGCCTTCATCAGTTGCCAATATATACATATAGGGTGGACCTGGCAAAACATGTTAACAAAAAGAAATAAAACGTGCAAAATAAGTATATACAGCTATTGTCACAACAAAAAATTGGGTATATGAGATTGTATGAGACAAATCGTTGATGGAATAAATTTTGCATGACACAATCCAAATTACTAGTAACCTTCAAGAAAACGTACCGTTATAATGATAAGTTAGGATCAACTGTCCTATTCAGAATTATACAAAGGAAATGCACCTAAGAGAGAATGAGTGCATTTGATAGAATTACAGATTCACATGTATGAGGCTTAAAAATGTGTTACTATAGTAGAGAGCGTACCCTTGTAATAGATCCAGAGCGCTGATGAGCAAAAAAGTGAATCACTATAGCTGGCCTGTGAGAGACGAAATAATGTAGCCAGTATTATGAGGATGTGCGCTTATGTAAAGATACATGGCTGAGCATGATTATGCATAGTGAAAGTGCTTACCGTTCCTGAGGCAGACGCGGGATCCACCGCTTGTCTGTCGGGCCGTGGTCGTGCCCGATAGGTATATCGGCACTGTGGAGCTGTGCTTACCCTGTTTAAGAGCACTGTGTCCGGAAGTGAGGGACGCGTGGTGTCGGCGTTCAAGCCGCTAGTGAACTTCCGGTACAATGGATGGTGGAACCGGAAGTGATTTGCGTTCCACCGCCTTGCGTTCCAAAAAGTGTCATGTGAGGTATAGAGGCCCGCCTCCGGTTCTTTAGGTTACGTCCTACGGGGATGACGTGCTCAGTGCTCAGAACAATGGGTAACATCGGTGATGTGAATCTAATAGTGGCTATGACACAGAGTGAGTTCATTTTGTATCAAGGTGGTCAGTGCCAGTGAGATGGATGATGCTCAATATAAGCGGCTCTGCAAAAACAAGAAGCAGTGATTAGCCATGCAATATAAATATCTAAATAAAAGACATTAGATCGAAATCTCTATTTAACCCTTTCGGTGCCAAGGTCTCCAATGTGTGGATCCAAAAGGACTCTCTTTTCTTAAGCTGTAGAATCCTGTTACCACCACCGTCTGGGTTGGGGAACAGTTTCTAAAATCTGGAATTTGAGTTGAGAAATAGTATGGCCAGATGTATGAAAATGGTGGGGAATGGGGAGAAGCAGATTCTTGCAACGAATTGTGGATTTGTGCTTAGAAATCCTGTCGCGTACTGATTGGGTGGTTTCACCAATGTACAACAACCCACATGGACACTTAATAGAGTATACCGCAAAAGATGATTCGCATGTGTGAAATCCCTTGATATGAAAACTTCTTCCTGTGTGTGGGTGTTGTATTGTGGAGCCCTTTTGTACATTGCCACATTGGGCGCAATGAAGGCAGGGAAATGTGCCTAAACGGGGCTGTGATAGAAACAGTTGTTTTTTAGTTTGCGACGAGCCCAAATCCGCCCGTACAAGACCATCTTTAAGATTTGGCGGTCTTTTGAAACATGGTAAGAACGGTTCTGCGAATTCCGGTATATTCGGATGGGCCTGGGATAACAACGGCCAATGACGTCTAATTGCCCTGTGGAGAATGAAAGCATAGGGGTGGAACGTATGGACAAACGGAATGCGTTTATTGGTGTTATTTGTTCGGCTAACAGTGCAATGGCTTCTTGCTGAAGAGAGTAATTGGGGAGGGTAACCTCTACTTAGAAATTTATTGGTCATTTCTGTGTGTCGAAGATCACAAAGTTGCGAGTCAGTGACTATCTTTTTGACCCGCTGATACTGTGAAATGGGAATAGCCCGTTTTACAGCGGGAGGATGAAAACTTTGAAAGTGTAGGATACTGTTGCGGTCTGTTGTTTTTCTGAAAAGGTCGGTGGTGAGATGGCCCTGGTGATCTTTGATGACGATTGTATCTAAAAAATTTACTCGGGAAAGATCTGACGTCATGGTAAATTTTATACCAGGCCATGATGTGTTAAGAAATGAAAGGAAATCAAGTAATGCCTCTTGAGTGCCATTCCATAGACAAAAGATGTCGTCTATATATCTTTTCCATAGACGTACATTATGAATGTACATGGGATGTTTGAAAATAATCGTAGTTTCAAACTCTGACATGTAGGTGTTGGCGTATGGGGGCGCCACGTGGGATCCCATGGCTGTCCCCCGTACTTGTAAGTAAAAGGTGTCCTGAAAAAGGAAGAAGTTATTGAATAAAATAATGGATAACAGGTCAATGCACAGATTAATTTTGTTGATTTCCATTCCTGAATTTGTGAGTAGATGATGTACCGCATTGATCCCTTCGACATGTGGGATCGATGTATATAAGTCGCTGACATCTAAGGTGACCAATATGGTATCTGGTGGTACGGTGTCTAGGTCTCTAATTATTTGTAAAAAGGCACCGGTATCGAGGAGGAAGGAAGGAGACATTTGTGTCAGTGGAGTTAGAATCTTCTCCAAGAATTTGGAGAGAGGAGACAAAATTGAATCAGTGGAAGCCACTATGGGTCTCCCAGGTGGATTTTCCAAGTTTTTGTGCACTTTAGGTAAAGTGTAGAAAACAGGCGTGATTGGATTAGACTTATGTAAGTATTCGCAGGTTTGAGTGTCTAGCACATTAGAATATTTGTCCAATGTAATCTGAATTTTGCGAGATATCTCATGTGACGGATCACGAGTGAGTTTTAAATATACAGTTTGATCGTTCAACTGTCTATGTATCTCGGTTGTGTATTTTGTTTTATCCATGATAACTAATGCTCCGCCTTTATCCGCGGGCTTGAAGATCAAATTTGTATCGTTTTGTAGTGAATGTAATGCCTGTTTTTCTATGGGAGACAAATTAAATGGAAAGAATAATCTCCCTTTTTCAATGTCACTCCTGATGGAGGAAAATGAACTCTGTATAAAGTTAATGAAAGTCTCAACCGCGTGAGACCCAGGTGGAGGACGGAAATTGCTCTTATTATGTAGGCCCATAGATTTGGCAGAAAATAAACTGGTAGAGGTGGTTTCCGTTGGAACGGTGTTACTAGAGTTGGTAAAATATATTTTAAGTCTAAGTAGACGAAAAAATCGTTGTAAGTCCATCTCTAGTTCAAATGTTTTGCACTTATAGGCTGGACAGAAGGATAGACCTTTCTGTAGTATGTTATGCTCAGCTACCCCAAGTGTCCTTGAGGAGATGTTGATGACCAGTGATTCCGTACCTGGGATCTCGTGACGCGGGAGAAATTTTGACTGTTTCCTCCTGTAGCCGCCCCTCCTCGTCTTCTTCTTGGGAAGCGTCTCTGTGATCCTAAAAAATTGCTAGAGGTGGAGGGTGTGTTGTTTCTCTCTTGTTCAGATTCTGAGGTGGAATAGTCAGTGGAAGATTTCTGGAAACGGGTCTGACGTCTAGAAGATGGATGTTCCTGCCACCTGTATACTCTATTGAGTTCGTAGTCAGTAGTATCCCTTGCGAACTTGTTCCGTTTGCGACTCTCGGTGTCGATTCTGTGTTGGTCTAAGCGAACTTGAATCTGGGATTTGAGTGTGGAAAGTTCCTCTGTGGTGCCAGTGGTGGCTAGTTGTGATTCAATGTTCCGGATTTCGGTATTGTTCTTCTCGATGGCTTGGTTGAGATGCTCTAGGGTGAGTACCATGAGGTCAAAGGAACATTTATTAAGAATTTGTTCGTATCTTGTACAGAATTCAGGAGAGTCGTGAAATAGAGTGGGGCGAAAAGGGACCCGTAGACCTCTAGGGATTCTTTTCACCCGTAAGTATTCGGAGAGTGTGGCACTGTGTAATTCGAGATTAATGTGATTTCTAAGTGCCCGTTCCAGATCCCTCCCACGTGACTCTCGTGCTGGTGCTTTGAGAAAATCACTAGAAAATTTAGATTGTGCCAAAATAGTGGTGTATTCCTCAAGATTATAGGAGAAGGTGGACGACATACCCACTTCGGCGTGCTACACGTATGGGGAATAATACAAGTATATAGAACGTGTGCACAGCCGGTGGTGATGGTGCCAGGTTAGGTTCCCGAACCCGAAAATGTTAATAAGTAAAACTAGGCACTCAACTTAATGCTAAAGAAGGAATTTTTATTGGTCCAGTGGTAGTCAAATTTATGGCAAAACGTTTCGGCTATAACATAGCCTTCATCAGTTGCCAATATATACATATAGGGTGGACCTGGCAAAACATGTTAACAAAAAGAAATAAAACGTGCAAAATAAGTATATACAGCTATTGTCACAACAAAAAATTGGGTATATGAGATTGTATGAGACAAATCGTTGATGGAATAAATTTTGCATGACACAATCCAAATTACTAGTAACCTTCAAGAAAACGTACCGTTATAATGAGAAGTTAGGATCAACTGTCCTATTCAGAATTATACAAAGGAAATGCACCTAAGAGAGAATGAGTGCATTTGATAGAATTACAGATTCACATGTATGAGGCTTAAAAATGTGTTACTATAGTAGAGAGCGTACCCTTGTAATAGATCCAGAGCGCTGATGAGCAAAAAAGTGAATCACTATAGCTGGCCTGTGAGAGACGAAATAATGTAGCCAGTATTATGAGGATGTGCGCTTATGTAAAGATACATGGCTGAGCATGATTATGCATAGTGAAAGTGCTTACCGTTCCTGAGGCAGACGCGGGATCCACCGCTTGTCTGTCGGGCCGTGGTCATGCCCGATAGGTATATCGGCACTGTGGAGCTGTGCTTACCCTGTTTAAGAGCACTGTGTCCGGAAGTGAGGGACGCGTGGTGTCGGCGTTCAAGCCGCTAGTGAACTTCCGGTACAATGGATGGTGGAACCGGAAGTGATTTGCGTTCCACCGCCTTGCGTTCCAAAAAGTGTCATGTGAGGTATAGAGGCCCGCCTCCGGTTCTTTAGGTTACGTCCTACGGGGATGACGTGCTCAGTGCTCAGAACAATGGGTAACATCGGTGATGTGAATCTAATAGTGGCTATGACACAGAGTGAGTTCATTTTGTATCAAGGTGGTCAGTGCCAGTGAGATGGATGATGCTCAATATAAGCGGCTCTGCAAAAAAACAAGAAGCAGTGATTAGCCATGCAATATAAATATCTAAATAAAAGACATTAGATCGAAATCTCTATTTAACCCTTTCGGTGCCAAGGTCTCCAATGTGTGGATCCAAAAGGACTCTCTTTTCTTAAGCTGTAGAATCCTGTTACCACCCCGTCTGGGTTGGGGAACAGTTTCTAAAATCTGGAATTTGAGTTGAGAAATAGTATGGCCAGATGTATGAAAATGGTGGGGAATGGGGAGAAGCAGATTCTTGCAACGAATTGTGGATTTGTGCTTAGAAATCCTGTCGCGTACTGATTGGGTGGTTTCACCAATGTACAACAACCCACATGGACACTTAATAGAGTATACCGCAAAAGATGATTCGCATGTGTGAAATCCCTTGATATGAAAACTTCTTCCTGTGTGTGGGTGTTGTATTGTGGAGCCCTTTTGTACATTGCCACATTGGGCGCAATGAAGGCAGGGAAATGTGCCTAAACGGGGCTGTGATAGAAACAGTTGTTTTTTAGTTTGCGACGAGCCCAAATCCGCCCGTACAAGACCATCTTTAAGATTTGGCGGTCTTTTGAAACATGGTAAGAACGGTTCTGCGAATTCCGGTATATTCGGATGGGCCTGGGATAACAACGGCCAATGACGTCTAATTGCCCTGTGGAGAATGAAAGCATAGGGGTGGAACGTATGGACAAACGGAATGCGTTTATTGGTGTTATTTGTTCGGCTAACAGTGCAATGGCTTCTTGCTGAAGAGAGTAATTGGGGAGGGTAACCTCTACTTAGAAATTTATTGGTCATTTCTGTGTGTCGAAGATCACAAAGTTGCGAGTCAGTGACTATCTTTTTGACCCGCTGATACTGTGAAATGGGAATAGCCCGTTTTACAGCGGGAGGATGAAAACTTTGAAAGTGTAGGATACTGTTGCGGTCTGTTGTTTTTCTGAAAAGGTCGGTGGTGAGATGGCCCTGGTGATCTTTGATGACGATTGTATCTAAAAAATTTACTCGGGAAAGATCTGACGTCATGGTAAATTTTATACCAGGCCATGATGTGTTAAGAAATGAAAGGAAATCAAGTAATGCCTCTTGAGTGCCATTCCATAGACAAAAGATGTCGTCTATATATCTTTTCCATAGACGTACATTATGAATGTACATGGGATGTTTGAAAATAATCGTAGTTTCAAACTCTGACATGTAGGTGTTGGCGTATGGGGGCGCCACGTGGGATCCCATGGCTGTCCCCCGTACTTGTAAGTAAAAGGTGTCCTGAAAAAGGAAGAAGTTATTGAATAAAATAATGGATAACAGGTCAATGCACAGATTAATTTTGTTGATTTCCATTCCTGAATTTGTGAGTAGATGATGTACCGCATTGATCCCTTCGACATGTGGGATCGATGTATATAAGTCGCTGACATCTAAGGTGACCAATATGGTATCTGGTGGTACGGTGTCTAGGTCTCTAATTATTTGTAAAAAGGCACCGGTATCGAGGAGGAAGGAAGGAGACATTTGTGTCAGTGGAGTTAGAATCTTCTCCAAGAATTTGGAGAGAGGAGACAAAATTGAATCAGTGGAAGCCACTATGGGTCTCCCAGGTGGATTTTCCAAGTTTTTGTGCACTTTAGGTAAAGTGTAGAAAACAGGCGTGATTGGATTAGACTTATGTAAGTATTCGCAGGTTTGAGTGTCTAGCACATTAGAATATTTGTCCAATGTAATCTGAATTTTGCGAGATATCTCATGTGACGGATCACGAGTGAGTTTTAAATATACAGTTTGATCGTTCAACTGTCTATGTATCTCGGTTGTGTATTTTGTTTTATCCATGATAACTAATGCTCCGCCTTTATCCGCGGGCTTGAAGATCAAATTTGTATCGTTTTGTAGTGAATGTAATGCCTGTTTTTCTATGGGAGACAAATTAAATGGAAAGAATAATCTCCCTTTTTCAATGTCACTCCTGATGGAGGAAAATGAACTCTGTATAAAGTTAATGAAAGTCTCAACCGCGTGAGACCCAGGTGGAGGACGGAAATTGCTCTTATTATGAGGCCCATAGATTTGGCAGAAAATAAACTGGTAGAGGTGGTTTCCGTTGGAACGGTGTTACTAGAGTTGGCAAAATATATTTTAAGTCTAAGTAGACGAAAAAATCGTTGTAAGTCCATCTCTAGTTCAAATGTTTTGCACTTATAGGCTGGACAGAAGGATAGACCTTTCTGTAGTATGTTATGCTCAGCTACCCCAAGTGTCCTTGAGGAGATGTTGATGACCAGTGATTCCGTACCTGGGATCTCGTGACGCGGGAGAAATTTTGACTGTTTCCTCCTGTAGCCGCCCCTCCTCGTCTTCTTCTTGGGAAGCGTCTCTGTGATCCTAAAAAATTGCTAGAGGTGGAGGGTGTGTTGTTTCTCTCTTGTTCAGATTCTGAGGTGGAATAGTCAGTGGAAGATTTCTGGAAACGGGTCTGACGTCTAGAAGATGGATGTTCCTGCCACCTGTATACTCTATTGAGTTCGTAGTCAGTAGTATCCCTTGCGAACTTGTTCCGTTTGCGACTCTCGGTGTCGATTCTGTGTTGGTCTAAGCGAACTTGAATCTGGGATTTGAGTGTGGAAAGTTCCTCTGTGGTGCCAGTGGTGGCTAGTTGTGATTCAATGTTCCGGATTTCGGTATTGTTCTTCTCGATGGCTTGGTTGAGATGCTCTAGGGTGAGTACCATGAGGTCAAAGGAACATTTATTAAGAATTTGTTCGTATCTTGTACAGAATTCAGGAGAGTCGTGAAATAGAGTGGGGCGAAAAGGGACCCGTAGACCTCTAGGGATTCTTTTCACCCGTAAGTATTCGGAGAGTGTGGCACTGTGTAATTCGAGATTAATGTGATTTCTAAGTGCCCGTTCCAGATCCCTCCCACGTGACTCTCGTGGGGGTGCTTTGAGAAAATCACTAGAAAATTTAGATTGTGCCAAAATAGTGGTGTATTCCTCAGATTTAAGGAGAAGGTGGACGACATACCCACTTCGGCGTGCTACACGTATGGGGAATAATACAAGTATATAGAACGTGTGCACAGCCGGTGGTGATGGTGCCAGGTTAGGTTCCCGAACCCGAAAATGTTAATAAGTAAAACTAGGCACTCAACTTAATGCTAAAGAAGGAATTTTTATTGGTCCAGTGGTAGTCAAATTTATGGCAAAACGTTTCGGCTATAACATAGCCTTCATCAGTTGCCAATATATACATATAGGGTGGACCTGGCAAAACATGTTAACAAAAAGAAATAAAACGTGCAAAATAAGTATATACAGCTATTGTCACAACAAAAAATTGGGTATATGAGATTGTATAGACAAATCGTTGATGGAATAAATTTTGCATGACACAATCCAAATTACTAGTAACCTTCAAGAAAACGTACCGTTATAATGAGAAGTTAGGATCAACTGTCCTATTCAGAATTATACAAAGGAAATGCACCTAAGAGAGAATGAGTGCATTTGATAGAATTACAGATTCACATGTATGAGGCTTAAAAATGTGTACTATAGTAGAGAGCGTACCCTTGTAATAGATCCAGAGCGCTGATGAGCAAAAAAGTGAATCACTATAGCTGGCCTGTGAGAGACGAAATAATGTAGCCAGTATTATGAGGATGTGCGCTTATGTAAAGATATAGGCTGAGCATGATTATGCATAGTGAAAGTGCTTACCGTTCCTGAGGCAGACGCGGGATCCACCGCTTGTCTGTCGGGCGTGGTCGTGCCCGATAGGTATATCGGCACTGTGGAGGCTGTGCTTACCCTGTTTAAGAGCACTGTGTCCGGAAGTGAGGGACGCGTGGTGTCGGCGTTCAAGCCGCTAGTGAACTTCCGGTACAATGGATGGTGGAACCGGAAGTGATTGCGTTCCACGCCTTGCGTTCCAAAAAGTGTCATGTGAGGTATAGAGGCCCGCCTCCGGTTCTTTAGGTTACGTCCTACGGGGATGACGTGCTCAGTGCTCAGAACAATGGGTAACATCGGTGATGTGAATCTAATAGTGGCTATGACACAGAGTGAGTTCATTTGTATCAAGGTGGTCAGTGCCAGTGAGATGGATGATGCTCAATATAAGCGGCTCTGCAAAAAACAAGAAGCAGTGATTAGCCATGCAATATAAATATCTAAATAAAAGACATTAGATCGAAATCTCTATTTAACCCTTTCGGTGCCAAGGTCTCCAATGTGTGGATCCAAAAGGACTCTCTTTTCTTAAGCTGTAGAATCCTGTTACCACCCCGTCTGGGTTGGGGAACAGTTTCTAAAATCTGGAATTTGAGTTGAGAAATAGTATGGCCAGATGTATGAAAATGGTGGGGAATGGGGAGAAGCAGATTCTTGCAACGAATTGTGGATTTGTGCTTAGAAATCCTGTCGCGTACTGATTGGGTGGTTTCACCAATGTACAACAACCCACATGGACACTTAATAGAGTATACCGCAAAAGATGATTCACATGTGTGAAATCCCTTGATATGAAAACTTCTTCCTGTGTGTGGGTGTTGTATTGTGGAGCCCTTTTGTACATTGCCACATTGGGCGCAATGAAGGCAGGGAAATGTGCCTAAACGGGGCTGTGATAGAAACAGTTGTTTTTTAGTTTGCGACGAGCCCAAATCCGCCCGTACAAGACCATCTTTAAGATTTGGCGGTCTTTTGAAACATGGTAAGAACGGTTCTGCGAATTCCGGTATATTCGGATGGGCCTGGGATAACAACGGCCAATGACGTCTAATTGCCCTGTGGAGAATGAAAGCATAGGGGTGGAACGTATGGACAAACGGAATGCGTTTATTGGTGTTATTTGTTCGGCTAACAGTGCAATGGCTTCTTGCTGAAGAGAGTAATTGGGGAGGGTAACCTCTACTTAGAAATTATTGGTCATTTCTGTGTGTCGAAGATCACAAAGTTGCGAGTCAGTGACTATCTTTTTGACCCGCTGATACTGTGAAATGGGAATAGCCCGTTTTACAGCGGGAGGATGAAAACTTTGAAAGTGTAGGATACTGTTGCGGTCTGTTGTTTTTCTGAAAAGGTCGGTGGTGAGATGGCCCTGGTGATCTTTGATGACGATTGTATCTAAAAAATTTACTCGGGAAAGATCTGACGTCATGGTAAATTTTATACCAGGCCATGATGTGTTAAGAAATGAAAGGAAATCAAGTAATGCCTCTTGAGTGCCATTCCATAGACAAAAGATGTCGTCTATATATCTTTTCCATAGACGTACATTATGAATGTACATGGGATGTTTGAAAATAATCGTAGTTTCAAACTCTGACATGTAGGTGTTGGCGTATGGGGGCGCCACGTGGGATCCCATGGCTGTCCCCCGTACTTGTAAGTAAAAGGTGTCCTGAAAAAGGAAGAAGTTATTGAATAAAATAATGGATAAAAGGTCAATGCACAGATTAATTTTGTTGATTTCCATTCCTGAATTTGTGAGTAGATGATGTACCGCATTGATCCCTTCGACATGTGGGATCGATGTATATAAGTCGCTGACATCTAAGGTGACCAATATGGTATCTGGTGGTACGGTGTCTAGGTCTCTAATTATTTGTAAAAAGGCACCGGTATCGAGGAGGAAGGAAGGAGACATTTGTGTCAGTGGAGTTAGAATTTTCTCCAAGAATTTGGAGAGAGGAGACAAAATTGAATCAGTGGAAGCCACTATGGGTCTCCCAGGTGGATTTTCCAAGTTTTTGTGCACTTTAGGTAAAGTGTAGAAAACAGGCGTGATTGGATTAGACTTATGTAAGTATTCGCAGGTTTGAGTGTCTAGCACATTAGAATATTTGTCCAATGTAATCTGAATTTTGCGAGATATCTCATGTGACGGATCACGAGTGAGTTTTAAATATACAGTTTGATCGTTCAACTGTCTATGTATCTCGGTTGTGTATTTTGTTTTATCCATGATAACTAATGCTCCGCCTTTATCCGCGGGCTTGAAGATCAAATTTGTATCGTTTTGTAGTGAATGTAATGCCTGTTTTTCTATGGGAGACAAATTAAATGGAAAGAATAATCTCCCTTTTTCAATGTCACTCCTGATGGAGGAAAATGAACTCTGTATAAAGTTAATGAAAGTCTCAACCGCGTGAGACCCAGGTGGAGGACGGAAATTGCTCTTATTATGTAGGCCCATAGATTTGGCAGAAAATAAACTGGTAGAGGTGGTTTCCGTTGGAACGGTGTTACTAGAGTTGGCAAAATATATTTTAAGTCTAAGTAGACGAAAAAATCGTTGTAAGTCCATCTCTAGTTCAAATGTTTTGCACTTATAGGCTGGACAGAAGGATAGACCTTTCTGTAGTATGTTATGCTCAGCTACCCCAAGTGTCCTTGAGGAGATGTTGATGACCAGTGATTCCGTACCTGGGATCTCGTGACGCGGGAGAAATTTTGACTGTTTCCTCCTGTAGCCGCTCCTCCTCGTCTTCTTCTTGGGAAGCGTCTCTGTGATCCTAAAAAATTGCTAGAGGTGGAGGGTGTGTTGTTTCTCTCTTGTTCAGATTCTGAGGTGGAATAGTCAGTGGAAGATTTCTGGAAACGGGTCTGACGTCTAGAAGATGGATGTTCCTGCCACCTGTATACTCTATTGAGTTCGTAGTCAGTAGTATCCCTTGCGAACTTGTTCCGTTTGCGACTCTCGGTGTCGATTCTGTGTTGGTCTAAGCGAACTTGAATCTGGGATTTGAGTGTGGAAAGTTCCTCTGTGGTGCCAGTGGTGGCTAGTTGTGATTCAATGTTCCGGATTTCGGTATTGTTCTTCTCGATGGCTTGGTTGAGATGCTCTAGGGTGAGTACCATGAGGTCAAAGGAACATTTATTAAGAATTTGTTCGTATCTTGTACAGAATTCAGGAGAGTCGTGAAATAGAGTGGGGCGAAAAGGGACCCGTAGACCTCTAGGGATTCTTTTCACCCGTAAGTATTCGGAGAGTGTGGCACTGTGTAATTCGAGATTAATGTGATTTCTAAGTGCCCGTTCCAGATCCCTCCCACGTGAGTCTCGTGGGGGTGCTTTGAGAAAATCACTAGAAAATTTAGATTGTGCCAAAATAGTGGTGTATTCCTCAAGATTATAGGAGAAGGTGGACGACATACCCACTTCGGCGTGCTACACGTATGGGGAATAATACAAGTATATAGAACGTGTGCACAGCCGGTGGTGATGGTGCCAGGTTAGGTTCCCGAACCCGAAAATGTTAATAAGTAAAACTAGGCACTCAACTTAATGCTAAAGAAGGAATTTTTATTGGTCCAGTGGTAGTCAAATTTATGGCAAAACGTTTCGGCTATAACATAGCCTTCATCAGTTGCCAATATATACATATAGGGTGGACCTGGCAAAACATGTTAACAAAAAGAAATAAAACGTGCAAAATAAGTATATACAGCTATTGTCACAACAAAAAATTGGGTATATGAGATTGTATGAGACAAATCGTTGATGGAATAAATTTTGCATGACACAATCCAAATTACTAGTAACCTTCAAGAAAACGTACCGTTATAATGAGAAGTTAGGATCAACTGTCCTATTCAGAATTATACAAAGGAAATGCACCTAAGAGAGAATGAGTGCATTTGATAGAATTACAGATTCACATGTATGATGCTTAAAAATGTGTTACTATAGTAGAGCCGCTTATATTGAGCATCATCCATCTCACTGGCACTGACCACCTTGATACAAAATGAACTCACTCTGTGTCATAGCCACTATTAGATTCACATCACCGATGTTACCCATTGTTCTGAGCACTGAGCACGTCATCCCCGTAGGACGTAACCTAAAGAACCGAGGCGGGCCTCTATACCTCACATGACACTTTTTGGAACGCAAGGCGGTGGAACGCAAATCACTTCCGGTTCCACCATCCATTGTACCGGAAGTTCACTAGCGGCTTGAACGCCGACACCACGCGTCCCTCACTTCCGGACACAGTGCTCTTAAACAGGGTAAGCACAGCTCCACAGTGCCGATATACCTATCGGGCACGACCACGGCCCGACAGACAAGCGGTGGATCCCGCGTCTGCCTCAGGAACGGTAAGCACTTTCACTATGCATAATCATGCTCAGCCATGTATCTTTACATAAGCGCACATCCTCATAATACTGGCTACATTATTTCGTCTCTCACAGGCCAGCTATAGTGATTCACTTTTTTGCTCATCAGCGCTCTGGATCTATTACAAGGGTACGCTCTCTACTATAGTAACACATTTTTAAGCCTCATACATGTGAATCTGTAATTCTATCAAATACACTCATTCTCTCTTAGGTGCATTTCCTTTGTATAATTCTGAATAGGACAGTTGATCCTAACTTCTCATTATAACGGTACGTTTTCTTGAAGGTTACTAGTAATTTGGATTGTGTCATGCAAAATTTATTCCATCAACGATTTGTCTCATACAATCTCATATACCCAATTTTTTGTTGTGACAATAGCTGTATATA